>JADLZK010009587.1:0-563184 GCA_015847255.1 Hyparrhenia diplandra | reverse complement strand
TTGTTCGTTTCAACGTATTAGCTATGGTACGGTGTTTTTCTCACACAAAGAAAATAGCAGCATCGGCCGACTTATTAGCCGTAGAAACCATCACCAACAATTCTTCTAGGTTTGAATAACCCAATTCTTCTCGAGTCAAGCTACAGGCATTGAGCGACCTAGAATACACTAATCCATCTCACTTTCACTGCTACAGTATTCTCAAAGCAACCGCCTTCGACGAGGTTTTCATAGGCTCGATAAATGAAATTCACAAAAAAAAAGAAAAAAAAAACAGCTGGTCGGTGAGCACAGGGCCCCGAGCCCGGTGCCTCGATCCGCAACCGCGCCCACTCACCGTCGGCCACCGTGTCCGCCCGCCCGGATCTGGCGCCGCCTGGAGCCGCGGACAGCACGCACCACCGGGATTATTAATGTTCAAATGTGACATATCTAGTGGGTTAATATAATCCATCTGCAGCCATGCCCACACACAAGAATCCAGAGACAAAGGACCAAGCGAAGAGCGTGGTGCAGTATTGCATATAACCACATCCTTATGCATGGCAGCTAGCGCCGGGGTGGACATATGCCTGAATCGTCTGCAGACCCTCGCGTGATGCAGTGGAGCTAGAACCTAGGATACGACCCCATGCATCTGATGAACGCGTCTATTCGAGGCGTACGACGATAGATTATTGGACCGCCCAAACTGCAGTGTAGGTGTGCGGGCTAGCCTAGCTAGCCCCAGTGGGCCATCTGCCTTGCCCTGCCCTGTAGCCGTAAAGATTGACGAGGCAGCAGCTGAGCTGGTACACAGTCACGTTAGTACTACTGACGAAGTACACCGTCACCTTACTTATATCTTACACAAACACATGCATGCACCGTCCTCGGAGACTCTCCGCACTCATGTTTCTCTATTTCTTTTTCTATACATCCTATTCATCAAGATTCCGTCCCTTACAAAAGACTCTCTCCGTCCCGATTCATACCTATTTTATATCTCTACTCTATACTTACTACCATCAAAGAGGCCCACTTGTAATTTTATCTAAATATATCCATGTGACATCTAGTTTTGAAGAATTAATTGAAACGAATTCAATGATGCAATCGAATTTAATTTGAACTTATAGTTTGTGAGTTATAACAATTTTTTATTACTAGAAATAGTGGGACCCACCATCATTATCTCTCCTCCCTCTCTCCCATGCCGGCGCATGCAGTTGCGGCAGCTCAAGGGCCCACGCCAGAGGGATAGCGCGCTCACGCTACGCCCCGCCACAGATAGCGACTCTGACACCATACAGTTCCTTTTACCGTCACCCGCTGCAGCTGTTTTTTACTCTACATGGCTGATGTGGTCGGTACCGGGGACAGTCCGGTAGACCAGTGCAGATAGCCTGAGGCTTGCTCTGCCTCGGCGATTTCAGGAACACACGTGCCGTCTAGGAGCTCAAGGACGGCGGCGGCCTCTTGCCGTCTTCATGGTGGCCCCTACCCTATGCTTCACGACTAGCGGCATGGAGGACGTGCGGAGGAGGTGGCAAGGGTCTGGTGGCGTCGGGTGCGCAAGCCGGTGTCCGCCGTTACCTTTCCATTTATGGCGCCCTACTGTGTTTCCCTTTTTCTCTTCTTCTGGCCCAGGCCTCGTTTAGTTCTCAATCACATCAATTTGGACACATAAATAGAAGCAGTAAATGTAGATAAAAAATAACTAACTGCATAGATTAGTTGTAATCACGAGATCGAATCTTTTGGCCTAGGTTAGTCCACGATTAATGACAATATTTATCAAATACAAACGAAAGTCTTCTGAGAGTTCAAATTCTAACTTTCTAACTTCTTGCCACGAACTAAACAAGGCCCCAGTCGCCGAACCCAATCATCACTTTACTGAGGAATGTGGGAGGCCATGGAAATTGCTCAACCATGGGTAGCGGAAAGTTAAATGTAGGCTCAAAGACATGGGCTCCCACGCCATACAATGTGCATATAGAGGTGTGCATTTTTTTTAATTACAGAATAGAAATATCCTAGCCTTCACATTCACCTGAATGCTTAGAGCTTAAACCATACAAACCGGGACTGAACCCAGAGTTCTGCTAAGCGGGCGCTAACTGACCAATGACTGAACCTTACACCAACGAAACACACCAGCTGTTCACAAACAGCAAGGAAAGGGCACCAAACTCCAACTACAGGGAGCTGAACAGGACCTCTAAACGCAACACAAGGAGAATTACAAAACCACGCTCTTCAAATTCCTCTAACACTTGAGCCAAAACGTTTCAGCGCCATTCCTTCAAGAAGCCTGCACCCTTCTTTTGTTAGATCTCCCTCTTCCTCTTTTAGACTGCAAGGACCATTGCCAAATCCAAAAAGTTCCCCTAAAAGTACCGCAAATAAGAGATAGAAACTTTTCTTTGGAACACCGCATCATTTCTATTCAACCAAATTGCCCAACACATGGCCGCTATTCCCACAATAATTTGATTTCTAAAACCTGGAGTAAAACTCCTTAACCATGAACCAAACATATGAGAAGTGCTCTTTGGTTGCTGAATGTTAAACAAGATAGAAATAATGTTCCAAACAGTTCTTGCCACCCGACAATCAAAGAAGAGGTGTTGGATGTTTTCTTCCAAACCACAAAATTCACATTTAGAGTTCCCATTCCATTTTCTTTTCACAAGATTATCCTTCGTAAGGATTATCCCCTTTTTAAATACCAAAGGAAAATTTTAACTTTCAACCATATTTTTACTTTCCAGAATGGATGCTTTCCTTCAACTTTTTTTTCCCTCTTCATTATTTCTTTATAAAGAGACCGAGATGAGAGCATTCCAGTTTTCTTTAATTGCCAAATGAAAATGCCCCCGTCCCTATTTAGCTCAATCGACATCACGAGGAGACCAACCTTGAGCCAATGTTCTAGTCTCTCCCCTACCAACCCTCGTCTAAACGAGATGTTTAAAGGCGAAGAGCTGAGTACACTAGCCACCGAAAACCCTTTTTTCCTCACTATTTTCTACAAGCCAGGGAATGGTCGCATTAGCGGTTCCTGACCGACCCATGTATCTTCCTAGAACCTTGTTTGTTGGCCATTCTCGAACCTTAAACCTCCCATGTTGAAGCAACTCTTCCTTTACATCCATTAGTCCCGACCGAGAAATGTGAGTCTCCCCAAATTTTTTTCCTATCTGCGATAAACATTTGTCCTTGACATATTTCTTTTTAAGAACATTCTGCCATAAACCTTCCTCATTAAACAGCTTGAACAACCACTTACTAAGTAAACACCTGTTCTGAATCTCCAAATTCAAGATTCCCAGTCCCCCATACATTTAGGCTTACAAAGGATGCTCCATTTCGCCAGTCTATACTTCTTCTTATGCTCATCACACTGCCAAAAAAAATCTGGAACGGTAATAGTCCAGTCTTTTTCGCACCCCATTAGGGATGACGAAAAAGGACATCATAAACAAAGGAAGACTAGACAAGACCGAGTTTCCAGCTACTCAATTTCTTTTGGAAGCGCTTTTCGATCGCACTCCAATGCTTGTTGGAGAGCTTTTGTAAGTGCATAGGAATACCTAAGTATCGTCCCGAATGGAAAGCTTCCCTCTAAACAACCAAAGAGCTCCACATACTCTTTCCTTCTATCCTTTGCCTCACCGAAACACAACTTGCTCTTGTGAAAATTAATTTTAAGTCCCGACAATTTTTCAAGGCCACCAATACGAGCTTCAATTTCCTAGCTTCTTCCAAATCATCTTCCATGAATAGAATCGTGTCATCACGCAAATTGCGGAATAGAGAGCCCATCGTCTACCGCAGTTAGGTGCTAGACCCCTAAACTGACCGGACTCCTTAGCTCTCGAAACCAAAATCGCCAAAGATATCTCGCCACCGGGTTAAAGAGGAGTGGAGACAAGTGGGTCGCCTCGCCTAAGACCTTTCCTCGTCTGAAAACTATGTCCCACTTTCTCGTTAACTTTTATCCCTACACTTCCCTAACTCACCATTTGTTCAATCCATTTGCACCAAACCGGCGAGAAGCCCTTCGTTCATAAAGTTCGGTGTACAAATGACCGATTCACTTTGTCGTATGCCTTTTAAAGTCTAGCTTTAGTATCACCCTCGCTCATTTTTCTTTTATTTAGCTCGTGTATTGTCTCATGTAAGATTACGGAACCTTCCAAAAAATGTTTCGTCCCGGCATAAAAGTCGCTTGCGATTTTCTAGCATTAGTATCTCAGGTCTCTCCCAACGTGCACACTACATCTTCGTACCACACAGACAAGAGGCCGGTGTGGACACACTGCGAGCAGAGCACCATGAATTGTCCGAGTTACCGCAGCCACGCTCTCCCTCTCCCATGTGCCACATGACCCCGCCTCTCCCGCTAGATCGACGGTGATGACCGATGAGACGACGACGACGACTCGACACCCAAGTCTCCTATGTGCCACATGACTTGTACACTTGCTCGTATGCGAGTACAAATAAAGCGCCGTGGATGCACGAATCGCCACGCCTCCTCGATCGTGACCACGCGCGCCGCCAAACGCGTGAAAAACTTTGTATCATTCACGCCCGTTTTTATTAAGAGAAAAATGGTTCAGAATACAACCTTACGTAATCACGCAAGTGAGGAGCCTTTGTGATACACGTATACCGCACCACCCGGCTACTTTGGATTCCTTAGAGACGATTACATAAGGAAATTCAAGACCAAATAGGCAAGAAAGCAACCGTCTAGGCTTGCCACACCGGGAGGGAAGAAATAGGTCTCTATGGCTTCCCCGTCTCCATCCGTCGAAAAGCGGTTTAGAATTCTTCAAAGGATGCTTCATAAGGTCATTCAGTCTCCACCTCGAATCCCGACATTTCATCATCACCTTCCGCTGCGAGCCTCCGGTTTCGGTTCCCTTACCGCTCTTGGCGGCAAGCCAAAGCGCTCCTTTTGGGGGGACGAGCGGCCCAGTCATCCAAATCTCCCACTCACGCCTGACCGCCCCCGTGTTCGCCTAAGTCATGGAGGCGACAACAAGAAAGGCGGCGTGAGCGGCTTCTTGAATGCAACGACGAAGTCATCGACGGCATTTTCGGCGTTTTAGCGTCGTGCGCCCATCATCAACGGCGGTATGGCTAAGCCGCTTCCATCCGGATCTTCCCCGTACCGGGGTCGGGTCGCCCTAGACTTGGGTTGGGATCCCCCGCTGTTCTAGCTCCGAGAAAGAGGGCCTCGGCGAGGTTTGGTCCGAGCCGAGACATCCAAAGCCCAAGAGGCACAGGTCCATCTCCGGGCCATCTCGGACACATCCCGACATCCGAAACCCATCTCGAGATGGCCTTTCATACGCCAAGCCTCCACCTCAACTAGCATAGGGTCAAAGACCCAACGTGGGGACCTCTAAGCAGCGGTCCACCGTGCAAGCATAGGCTTGATGCCCCGCACTTCCACAATTAAGCCTTCCCCGAAAGGCGGCGGTCGACGCCAGGTCGGCATTGACAACACACCGACCTCGCAGACATGGGGTCCCCCAGGTCCGTCGGCCAATGGCATGATTATCGCCCGAATATCGGCGACACGCCGAGCCGCCATCCCGATGCAAGGCCGCCCGGTGCCCCATCGCCACCGATGGCTCCAGTGGGCATCCGAATGATCCCACCAAGACGGAGGCACACGAGCCACACGGGTTGGGCGACACCGCGCAGCCTCCCATCGTGTCAACGATGTCCCGCCGCACTGGTCATCGGAGGCGACGTTCGCGCCGCTTGCGCCGTTCGAAAACCTACTCCCTCCATATGTTTCTCTTTTTAACACCAAGTTTGACCACTTGTCTTGTTCAAAAATATGTGCAAACATAGTCAAATTTAAGTCATTCTTGAAGAACTTTTGTTAATAAAATAAGCCACAGTAAAAGATATAATATTTTACATAAATTAGTAATAAGACAACGGTCGAACTTAAAATAAAAAAAGTTCAATGTTTTATAATTTGGAATGGAGTTAGTACATACTTCCCAAAGCTGACGTGCTTCAAACTGAGGGATTCACTGTTCTCGTTCCTCTCCAGCAAAGACGACAAGAGGGTTTCATTTGGTACCTCCCTCCGTCCCAAAAAAGAGTGTTTTTTACTTTCGGACATCGTGTTTGACCGCTTCGTCTTATTCAAAAATTTTATGTAAACTATAAAATAAATAAATTAGTATTAAAGTATCTCTAATGATAAATAAGTCATATCAAAATAAATGATATTTATACAAAAAAATTTAAATAAGACGAATGGTCAAACAAGGTGTCTAAAAAAGTCTAAAACAACACTCTTTTTTGGGACGGGGAGTATATGGAATGGAGTAGACATCTCGCCCCTCTGTTTCTGATGATAAGACTATCCGCACTCATGTTTTACTATTTACTTCCGCTATACATCCTACCAAATCGAGATTCCCACCTTTACAAAGACTTTCTTCCGCACTCATCCCTCCTTTATATATCTCTACTCTATACCAACTACTATCAATGGGGTCCACTTGAAATTTTATCTAAATATATCCATATGAGATCTAATTTTGAAGTATTTATTGAAATGAATTTAATGGTGTAATCGAATTTAATTTGGTCTTTTTTTAGTATGTGAGTTATAGCAGTTTTTATTTCTTAAAACCGTGGGCCCTCCCTCTGCCTTCTCTCTCCTGTCTTCTCTCTCCTCTGCCTTCTCTCACGCGAGTCACGTCAGTGGGGCCCAGCACAGGGTACCGGGGCAACGCTACGACGCCAGGTTTACCGCAACCACGGCCGTTCCGGACCTTTTTAGTGCACCGTTGCAGCTATTTTTCACGGTAAACGTTGGTTCCGGAAGCACTTCCAGTAACGAGTGTAGTTAGTCTAAGTCCCAGGTCCTCTATTTCTGATGACGAGTTGACGAGACAGCAGAGTCCCATGGCCTCTGTTTTTCATGAAGGCTGTGTTTAGTTCACCTGAATTTCCCATCATATCGTAAAAGATTTCTCATCACATCAATCTTTGAACGCACGCATAGAGTATAAAATGTAGGTAAACAAAATAACTAATTGGACAGTTTCGATGTACTTTCATGGGTAGACGAATCTTTTGAGCCTGGTTAGGCTATGGTAGAGACAATATTTACCACAAACGAAACGAAAAAAGTGCTACGGTGCTTCCGGGTTCACTTTTTAGGAACTAAACACAGCCGAAGTCATGATGATAAGTTGCACTGACCCCTCGAAAACATCACGTGGGCCTTGTTTAGATTGCAAATTTTTTCAACTCAAACTCCCAGAAGCACTTTCGTTTGTATTTAGTAAATATTGTCTAATCATGGGCTATCCAGCCAAAAAGATTCGTCTCAAGTGATTTATAACTAATCAGTATAATTAGTTATTTATTTTACCAATATTTAATGCTCCATGCATTCGGCCCAAAAAATTGATGTGATGGATAGAGTGAAAAATTTGAAACTTCGAAGGTAACTAAACAAGCCCCTATTTTATCGTTCCTTTGTAGTAACGCGGAAGGAAAAAAAAGCGTGGACGAGGAGCACTGGGCGGCTGCTTTTTGCCAAAGGAGACAAAGGCTGCACGATTGGAATATGTGCACATCCCGCTTTACCTGCTAGTACCTAACGTGCTACGGTTTTGCTACAGTACACCTGTTACTTCCGAATAAGTAATATCTTGAACAAATCATAGCCTTTGATTTTATTTATATATATATATTAAAAATGCAATAATAGATTTATATAATTAAAAATAATGGAAAAACAAAGAATACCGACAATCTCCGCTGGCATTTCATTTCTTATCCTGACGCCGGAAGTATGGATCAACAATTAGGGACAAAAATACTGTCATGGCAATCTTCATCCAAGATTTTTGTTAGGATATTGTGCGCATATATGTTATGTTGAGATTGTTTGCCTCGTACGAACATAAAAGAGATGCAATCAAGAAGAGGTCATCATGGCTGGATGGGTTCCACGTAGCATACGAATGTACAAGTCTATAACTATAAGATATGTGCAATCAAAAGACGATGCACACGTAACCAAAAAAAAAAAAAAAAAACTAATTCCAGTCAGTACCTAGTAGTAATTAGATGTCACGTGTAGCAAGCTGTCATGCACCATGTATTATTTTGTTCGAAAAAGTTACACTGAAGATCACAATTTTGCCTTTGATCCCATTTTAAAAAAAAAAGTTATAGTAAATCATAATGACATACTTGTCGTGTTCAAAATTAAAAAAAACATCAGCGCACCTGTGAATATCACGTTCCAAAAAATTGGTACCATTATATTATGCACCATACATGCATATACACCTGTGGATTTTTTTTCATCTTTAACCCTTTTTAAAACTATTTCCAAGTACGGCACCTGTAGCCTTTTTTTTTTCTTTCAAAACTAACCCCTTTGGCGCGCCATAAATCATGGCGCGGCCTAATCTTGCCGCGCCATGCATGGTGGCGCGCTGCAGGTGCCCGATGTGGCGTGGTGGCGAGCCATGCGGTGGCGTGGCGGCGGCCCTGCCCGTGCGCGCATCTTGGCGCGGCGGCGCTGACGCGCCACGCATCTTGGCGGCGGGCAGATGCCGCGCCCTTATCTGCGGCGGCGGCAGGCCATATCTTGGTTCACGCGGCAGCCTTCTCCTCCTCCCCTCCTTATCCATTTCAAACTCGTTCTAGCCGTGCCCGGCGAGCTCGGCCGCCGCCGCCCCTGCCCCCCACCTCGCCGCCTGCCGAAGCCGCCCGCCCGACCTCACCCCCCACCCGAAGTCTTCCCGGCCCCGGCCCGTTGCCCGCGCCACCACTGGCGCCCCCAGCGCGTGCGCCCAAGGCCCGGGCGCCCGGGAGGGGCCCTACCTACCCCTGTGGCCGCCATTTTCCATGACGCCCGTGCGTCCTCGGCGACCACTGCCCAACCGTCCTTCCCCTTGTTGTGAAGGTACTCCCTAATCCCTAGTGTACTTAGTATAGTTAGTATATTTAGTTTGACTTATTAGTTAGTATCGTAATTTAATATAGTTAGTAAAGTATAGTTAGTATACTTAGTATAGTTATTATATTTAGTATAGTTAGTATATTTAGTATAGTTAGTTACTTTAGTATATTAGTTAGTGGAGTATTTTAGTATTCTAGATTAGGTAGTATATTAGATTAGTTAGTTTACTAAAATACCTTACTAGATTGAGTTATTTTGTTGTTAGAATAGGTATTCTAGATTAGGTAGTATAGTTTTAGTTATTTTAGGTATTTTAGTATAGTTAGTGGAGTATTTTAGTATAGTTGTAGGTTGAAATGATGAAGTTTGACTTATTAGTTAGTGTAGGTTTGACGATTTGTATGAAATGATGATGTTTGCCTCAAATGCTTTTGTAGATGGATTGTTGTGTCCGAGTGTTGTTTGGAGGAAGTGTTAGGCAAGAGGATGGTATGTTTGAGGATATGGAAGAAGAAATAGAATGGTTTGATGAGGCCCCTAGCTTCAATGACCTATGTGCCCGTTTGAATGCGGTTTGGTGGTGATTTCACAATGAGGGTAGGTTTGACCCTGGGAAGACTAGGGTGCACTATATCCTTGTGCCATTGCGTCACCCTGGTTTTAAAAAAGGGTTAAAATAAAAAAATCCACACCTGTCATGTTAAAGAATCATTGCTAATTCTCTATCATGTTAAAAAAAATTAGATATACCAAACTTTCCAAAAAGAATTAGTCCATATATTTGGAAACTATATTTTCTTCAAAAATTAGAAAAAAAGTTAAATATTTAATTTTATTATTACCTCCTATGAAGTAATATGTAGTAAAAGAGATCCAGATCAACGGTTCGCAATTATTTAGGTGTAGCACAGATCCACATGAATGCACTCGCTCGTCAAAGGTACTCCCTCCGTCCCATAAAATCTATCGCTTTTAGTTTCCGTGCCACAAGTTTGACTCGATTTGTACTAAATACGCTTCAATATTTGTATCTTCAAATAAATTTATTAAAAACTAGATTCAAAGATCTTTTCAATGATACTAACTATATGTACCATAAATATTAATATTTTTTAATATATATTTTGTCAAAGTTATTTCTCGAGAAACGCAAAGCGACAGATATTTTGGGACAGAAAAGAGTAGACCAGCAATTTTGGAGCATCAAACCCATTCACTCCACCACGCGAGGAGTATAACCTGTATACCGGCTGTTGACGATGAATTAGGTCATGCAGGCTAGCAGCCACCTGGTCGGCAGCGCATGCATGCACCGACCAGGCACGGCCCAAGTCCTTTCGTAGGTCTTTTTCTGTTAGCTAACCATACAAGTAGCATTAGCTCTAATAAAAACAAAAAAGCTGACATCAGCATATTCTATGGTTTTTCACGTTAAAAAAGTCATATCTCCTAAAATAAGTACTCAATTGAAAATCCGATTTCACCATCGTGTTCCTTAGAATAAATCCTTCAAAACAAGACCCCACATATATATATTTTTCGACAAAAAATTTAACGGCTAATTTAACACCGAAATAGCCGGATTTTATAGAACATCGAAGAAACACTCTAGAACATCGCAAGATAGACTCGAGAACATCGCAAAAATACGCTAGAACATCGCACAAACACACTAGGAGACCGGCTATTTTCAACACCGAAAATAGCGGATTTTATGAACATCGCAAGAAACACTCTTAACATCGCAAGAAACACGCTAGAACATCGCATAAACACACTAGGAGACCGACTATTTTCAACCCCGAAATAGCCAAATTTTTACAGAATATCACAAGAAACACTCCAGAACTACAAGAAAAACACTCCATAACATCGCAAGAAAACACGCCCGAACATCGCACAAAACACGCTAGAAAATAAAAAGAAAATAAAGATAAAAACAATAATAACAAACCACATAACAACAACAATGAAAAAAGAAACTAAGAAAGAAAAACAAAATAGAAAAATAGAAAAAAAAAAAAATTAAATAACATAAAAAGAAATAAGAAGAAAAGGCGAAAGTTCCACGAAAAGGAAAAATAAATAAATGAATGAAAAGGAAAGAAAAGAAAAGAAAATAGAAAGATAAACAAAAAGAATAATAATAATAAGAGGCCACCGAAAAGGAAAAAAAAAAAAGAAATGGAAAAGGAAATAAAGAAAATAAAAAAAATAATAAAGAAAAAAGAAATAAAAAGAAACAAAAGATTAAAAAATAATAGAACACAAAAAAATATAAAAAGAAAAGAAAAATAAAAAATAAAGAAAAGAAATTTAAAACAAAAAAGAAATCAATGAAAGAAATAAAAAAAGAAAATAAGAACCCACGTAAAGGAAATGCGGGAAACTTACGCGGGAAACTCACCCACTCGCGCGCGTCATCGTCGGAAAAGAAAAAGAAAAGTAAAAGGGCCTACGCGGGCCATTCTGTCTTGCTGGGCCGCCATCATGCCAGAGAAAGTCGCGGTGGGCTGAAAACAGAGGGGTGGTCGGCGGATGCTTCCGCGCCGATTTCCGCAGTAGACGCGTCGCCAGTTTCTCAAGAGAAAAAAAAAAAGTAGACGTGTCGCCATTAACAGTGTGCACATTAAAAAATATTAACAGTGTGCACATACCAACCGTGCATGATGCGGGGTATATATACTTCGTCGATTGTTGCAATCGTGCTAAGACATCTTTTGTCCTCAACAGAGCTGCACGGCTTCTGCTTTCCTACCCTGGAATCTAATTTTCAAAGGTAGGCTCTGTTGTCCATGCTGCACGTAGTTGTTTTCCTGGTGGAGCCAGATCTTCTGCTGATGTAGTTCGGCTCAGCTGATGACAGGCACAATGTGGCGCATGTTTTATTTGAAAAAATAAAAGTAATTGAATAGGAGAAATAATACGTAATGGGCCCGTCCACCACCACGACCTGCAGCATGCGAAGGCTTGTGTGTCTCGGCTCACGAGGATTAGGCCCACACAGTGAGGACGTAACCGAGAAGTGATGAGAAAAACGAAACCAAAAACAGAGGGGAAGAGCACCCAAGAAGCTATCAGGCTGCGACGACTTGCAGCATGTTTTGTTCGAAAAAAAAAAGATAAATAATTGAATAGGAGAAATAATACGTAATGGCCCGTCCACCACGACGACCTGCAGCCTGCGAAGGCTAGTGTGTCTCGGCTCACAAGGATTAGGCCCATTACGTAATTGAAGTGCTAACCGTGCAGCAGGTGTTTGATGGTGGAGTGCAGAGCTTTCTAACTACACGGCAGTCTAGCTAGTATGGCCGTGAGCAGCTGCACCAAGTTCAGCAAGTCATAGAACAACATGCACTGGTGGATGGCAAAGACCAAAGGCGAAGCATGATGATCAAGGAGAATGGTCAGCTTGATACCTCACTGTTATACAGAGCAATGAAAACAGCCTACTCTGAACCTGATAGCTGGGCAAAGTTTGTGTGGCAAAACAAGGCACCTCCTAGAGTTAAATTCTTTGCATGGTTATTACCTCATGGGAGAATCCAGTACATATCAACTCTGTGGAGGAAAGGGATAGTTCACAATGTACAATGTCAAGTTTGTCAGGCAACAGAAGAAACAGCTGCACACATAATTTTTTAATGTTCCAATGCAAGGCAGTTCTGGAATGCTCTTGGGATTCAGACGGAGGAAAGCTGGACAATTGAAGCTCTAAAAGAGATTCAGCCACCAAGTCACATTCCAACAAAATACTTCACTACCTTCTTGCTACTATATGCTGCTGGCATATTTGGAAAAGATGGAATAACAATGTTTTTAGGGATGCAAGAACAACCCTGCCCGCTGCCCTCGCTGCATGCAAGACCGAGGCCCATCTTTGGGGCACAAGACTGCCAAGAGATGATAGGGCAATAGTAACCTCATGGTGTTTTTGTAATAAGTATCGCAATGTAAGTCTAGCGTCAGAATGTAACTAAGAAACTATTTGGCTAGCCACGGAAAATCAATGAAATCAGGCGGGGGATGCTCTCCCCTCCCGTCGACTTATCAAAAAAGAAAGGATTAGGCCCACGCAGTGAGTCCGTAACTGAAAAGTGACAAAAACGAAAAACAGAGGGGAAGAGCGTGCAAGAGGGCTTGTTTGGAAAATTCTTCTATTTGTACTTTTTTTTATTCGAAGTTTGGCTTTGTATTCGTATGAAATTCAGATAATATGACGGAATAATCCTTGGGGACTATCATGTTATACTTCCTTTTGTGGATTTCCCTTCGCAGAAATCGGGGATGTTAGACTTGGTTCTTTTAAATCTTGCAGAACAAGCATAGAACCAGGAGCATTCAAACTGTGATATGTACATTCTCCTCCACCAGTTCATGATGTGGTTTGGTGCTCTCGTTTTTTTTCTTGTTTTGTTTTTCAATGGAGGTGTTGCACAACCCCACACTTCTTCGAGCTATATCTAACTTTTTATTCAAAAACAAAAAAAAAACTAGCGAAAATAACAGGGACTCTTCTGGTGGCAGCACCAGAGAGTAAAAAATTATTGGATTAACAAATTAACCTAAATTCTATATGTTTTTTTAAGACAAAATTGAATATTTTAGATTGGATCGTTAAATTATGAAAATTCAATCAAGTCATTTATGTCTTTCAAAATCAGTTCTGCAGTAGTGCTTGTAGCATGAGGGCACCATGTGATGAGGTCTTGATCACCTTGAATGGCCCTTCTGGTTTACTCTAAAGTTTCCATGACCAAAGAGTTTCACCTTTCAGTTGAATATCAAAACCTTATCCCCAGATGTGAAATCTTTGTGTTTGATTCTCTTGTCATGCTATCTCTTTGTTCTTTCTTAACAAATCTTGGAGTTGTGGTACGCCTTTTCTCTCTATTTCTCTAGCTCAGATATTTGCATTTATCACTTCTTACTGGCTAGGTGGAGATCCATATTCCATTTCTTGATGGCCCAATGGGCTCTAAACTCCAACTCCACTGGTAGATGGCATGTTTTTTTTTTTTGCATATACTAGCTAATATATGGTGACATGCCTATGGGCGTCTTGTATGTCGTTCGGTATGTCCATAGTGCATCATGCAGCTTTTGGTACTTTCATTTCTTCACCATCTCATCACAAGGTGCTGGAGCCTGCCACGGTTTGGCCATGATTAACTGCGATCTCACCAAATTTTCTGAATTTCCATTTCTCTCTATATATTGAGAACTCCTGCTAATAAATACTACCTACGGATTCCTTATTTCTCACCCTCCTTTCTCGTCATTCCAGATCAAGCGATCGCCATACCTCCTGCTTCTCTACCGGCAGCAGGCCCCCTCCACTCGATCCCCCACTGCCGGCCGAGGCTTCTCCTTCCCCGTCCTCTTCACCACATCTTCAATTTGGCAACGGCAGCAGCACCTCCTCCTCACCGGCCAGGGAACACTATCCTGCATCTCCGGCAACGGCTGCCCTTCCCTTACGGAGGACACGGCCGCTATGTGGACCTCCACATCCGGACGACGGCCCCCGCGCTCTGGAGCAACGACGACGACGGCCCCAGGGACCACGGCGACGCTCCGCAACGCTCAGGCAGCCTCGACACCATGAGTATCCTGGGCAGGCTGTTCTCGGCGTTCAAGGGCGGCTGATGGCAGCTGTGACGGCACTCCGAACACCTCCAGGTGACAGCGGTGGCCTCCTGCCCCTACCCTGGGCGAATTCAGCGATGGCGTCGTCGTCGGATTTAGAGGATGGTGGTGCTTCGGTGCTGCCTTCCTCTACCTAACCTGTGGCTCCGGCGCCGCCTCCACAGCACCGGCTCACCGGCGGCGGCCAGTCACCCCCATGGGCTCGGCCTACCACGGAGATCTTGTGTTGTGGTGGATCCTTCAAACAGCACCAGAAATGATGATATTTATACGTGATGCTCACCACCGTCGTGTCTTTTTATGTGCGAGCACTTGTTGTCTTTACACATGATGACATTTTTTTCATTAATTTTGTATGTACACAGTCATGAATTTGTTTGGAACTCTTTGATGCTGCGCTGTGAATATATATTCATCTCTGAATGTTTGCTGCTTGGACCTAGAGTGATATGATATGGCCTTTGAAAAATAAACTGAAGAAAAAACAAATACAATTGCAACCACTCTGTTCTGCTTCATTCTCAGGACAGGGGAACCATTTCTTCCGGAAACACACTCGTGATGCTTGGGTTTTTCTTGTCTCCTTTTCCGGTGCCTTGGTGCATCATCAAGTTCTTGGACTTCCTACGATTTGGACTTGCAGAGGCACTTGGGCCAATACGTAATGTGCCTGTTCACCGTGATGACCTGTTGGTGGTTTGGACATATATAATCACGACATAGAGCATTGTAAGGCTGCAATGTCTCGGCCTACCAGGATTAGGCCTCTAACCGTGGAGGCCCTTAGCAGGAGGGATGGTTACTCGGCAAGCTCAGTAGACGCGTCGCCAGTGTCTCAAGAAAAAAAAAGTAGATGAGTCGCCATTAACAGTGCACATTAAAATATTAACACTGTGCACATACCAACCGGGCATGATGCGAGGTACATATACATCTTCGATTATTGCAATCGTTCTAAGGAGCTGTTTGGTTTAGTGACTTTTTAGTCCTTAGGATTAAAAAAAGTCCTTTTTAATGATGAGAAAAACGAAACCAAAAACAGAGGGGAAGAGCACGCAAGAAGCTATCAGGCTGCGACGACTTGCAACATGTTTTGTTCGAAAAAAAAAGATAAATGATTGAATAGGAGAAATAATACGTAATGGGCCTGTCCACCACGACGACCTGCAGCCTGCGAAGGCTAGTGTGTCTCGGCTCACAGGGATTAGGCCCATTACGTAATTGAAGAGCTAACGGTGCGTTAGGTGTTTGATGGTGGAGTGCAGAGCTTTCTAACTACACGGCAGTCTAGTATGGCCGTGGAGCAGCTGCACCAAGTTCAGCAAGTCATAGAACAACATGCACTGGTGGATGGGAAAGACCAAAGGCGAAGCATGATGATCAAGGAGAATGGTCAGCTTGATAGCTCACTGTTATACAGAGCAATGAAAACAGCCTACTCTGAACCTGAGAGCTGGGAAAAGTTTGTGTGGCGAAACAAGGCAGCTCCTAGAGTTAAATTCTTTGCATGGTTATTATCTCAGGGGAGAATCCAGTGCAAATCAACTCTGTGGAGGAAAGGGATAGTTGACAATGTACAATGTCAAGTTTGTCAGGCAACACAAGAAACAGCTGCACACATAATTTTTAATGTTCCAATGCAAGGCAGTTCCGTTCGGTCAAAAAAAAATGCAAGGCAGTTCTGGAATGCTCTTGGGATTCAGATAGAGGAAAGCTGGACAATTGAAGCTCTGAAAGAGATTCAGCCACCAAGTCACATTCCAACAAAATACTTCACTGCCTTCTTGCTACTATGCGGCTGGCATATTTGGAAAAGAAGGAATAACAATGTTTTTAGTGATGCAAGACCGAGGCCCATCTTTGGGGCACAAGACTGCCAAGAGATGATAGGGCCATAGCAGCCGCATGGTGTTCTGTGATAAGTATCGCAATGTAAGCCTAGCGTCGGAATGTGACTAACAAAGCGTTTGTAAACTATTTGGCTATTTCAGAGCCACCGAAAATCAATAAAATCAGGTGGGGACGCTCTCCCCTCCGTCGACTTATAAAAAAAACGATTAGGCCCACGCAATGAGGATGTAATCGAAAAGTGAAAAAAAAAAAAAAGAGGGGAAGAGCGTGCAAAAGGCTATCAGGCTTGTTTGGAATAGCTATGCTGGTTATTGCCACGTCGCCAGCTAGTGTTTTAGATTTCACCATTGGAACTCCCTTACCTTAGGCTTAGCCTGATGACGAGTTCCATAATCACAGACCCTCTGTTTGTGATGATGACATGAGCAGCGACGATGAGATACAGAATCGCATGCCCTCCCTTTCTCACGATGATGAGTTGCATAGAAAAACTTCGCCCATTCTATTTTATTCTTCCTTTCTAATGACGATGGAAAAAAGCGTGGGCGGAGGAGCACTGGGCGGCTGCTTTCGGCAAAAGGAAACAGAGGCAACACGATTAATAATTAATTGGAATATTTAAGGAGCGTGATAGGAGTATCTCTTTAGCTGGAACCTAACGTGCTTATCCAAATCACACTGCACTTAGGGCAACTTTAGTGTTTACCTGCTACCTAACGACAAGTTCCCTATCTCCATATTGCTTTGTGTGGGACCCACATCATATTTGATTACTTCAAAATAGCCCCATCGTATACTTTCCGCACCGTTTATTGGCTTCTGGTGGCGCGCAGCCTAGGTCTCGGAGACAACCCTCCGTCACTTTTCTCCTTTGCACCGGGTGCTCAACTTAGCTACACTGGTGATAGCACCACTGGTATGTTTTGCTCCTGTATATTGCACCTGCAAGATTCATTTCTCTCTCACGCAAGCACCACCTAGAATCATAACATTGAGCTGCTCTTTTTCCACCCATATTAGAAGGTGCGCACCGGCCTGACGGGTTCAAATACTCACTAGTACGAAATCAATTTTTGTTTGATTCTCGCTACTTTTTTTGTTAGCTGTTCATAAGGTAAAGGTGTCACTCAAAATGAACTGATGATTTCTACCAACGGTAGCCTTGTAAAAAATAGCTAGTAAGAATATATGGTATTTTTATAATAATGTGATATGGTAACTATAAATAATGTGAATTTTTATAATTTTTTCAGATGATTTCGGATGGAGCTCGTCATCACGCGATCTTACTATTACTAATTGAAGGCTCCAATGGAGACACCACGTTAATTCTCACTAGAAGCGCTAGGAAAAAGATAAATCCTAGAAATTCTCACAATAATCAGAAAAAATCTGGCCTTTGATTCGGTAGACTCTAATCATCATCAATGATAATAGCCATTGAATCTATTGTAATTTATATAAAAATTACCCACCACTGCCATTATTAAAGATAAATAAAGTAACCCCCTAATTTTGTGTCTAAATTACCCACCTATGCCATTATTAAAGATAATAAAGTAACCCCCTAATTTTATGTCTAAATTACCCACATACGCCATTAGGAAAGATAATTCAAAAATAAATAACCCACATCTTCAATTTTGGTAACCACGTCATGCCCATATTTATCTCATCCGGAGGCAAAGGGCCTGTCGTAAGTTGCTAATTGAGGCCTCCCAAGACACGAGTAAGTGTATGTAGGTGAAGGTCAGTATATAGCTTTGGATACATCAAGGACGTATGATTGGTAGCATGTTTCTTTGGTCACATGAAATGCTTCTGTAATAAAAAGTCAGTCTGTCACATTGCCTTTTGGATTTTCTAATTACGATAAATAGGCTAACAATGCTAATAAATAACTATATCCATTTTTTATATCTAATAAAGTATCTATCATTATTATTAAGAACAAAAAATTAAAATAATTTCCTAACATTTGCTTCTAAATTACACCCCTTTGTAATAAAGATCTTACTATTACTAATTGGAGGCGCCACGTTAATTCTCACTAGATAAGCTAAGAAAAAGATAAATTCTAGAAATTCTACTGTTAATTAGAAACACCTGGCCATCAAATCTATAGACTTCGCAATTGACAACCATTAGATCTAATTTATGTTTGTAGAAAATTACCCACCTTTGCAATTATTAGTTTTCAATATTAGATAAAAAAGAAGGAAATAAAAGTAAGGAATCCTTCTACGTATATATTACATAAAAAAGAAAGGAAATAAAAAGTAAAACCATCTAGGGATGGCAATGAATTTTGCCTATGACGAATTCAAAGGGAGGAAAAACCATCTGATCTAATCTATTTTCTGAAATATTACCCACATTTGTCATTACGAAGAATCATAAAATAAACCCCTAAATGCACATATAATTTACCCACCAGTGCCATTATGAAAATTACTTATAAAAATTAGATCACATTGAAAATTATCCTACATAAGAAATCCTATTGTCGCCAGGTCTATCTCTCATATGCATGAAACCTACTGCTACTGCCGCTAATACAGCGACATCCTGCAATCACATGGTTCAGTTCTAAATCTGCGAAAAGAAATCACACCAATGGGTTGCCCTTTCTTCCAATCTACGGATAACAAGTTTGCCTCATGATGGCTCCACGCGCAACGCCACCAGGCTACTGAATTGAGGAAGCGGAGGAAGTCAATGCAGCACGGCACATACATTTATACCGTTGCCCACGCGTCGACTCCTTCGATGTCAAGGCGCTAGATGTCCCCGGTGTGTATACCAACACTAGATCCGTGCTGCACCCACTCCCAGATTCTTTGGACTTCACGTTGCGGTTCTCCGTTGATTGCTTCCTAGCGACCTAGCCTCGACGCGAGATCCAACAATGTTTATGTGTCAGTCGAGTCTGCTTTCCCGTATCCTTTTTTTTTGACCGAAAATTTCCCGTATCCTTTGCTTAATGCATAATGAAATGGTTGGTCCGGAGTAGTACAACATGAATGAATGTTTTTGAGGGAGTCCATTGCAGCATTTAGGGTGGTAGATATAACCATGAATGATTGTTGAAACCAATTACTATGGTGTGTATATGTATGCAAAAAAGTTGCAGCATTAGTCTGGACTATTCGCTCTTGCTATTTATTTTGATCACTTTTGTCACCAGCGACACATAATATGATACTTATTGAACTTAGGATAATTTTCATTTTAATTTAATGTTCATGATGACTTCGCACATATATATTTTGATGACCATCAGTAATGATTTTTTTATTTAAGTAACAATAGTGTTTTCTTTGAACTGTGGGCAACCCTTGCCTAAATTTTTTTGTCTCAAAGCACGGATCTTAGCCGTGGGTGCACAAGAGGAATCAAGCGCCTCATCTTACAAAAAGGGCTTCTTTTGATCACATCTTTGATCGCCACAAATGCATAAAAGCTGGCTGCATGGGAAATGCCACGCCTCAGCTTTCCGTCAATGGCGTATAGAGATTGTTGATCACCTGTGGAAGTTTGGAGCAGAGCTATTTATCAGGAGCACTAATGATCGTAACACGAGCAGGTTGTGTGTCAGCCAAACACACACAGAGGCCACGTTCAACAACTTCATAATCAACACCTCCTTTGGCACATTCCAAAACCGAGGAGGGTGATGGCATCCATGTCGTCCTCTATAGGTGAGAAACTCATTTGATTTTCCCCTTTTCTTGCACAACTCCATGTGTGTTGGCTGGTATTGTCTGGACACCATATTCATGTAGGCAAGGAAGCCGGTGAGAACGGCCCGATATTTACATCCATGACACCATTGCATCGGATGATGTCGAGACAAGTATACCAACTGCAATGGCTCCTACCCCAACGATGAGGTCCCATACACTGTTGGCACCAACGAGGCAAACGATGCTACACTACTAACTACTAGTATAATGCCCGTGCTAACGCTACGGTTTTTTATCTTAAAGATAGTCATGAAAACAACCTATTGTTTTTTTTTTTTTTTTTTTTTTGCATTCTTTCACTTTTACACAATTGTATTTAAGCATGTATACAATTCAGGAATATATAATATTTGTCATATACACATGCTCATAAAAAAAGATTATCAAGGTGCTCATATGAAAAAGGGCAGCAAAAAAAGCGTTTAAAAACTGCCATTCTATCGTCTCTATGCAGTTCACACATAACAATTCACCGGTTGAGCTTCAGTTCATGAAGCTACTAATCACAGGCGAAGCTATTGATCTGTTGCGGCTACTTCTTGTCCTTGACAAAAATGTGTACAACTTTCTGCATCTAAAAATTATGAAAGTTACTAAACTTGACTCTGTATATGATCAATAGGGTTAAAGCAATAAATAAGTTATTATTTTTCTATGTAGTTTTTTAAACATAGTTGGACTCAAGATGTCGGATGACAAGAAAGGCCCTGTGTTCAGATCATGAAGGTATTCATTAACAAGGAAATAGGGCCCTTTTTGGTAGGCATTCATTTACAGATATTCATTTACCAAAAAATGCCCTCTCTTAGATAGATATTCAGTTTTTTTAGATCATGAAGGTATTTCAGACACTAATAACTCAAGCAACCTTGCATATCTACCAAATCACGAAGGATTTTAACAGTGCAATCACTAACCTTTGTTGTGCTCTGATAACTGCACCATGTAGTGGGTTGAATATAAATTACAACTTTAGAACAGTTCTCTCAAGAAATTGGCTAACACTGCTTGACCAGTAATCAATTAATCATCTGGCAGCACAACTGACATACTTGAATTATTAGGGCGTTAGCACGACCAAGTTATAGACTAATCTGGACTAATAAATACATAGACCATTGGTAGTTCCATTATGGCACTGTAATTTGCTAGTGTAAGAGCAAACATATGAGTAAAAACTGAGAATATTGGAAATTAATTTAGAGTAGAAAAACAATTCAGGACAAGCAGCACCACGGTTTCCAGAAAGTAATGTTGTCGGTGGCAAAGATAACTGAAAATGAAATCTCACTTGCTTCTCAAAGATGTAGCCATCCTGCAGAATCTTCAAAAGAATCCCGCTGAAGCAGATAGCTTCTCAATTCTCACATATGGAGCAAGCAGCCCCACAAGTGTAATATCAACAGGTCAGCAGCATATAGTTCAGAGTCCGACCAAAAATCCTTTTTATTCTTCCCCTTCCACATATTTGGAAAATACCTTTGGAGTATTTTGTCGCGTGAATAAATTATTAAGTTTTCACGCCCTGAGCATGATATAGTGAAACTGAAAAAAAAAAACACATGATCATTCTGAAAAATTATAAGAATGCCATATCAAAAATAGCACGGATAATGATCATGTGCACAAGAACGTAGTAGTTAAGAACAAGAATCCAGAAAAGCAGTCAACTTCTTGCTATACTATTAAAAAGGCTGTAAGTTTAGAATGTTACTTTCATTTGTTCCAACTAAAAGGAAGAGCTGATTATTTCTTCAACCTCACAAACAGGATTGATTTCCCTTACGCATCCAACTTCCAAATTGTGGATCAGCTACAAATAATATATCTATCAGTTCATAGAAAAATATGGACACCATCTAGATGACCTATTTTCCGGTAAACACAAAACAATAAAGGGCACCTTCAATATATATGGATCATTCCACCATCTGAACTTGAGAAGAAGAAACTCTAATAATTTATAACTTCTCCCATATCAGACACCGACTATGCCAACAGCAGGCTGCACAATAATCAAATTGAAGTCGCAGAATAACACCAGCTTTGTCATTAGTTGTCTGTCACTCTGCAAGAAAAAATAAATCAATTTCAAAACAATCGGATGGAACGTATAGAAAATAGACAAAATAAACAAATTGTGATACTCAGTCCAGACCTGCTATTTAGTCAGTTCAAGGCTCATTATGGGGATACAAGGAAATCATGTCCCGCCATTGGTGATGAATTGAAGTCATCACTCATGGACTAATTGTAGTAATTTAGATGAGACGGTGTTCACTAACGTTTGGATCATGATTGCCATAAAGTCCAGGTCACATATATGTATGCAAACAAATTAAATCTTGTGTAAAAAATTGACGGCTGCAGATTCCTACTGGAACAAGATGCAAGAAGGCATCGGAAATCTACAATTCTGTTACGGAAGCACACAAAACTACAGCTGAAGGGAAAAACCCAAAAGACCAAAAAAGATAATCAACGCTTACATTCGCACTCGCATGGCACGGCAGTGGCAAGCACACCTGGCACCGGGCATGCGCCGGCGGCACGTCTGGTTCGAGGTTGGCGGGGAGGCTGACGAAACGGGCGAAGGTGAGTGCGAGATGTGCCGCACGTCCATGGGCCACCAAATTTCGATCTACTCCTCGGCGTCGACACCCGCATGGCGGCCGGCGTCGGGATCACCTCGCGCTGATCCCAGCTCCCGTTGAGCGAGCACAAGCAGAAGGTGTTGGCCGAGATCTAGCTGCTCCGGCTCCGGGCTTGCGTCGTCGCCGTGTACTTGCCGTCCCGCGCCGGGTCCGACGCGGCGCCGTGGTCGGCGCAATCGTACAGCCGCGGCGACACCGTGGAGCACCGCGCCTGATCGACCTCGTGCTCCGCTCCTCCACCGGCGCCGTCGTGTGCTCCGCCCGCGACGGCAACCTGCCGACGCGGCGCCGTGGCCGGCGCAGTCGTACAGCCGCGACGACACCGTGGAGCACCGCGCCTGCCCGACCTCGTGCTCCGCTCACGACGGCAACCTGGCGCGCGGAACGCCGCGGTGTGGATCGACGGCAGTCGTTCGAGCACACCCACCTGGGATTCAGCAAGAGCCTACGTCGGGATCCATACGAGGAAAGGAACGAGAGTAGGAAAGGAAGGAGCGCATCTATTCGGGGAGTAAATTGTATCGCGATTTATTAGGAAGGCGTTTGACGTGTATTGTCCAGCGTTAGGAGTGAGGCCCATACACTTAATCCTAGACGTCGGATGGTGTTTGAGTGATGAGAGAGAAGATTAAGGAGTAATCTGGATCGTTTATTTGAATTATTTTGAACGAGGCGAAGTTGGTGCATTAGTAGGGTAGATTGGTGAACACCAATGAGGAAGGTTATGCTACACCAACTACCTATTTGCGAACACAGTGAGGAAGGCGATGCTACCCCAATGAGACAGATGATACTACAAAGAGTCCATCTACTTCACCACTACACTGGCCCAGTGTCGACATGATGATGATGCAAATGTGCGCCAAGCCAACTTCACTTCTCCAAGGACGCACCACTTGGCATCGATGAGGTTGATGACATTTGTGTCCGAGCCACCAAAATACCTTAAAGTCTAGGCATTTCCATCTAGCACTTGAGCACACGCATGGAGGAAGTCAGCGTCCGGTAGTGCACCAACCACTGATTTTCGATCCAGCCGCATCATGAGGGCAGAAGGACATGTGAGTGTCAGCATCATGGGGATGATGAGGAGATCTACGTCAAGATCTGTGACATCTACAACAATGCAGGCCACCAATGTCAAGGCATTCAACATCCATGACATCTACGTCAATGCTGGCACCGGCTGCATTTATAAATTAAAGGTCCCATTTTGTTTGTTAACTTATAATAATGTTTTGCACCAACCACTAGACTGTAGGCCCGATCTCAACTTAAGAATAATATCATTGTATTACCATGAATTACTGCTAATGTTGCTAAAAGTTAGAGGACCACAGTTATCAATAAAACCTATATGAAAAAAAATCAAAACATCTAGAATTATAATAGAAAATTAAGATGATTCAATAATATTTTTTAAAAACTATCATTATAAAAGATATTTCTTGACCTAAGTTGCATTCAAATTACGCACAAATGAGATTATGAAAGATAATGTAATCTAATGTAATTTGTACCTAATCTACCCACCTCTCGACCGTTTTAAAAATGAATAATAAGTCTACATGTAAATGCTAAATATAATTAAGCTATTATGAATAATAAACCATGCATCATCCATAAGTTAAAACTTACATTAGTTTAAGTAATTATTTTAATAAGCTTATCAAACATAAAAATATATCCTTAGCAAACCACGTATTAATGGCACTTACAACTCATGTTAAGTTATATTAACACATGATAATAAATTATAAGTTGTTGTATTCAAGAAAATTTAAACATTTTGAGCTACACATTATGTCATATGAATATTAATAAGTTTATTTTATGAATTCTTTGTGTAATAAAAAAATAATAATGTGATAGAATAAATTCATCATCTTGAATGCCATGGTGCACGATGAAGCAACTATTTATGACATTGTCAAAACTAAGATGGTAGCCTATGACCTAGAATATTATTTAAATAAAATAAAAACATGATTTTTTTAAATAAACGATACAATAAGCCTTATTATTTCAAATTATACATGTAAAAAATTAGATGAAAAAATAATTGTTAAAGTATACATTTTCATTATATAAGATAATGAGATGGAATAAGAATTTATATACATTAAGTTTATTTATATTTGGACTAAATACACATGGTGCTAAAAAAGATTAATAGTACAAATTATTACTCAGAAAAACCATAGAAAAATATATTGGTCCTAAAATTTGTAGAAACCATCTAAAACACTTTGACATTGTAAGAAACAATTGTTGTATATGAGGAATTAATAACCCTAAAATTTAAGGAAACAAATTAGAATTGAGGTCTATGTCTTCAAAATATAGAGATATTGCATTAAAACTATCATAGTTTAAGCAAATGTTACAACTAAATGTATATTGAAGATACACAAAAATGTTATGCAAAGAAAAAAAAGGTTATAGATATGTTGGAAAATAAAACATATATATCAATATTCGATAGATTATCACAATTGAATATAGACTATAAAGTACCTACTGTAGTTATTATTTTAGAATATTAGGAAAGAAAAAATATATTCAATATAACTAATTATTTTAGAAAGTGTCTCATAAGATTCTAACCCGTGCATTGCACGGGTGAAATGCACCATTTGAGTTGGGGGTACTTCCTGGTTCCTATAAGCAAATAATTAATTAGTACTAGTTAATTTTTTTGTCTGCGGCACTCAGGCTGTTGATTGTGCTCCTGATCATCATGCTTGCGCTGATGGCAGTGTGCCGCCGCGCCCGGGGAGGGAGGTGAACTACACAACATTCTCATCGTCGAGCTCGATTAGCGTGAATCAGCAGCTCGTCGTCAAGGGCTCGGCGCGGCAGGAGCTCCGGTGGGAGGCGATCATGTTGGCCACGGGGAACCTGAGCAACCAGTCCGCCATCGGGTCGGGCACGGTGTACGGGGCGGAGCTGTCCACTGGTGAGACGGTGGCCGTTAAGAGGATCGCGCACATGGACAGCGACATGCTGCTGCATGACAAGAGCTTACGCGGGAGTTCAAGATCCTGGGCCGCGTCCGTCCCCGCGTCCGTCACCGGCACCTGGTCAAGTTGCTCGGCTTCGTCACGTGAAAAAGCTACAGAAATGTAAGAGTGTGGACGTACCACATTTATCTATCTCTGCAGACTGTGCTTACTCCCTGAAGGCGACGGAGAGGAGCGACGTCTACGTACAGCCTGGGCATCGTGCTTATGGAGCTCGTCACCGGGCTCTTGCCGACAGACAAGACCTTCGTTGGCGACGTGGACATGGTGAGGTGGGCGCAGTCGAGGATGGACATGCCATTGCCGGCCTGGGAGCAGGTGTTCGATCCTGCGCTGAAGCCGCTGGAGCCGCGTCAGGAGTCGTCGATGACGGAGGTGCTAGAGGTGGCGCTCCGGTGCACCAGGGCAACGCCGGGCAGAGGCCGATTGCGTGGCAGGTCTCCGATTACACATTTACCATACCACCCATAATTACATAAATAAATTTCAAAATTAGAATTATTTTTATTTTGTAGATCAATTTTAGTATGCACCTCTAGTGCATATGGGCCCACCATTTAATACGCACTTAGTGTCTTCCCGGTACCTCTAAAATTGGTTACTACCGTTCCTTTACCTTGTTAGCCGTCGGATCGGGCGTCGTGAGCCATCTATTTTTCGACAACCATTGTAAAAAAACTCTTTTATATAAGCAATGCGATCTTGATTTTTGGTGGATTTGGATCCGGTGAGGGTCAGGGTGTTTGGCTAAAAATCAAATCTGGAGCACTTGGAGCTGTTGCAAATAGGTATGAGGCGAATCACGCAAGCCTGAGGTTGTGAGTTTGATTTCCAATGTAAATATCTACGGTGGTTTTTTTTTTTTTTTTTGCGATAAGAAAAAATCCATTGATACTAAAGCAAGTTACATCCTCTTATTACAAAAGTAAACCAAACTACTCCACCTCCATTGATGGGAGACAAGAAACCTTGAAAAAGCCATAAATTCCATCATCTAGGATCACCATCCCAAACGGATATGCCACGGACGCAAGCTCCGATCTGAACGAACAGGGCCATCTCACCATCCACCGCCGTCATCCTCATACCCATCACTTTTACAAAAGAGGAATAAACTGCTAAAACTCCACATGCAAATATAATAAAATTGGCGCCACCGATTACGTCGTCGGACTCATCGTCGTTGCCTTCACCAGATTCGTCATGAGAGAACACAAGTCCAACCGACATCCAGATAGATATCGTTGGAAAACTA
Organism: Hyparrhenia diplandra; assembly: GCA_015847255.1. Lineage (NCBI taxonomy): Eukaryota > Viridiplantae > Streptophyta > Magnoliopsida > Poales > Poaceae > Hyparrhenia > Hyparrhenia diplandra. Next base: position 536,053 of record JADLZK010009587.1, on the reverse strand, counting down.
AATCTCACTAGCCCATCGCCATGGCTGCATAGAACCACAACGAGACAAAGGAAGGGCCAGAGTACCTTATTCTCCATCAATGGTGATGTCTTCGTCTTGCCATCACCGCTGAGGAACGACATACTCCATTGCTCCATCGACGATCTTGACGACGCCTTACGCCGTGGCCAATCTCTTCGATTGGATCTCCGGAGAAACCTTGAACCTTACTAGGAAAACAAAACTTATTAAAAACGATGGATCCTCACTCCCTTCAACCCCGGCATGATGCCGGAGGAGAAGAGAGGGGACCAGCGGTGAAAAGCGAGCGAGCGGCGGCAGCCCTAGGGTTTGGGGCGGCGGGGCAAGAGCCTCCCGTCCGTATCTACAGTGGTTGTTAAATAGATTTAATTTATAGCAGACGGTACCCGTGTTATGTGCAACTATTGTGGTGCCCGTGTTATGTGCGACTATTGTGGTGTGGTGAAATATGATATTGTGGTACCTAATTTAGAACCGCCGGTACCTAGTTATTTAATTTAGAACAGCCAGTACCTAGTTTAAAGAAAATAAAAAAAAAGTAGTATTCTATTCTATTGTTCGTTTTTAAATACACAAAGTATTTGATGCTCAAAAAATTACACAGAGTACTCTGTTCTATTGTTCCATTCTTTCTAACGAAGAAAGAAAAAGGAGTGGAGGAGGAGCGACGGACGGCTGCTTTTGCAAAAGAAAAAAATGGTACACGATTAGAATCTGTAAAGCGTAAACGAGCAACATGCATGTGCACATTATTCGGCTACACCAGCTATCTTACTTATGGAAGGCAGCCTCACAAATTTGGAGCATCAAAACCTGAGTCGAAGCCCAAGTTCCACATCTTACCACGCTACACACAAGAGTCCAGCCCGGCCGTGAAGCATGGCGAACCTGGTGACGGGCGCCATGGGAAGCCTCATCCCTAAGCTCGGCGAGCTTCTCAAGGAGGAGTACAACCTGCAAACCGGGATGAAGAAGCGCATCAAGTCCCTCACCGAGGAACTTGAGTCAGCGCAGGCTGCCCTGCGGAAGGTGGAAATGGTGCCGTGGGACCAGCTCGATGAGCAGGTCAAGATCTGGGCGCGGCAAGTCAGAGAGGCATCCTACAACATGGAGGATGTCCTCGACACCTTCTTTGTCTCCGTCCAGGGCTCTGATTCCACTCAGGGGAAGAGCCTTCTCAAACGCTTGAGCAAGAAAATTACCATCTTGTTCACCAAGATCATGGCGCGCCGTAGAATCAGTGTCGGCACCAAGGACATCATGAGTCATCTTGAGGAGGTCACGGAGCGGTGTCGCAGATACAAGGTGGACGATATTGCTGTGGCCATGCCGCATACACAGCGTCCGCCATTGATCCTCGTCTTCACGCCATGTACAACAAAGTCCAAGACCTTGTTGGCATGGTCGAGTCAAGTGGTGAGCTCATATCCAAGCTGCAACCCCTGCAGCGCGATGGCGTATCAAACCTAAAGACGAAGATAGTATCAATTGTTGGAGTTGGTGGGCTAGGCAAAACCACTCTTGCGAAAGCTGTCTATGATGAGCTTAAAGGGGATTTCAATTATGGAGCTTTTGTTCCTGTTGGCCGGAATCCTGATTTGAAGAAAGTTCTCAAGGACATCCTTATGGATCTTGACAAGCAAAGACGCCTCCAGTTAAGTGTTGCTGTATTGGATGAAAGGCAACTCATCGATGAGCTTCGCCTGTTCCTGAAAAACAAAAGGTACGCATCAACAACCCAATTTAGTGGTTTTATTCTTGCTATGCTGCAACCAATAATACACATAAAGACAGTTTAATTCTGTTCAAGCAAATCATCAAATCACAACTAGAATTTAAAACTTCTCCTACTAAATACCTCCCAGTGAAATTCGCATTTACTATGATTATTGGTAGTGTTTTATTACTACTTAAAAACACTAGGAGAAGTCCACCATTTTGGTATTGAACATTTGTAAAAAAAGTATTTATATGCATTAAGTTTGGTATTTGCGAAATAGCCTGGACACATTTAGTTGATTACTTCAAAAATTATGCTTTTTCTATAGATTTTTCAGACTTGTAATAATTAGGACTATCTATTTTGCAAACCCTTTCTATGTCTAAAATGACACATGTTTGTGACGTGGGGGCCTGGAGTAATCATTTTCTTGTGACGTAAATTCATTTTTTCAATACATTTTGTAGATAACTTGACTATTAATCATAGCCTTTTTTAAATCTTGGAATGCTAGGTACTTTATTGTTATTGATGACGTATGGGAGGTACCATCTTGGGAACAAATGAAATTGGCAATTGGTGACCATAATAATTATGGAGCTAGAATAGTTATAACGACTTCGTAAACAGGAAGTTGCAAAAAAGCCGATGAAGTTTACAAGCTACGACCACTTCCTGATGATAGCTCTAGAGAGTTATTCTTTATAAGAATTGGTGGTCATGAAGGAAAATTGCTTGATAATAAGACAGATGAGGTCATTGTTAAATTTCTAAAGAAATGTGCTGGCATACCACTAGCTATTATCACAATGCCTAGTTTACTAGCGGGAAAACCAAGGGAGAGATGGGATGAGCTATACAGGTCTATTGTTTTTGGGAGTGAAGATAGCGACCAAGCAAAAAATACTATGAGGATAGTATCATTTAGCTACTATGACCTTCCTGCGCATCTAAGGACATGCTTGCTGTATCTTAGTGCCTTTCCAGAAGATTCTTTTATCCCTAAAGATTCATTGGTTTGGATGTGGGTAGCTGAGGGTTTTGTCAAGAAGAAACAAGGCATGAGGTTATTTGAAACTGGAGAGGGTTACTTCCATGACCTCATAAACATAAGCATGCTGGAGGCGGTAAAGTCTCGCAATGATGATAGGATCATCACTGGCTGTCGTGTCCATGATATGGTGCTTGATTTCATCCGATCTATGTCAGACCAAGAAAATTTCTTTAATATAGTATTGGACAATGAGCAAGGCTCATTACTAGAGAGCAATAATGTTCCCCGTAGGTTAGCCCACCATAATAGGACCATGGGTCATGGACACGGTGATGATTTGAATATGGCAAAAGTGAGGTCGATGTTCGCCATCAGCTGTGGTGTAGAGGTGTCGGACCCGTTTCATGGATTCACGTTTCTACGTGTGCTAGTTATAGATTGCATGGCAACTAAGGGCAGTTTTGTTTTCAGAAATGAGCACGTGAGAAATCTACTTCACCTAAGGTTTCTCAGTATACGGGGAACACTTGTCGATAGCATCCCAGACGAAATAGGACATCTGAGGTTTCTGGAGGTGCTGGACTTGAAAGAATCATTTCTTAAACAATGGCAATCGTTGGAGGGCTTGCCGCAAAAGTTGCTGTGCTTGTGTCTTCCTATTGGTGGCTTGCCTAATTTGTATGATGGCAAGCTTTGGATGCCCAGCATTGGTAGTAATGATGACATTTTTTCATTGACAAGGCTGACCTCCTTGGAGGAGCTGTCAATATTTGTTTCAATGCAACAAGTAATAAGTTGGCGTCTTCCCACAGAGCTAAGGGTGCTCAAACTTCGTATTTGCGGCGACGGTGAGGTCACTGCAGAAAGGGATTTGTGGGAATGTGTACGCCATCTCAACAGGCTCGAGCACCTAACTATTTTAGGTGATGATCGTACTAGTATGCATGTAACAGACTTCATCCTCCCTGGCGGCCTCCGGCACTTTGCTGTACGCGGAACCCTCGACTTCTGCAAGCTGCCATCATGCCTCAGTGCTTCGTGTGTTTCTAACCTCTCCCACCTGAAGCTGAGGTTGCAACAACTAGATGAGTATGACCTGAAGATGCTTGGAAGGTTACCAGAGCTCCGTTATCTCGGCCTAACAACGTACGGGTCCCGCCAAGTAAGCATCATTCTCGTCGTCAGTGAGAAGGATGCTGCAGTAGTCTACTTCCCCAAGCTGCGGTGCTGGGAGCTGTGGCACGTGATGGTCTCGTTCCACACCAACGAAGAGGGCAAGAGCATTTCGATTCACATGTGGAATCGAGAAGACGCCATGTTCCATCGTGGACAAGAGCGCTCTGTTTCCGAGGATAAGATGCAGAGTTCCATTGTTTCCCGTAGCACAGGTGGTGGCGGTGGCGGCACCTCGCGATCGCTTCATGCCGTGCCTCCAGGTGCTTCGATTTTCACCCAGGACTTTCTCCAGATGGGACGATCGGTGCTGGGACAACCTTGGCTTCGAATACGTCCTCCCTTCGCTCCGGGAGATCTGCGTATATACGGACGGGAAGACAACGGCTGCAGTAAGGAGTGCAGCCGGAGCACATCCCAACCGTCCAGCGGTTCGTGTGGGGCGATGGTGGATTGGTGGTAATTAACATTTTCTCACAACAGGTAATTCATCTAACCATATTTCCTGATATAGTGTCTATCTGTCTATATATTTATTGAGAATTGCCCTCCCATAAATAAATACCTTATTTCTGTTCCTCCTCTCTCGTCATACTAGATCGATCCAGAGCTTTCACAAGGCGGCGCCGGTGACCACGTGCAGCCCCGTCCGGCCGTCCCTTCTTCCAGCGACGGCTTCTCTCCCGGCGGCAGGCCCCTTCACCTCGATCGGCCGCGACTCCACGCACGCCCTCCCCCACAGGCGGCCGCGGCTTCTGCTTCCCCGTCCTCTTCGGCAAAGGAAGCGGCGCCTCACGGACCACTATCCTGCATCTCCGGCAATGGCTCTGGAGCAACGGCGAGTATCCAGTGGGGGCTTTCCTCGGCGTCGAGGGCGGCCGACGGCACCTGTGCCAGCGGTGGCCTCCTGGATGGTGGTGTGTCGGTGCCTCCTGCATCTACCCAACCAGCGGCGCCACCTCCACGGCACCGGCTTACCGGCGGTGGCCGTCACCCCCACCGGCTTGGTTTACCACGGAGATCTTGTGTCGTGGAGGATCCTGCAAGCAACACCAGAAATGATGATATTTGTACATGATGCTCCCCACCGTCCTGTCTTTTTATATGCGAGCACCTGTGTTGTATTTATACATGATGATTTTTTTTTCATGGATTTTGTATGTACACTTTCATGGATTTTGAATGCATATTTATCTCTGAATGTTTGCTGCTTCAAGCTAGAGTGATATTGCCTTTGAAACTTAGACTGATCGAGGAAAAAAACAAATACAACTACACTCTGTTCTGCTTCATTCTCAGAACCTGTAGGGGAACCATTTCTTCAGGAAACAAACACACTCGTGATGCTTGGGTTTTTCTTCTCTCGTCATCCTGTGCCTTTGTGCATCATCATGCTGAGTTGAATAATGAAGAGGCACTAAGGATAGCTCCCTGCTGCCGTTGAGCGTTTGCATGTTTTGGTGGCAAATAATAATATAAAAAAATTGTATAGGAGTAATACGTAATGGGCCTGTTCACCGTGATGGCCTGTTGGCGACATGCAGCAATGAAAGCCGTGCGTGCCTCGTCCCACCGTGAGGACATGACTGAGATGTTGCCTCGGCCTCTCAGCTATAACTCCGCTGAGAGGAGCTGAGGAAGGACTCTACGAGCTCGTGCTTCACCGATTGCTGCATTCGTTCTAAGCCAACTTTTGTCCTCAACAGAGCTGCACTGCTTCTCTGTTACTTCAGATTCTCTCCTCAACAGATCTGCCTGTGTATATGTCACACATGCATTGTGGTCTGCTTTCTTGGATATATCCTTTCACTACAGCTGGATATATCCAATGACTCTCCATTCACAGCTGGATATATCCAAGGAAGCAGGGGAGGACTGAGGAAAAAAAAAAATACAGCCACCCTGTTCTGCTTTTCAGAACAGGGGAAATATTCTTGCCGAAACATACTCGTGATGTTTTTCCCGTGCCTTGGTGCATCATCAAGTTCTTTGCTTTATTTTGGCCCACCACGATTGAACGGCCTGCGTGTCTCGGCCCACCAGGAACACAACAGACAGGCCTCTAACCGTGGAGGCCCTCAACTGGAGGGATGGTTACTCGGCAAGCTCAGTAGACGCATCGCCATTAACAGTGTGCACATACCAACGGTGCATGCATGATGCGGGGCCAACTTCCTCAAATAGAGCCGCACGGCTTCTATTGCTTCAGTTTCTCTCTCCCAACACGAAAATGTGCTTGGTTTGCATCTAAATCTGCTTGTGTATATGTCACACATTCATTGAGGTCTTCCTAGGCTCCTTATTTCATCGTCTCTCCATTCGCAGATGGATCCAAGGAGGCAGGGGAGGATTCGATTTTGAGGTTGCAGCCCTCAGCGTCATCAATGGTTCCCTCATTACAGTTAAAAGTAGCTCTATCTGAACCGCGTCATGTAATTACTGATATTAAAATTGTAATATTTGAGTTTGTTTCTGGGTTCCATCTTTATACTTGTTTAATACTGGTTTTGTCTCTAGCCTACCCCAACTAGCTCGGGACTAAATACTATGTTATTGTTGTTGTTGTTTCTGGGTTCCATCTAAGATCGAAATTTAATGAACTGTTACGGCATTTAATACCAGGTTGCATGCTGGCAATCTCAAGCTAACTGTGCCATTACAAATAGTAAGCATGATGAGCGAGGCAATATATTGTAAGTTATCAGAAAGAATCTTCAAACTACCGTACATCTATTTGAGTTTTTGTATGAGTCACACGGTAAGCATGATGGGCGAGATGCAAGGAACATTATTGAGGCATGACCAAGTCCAGCATCCACTGCCAGCTTGTTTAATTTGTCTCACGAAACTCAAGGCCACAGCTTGTGCAAAAAGCTCCTATTTTGTACAACGTCAATACATTGTTTTAGAATTTATTTGTAAAATCAAAAGCATAACCCAAGCAAACAAATATGGTTTTTCATGTTTGCAGCATGTAGATATATATAAATCTGAGTTGACCAGAACTCAAATCTAGATAGTTGTGTTGACTACGTACACCGCCCACCCAAATAGTTGAGTTTGATTATCACATCCTACGGCATATTACTGATTCTTGTATTGTGATTTGGGAACTCTATATTACCAAAAAATAAGTTTTGTCCTGCTACCCCTGTTTCTCACAAGGTTGCGAATAGAGCATGTGAACCAGTACTTGATTCAAGATCGGTTGAGTTGGCAAGCCATGTGATTATGAAGAGAGATACGTAGACCCACAGACCCAGTAATTGTTACTTGATGATGTGTTAATTAGTGTATTACAGATGACTGTAACGTCATGAAGAGTTGATCGATCGATCTTCCGCGATTGGAATATTAGGAGGTTCATGATATCTCATATGGACATGCCGAATTAGTTTTTTTAAAAGGGAACTTTTATTACTTTCAAGCAATTACATCGAGATGATACAATATCTTAAAAATCCGCGGCCTCTGCCCACAGGCACACAGCCTATAATTGTTCAAACAACAACCACTACTACAGAATCGCTCATCATCGCCGCTGCATCACTTGCCGAAATTTAGTCCACCGGCAGCGATGAACCTGAACCCGCGAGTGATGAACCGCTCAAGCGCTGGGCGACCGAAACTCCACGGACTCGACTAAATCCGGCAGTGAAGACTCGGATCGCCACCGGGTTGAATCGTTCCCGGCAAAGGTATTGATGAACACAGATCACTTTCGCGGGTTTGAATTAGAACCGAAAGCGATTTGAAGATTGACACAACCGGGTTGAATTAGAACCGATAGCGATTTGGGAGGGGAAGCAAAAGGAACCGATAGCTCGCGGGGTTGAATGAAGAGGGAACAATAGAAACAAACGATAGAAACAGAACGGAGATGAATTAAAAACGACTGAGAGTCATTATATATTACTAGATAATATATTTACAAAACTAAAAATAAAAAGCGGCGGCCGCCATCGCCTCCGCCCGCCGCGCCGCCATCCGCCATCGCCTCGCGCCGCCGCCGGCCGGCGCCGCCCAGGCCTCATCCTCGCTGCCGCCTCGTCCTCGGCGCCCGGCCGCGTTCCGCCGCCGGCCGCGTTCCGCCGCCGGGCTGCCTCGAGCTCCGCCCGGCCGCGCGGTATCCCCTAGCGAGGATGTCGGCCATGGCCTCGACCTTGAAGGCGTAAAGTTCGCCTTCTCCACCAACGGCAAAGCCACCGTTGGCGAGGCCGACTTGTTCGGCCAGGTCGGTGAGCTTCCGGAGGGCGTCGTGGAGACGCCCCACGGTGAAGACAAGCTCCTCGTTGGTGTAGACGCCGCCATCGTCGATGAAGAAGAAGCTAATTAGCGATGGAGATGGTACCAAATCGAGCGTTCTTATATAGTAACAAGCCATGGAAATGCATGCAGTCGATTGTCATTCCCAAGACGCGGCGCCATGAAAATGATCCAACAAATGACCAGCTCATCCAATGGCCGCCGCGATCGGCCCGTCTCCCCACGAAAGGCCGACCCGGCTACGCGTTTCTTGTAGCGTTTCCAATGGTTGCTTCCTCGGCCGCACGGCGTTTCCCAACACCCAATCCCGAAATCCCCGGTTTCGATCCCCAACAAGCCGCTTTTTTGACCATTTTTCCAAGAACGATGATCGAGTTTAGCATTGTTATTTTGAAATAAGGAATGCATGCTTTACATTGCTTACGATTTCTACAAGATCAACCACACGTACCTTCGATGCCGACCGGTGAGGGAGCAGGAGGGAGGGAGATGAGAGACTTCTTCTGGCTGGAGCACGAATGACACTCAACTAGTAAGTTGTAGCACGTCCCACAACAACGTCGGGCCATTTATAGAATCAAACTTTGTACCGCCCAACGGATAGCCATCACTTTTTGTTTCTTTTTTTTTACCACAATATCGTAGGCTCCACGTTCACTTAGCGTGTTCACAGAGGCCTTTGCTGCATGCATGCCATCGTCTTGGAGAACCGTTGCCGTTGCCAGTATTCACCGCCGTTAGGAAACCGACGGTGTCTCGAATCGATGAGAAAAGCCTGTGGCACCGTAATACTGCGTCGCCGACGGGTTAAATCAATGTCGGTTAAAACACTGCCGGGTGTAGTTCTACACCCGGCGAAGATGTGTAGATCACTGCCGGCTATGGTTTTACACCCAGCGGTGATGTGGAAATCACAAACGGTGCAGATCTTTCTCGGCAAGGGTATTCGATATCAACTTCTTGGGGTGAAAACTTAGACCCGCAAAGATTTTGCAAAATTCAACGGCGCCTGGTTCTCAACTCGACCGGGTGACCACTACACAAATGCTTTGGCGCCTTCTTTGCTACATCCTCCGTACAACGGCAGTCGACTCAACCACGGCATCTCGCCTATTTAAATGGCAAGGGGGACACTGTGTTTTGCACCTAGCTTCTCCTATCTGTTCTTGCATTCTTGGTTCGTCCAGTAGTTCCTACTCTCTCCTCAAAATACAGAGGGCTTAGTTTTGAGTTTTAGTGTCATGGGTTTTGGATCCAGAAATCTTTTTTCTCCTTATTTTCCTTGTTCTTCGTCCTCGATCTTCTTTGCTAGCAAGATTACTTTCCGGATCCACATACATATGGCCTTTCTTTGTGAGAAAGCCCTCCACATACAAATATGCCTAGTCCAAGAAAATGGTTTACAGAAAAGGTGCTAGAAGAGTCTTACTGATGAAGGAGAGACTCCGGGGCTTACAGCTTCTGTGGGTGCCATGATTCAAGATCGAACTCTGGACTCATGTTAAGAGTCCGGAGTCCTTGTGCTTTGGGGTGCTAGTGTTCAGCCAATACCCCAGGCACATGGGCATATAGTATCTGAATCATAAGGTGCATCCATGGAAAAACAATGACCATTGGACTAGTTACTGTGATTTCATCCTCGGTCCAATGGTCTAGTTTGGGCTGATGATGAAGCTCCCGGTGAATCTCATCCTCCAACCTCCTCAATGAGTGCGCGTAGCAGCCTCGCCACTTCTTCGACCCAAGAGAGGTGCTACAAGAGACTTACTGAGGTGTTTTAATTTTAATGTGTTTGTACACTTTGATTGTAGCATTGACCTATCTGTGAATTGGTCTTTGTTACCGTATATTTAGTTCTATGTAAGGTCTCTTTGCTATGGAAATATATGTAATGTAAGGTCTTTGTTATGGAAATATATGCAATCAAATTTCTTATCTGTTGTATTTCGTTTTGTTATGAATCTTGATTGTCTCCTCGATCTCTTTGAGTTCCCATGGTTTACCCTTCATCGAACATAATAAAGACGGTTGCGTCAATGAAATATGCTGCATATTGTGTGGAAAATTCAATAGATATATCCAAATCTAATGTGAATGAAATAAAGTTATATATGTAACAAAAACAAAGAACAGATAATGAATTTTATTCACATCCATATCCCCAAATTTCCATGAAGCATCTACACGTACATAATGCAGCAACACTGCAACAATGCATGCATGCAAACCGAGTGAAGTGATAACACTTGTGAATTCACTGCCGGATACGCATAAAACAACCGGTAGTGATATTGTATTCACTGCCGGCTCCATTCAAATAACCGGTAGTCATGTTGTTATCACTACCGGGTATATCTTAATACCCGGCAGTGATGTACCTGCATTGACCAACTGCTATAAATGAAGGCGCCCGGCCGCATCCACACACATACCCAAGCACGCACCCACGAGCCCCGTCACCCTGCACAAAATCCACTCATATCTTTCACTCTCTCTCTCTTTCTAGGTGATTTGTTCATGGCTCCGGGATATTACATTGGTAAGGATATTTTTTCTTGTCTAGAATTCCTATATATATGCATACTATATAAACAATACATATATATACTATATATATTTATGAGCTTTGTCCTTTTTTTTTTCCTTTTTATCGCCACCGGTGGTATGAACGGTCCTCCTCCATTGCCGCCACCACAAGAACCAAGTTTCCACGGGGCGATGAGCCATTAAGCCCCCGGTGTGGACACAAGGTCATTCCCTTATCCAAATCATCGTATGTAATTTTTCTTACATTTTTTATTTCTTATTTTACTATAACAAATATTGGACAATTAGTTTAACTTAACGTCATTTTGTGGCATTTATATGTTTCACGTACTTTATCCCCAATACAATGGCTAGAAACAGCACTTATAGCTGGTTCTCTATCTCGGTTTTGTGGAGACCACGACATCTAGAGCATCGTCACATGGTGGTCAACTATATACGTGTGAAATAAGTTTTTACATCCCTTCGAGGATTCCAGGACACAAATGACCACCTAATCCGCGTGAGGGGAAACGAGAGACCGACCGTGCAAAAACGCCGAGTACCATGCCGTTTCCTTGTGCTTAGATTCTCTTCGGCGTGTTTGCTACATTGTGCCTGATTTCTCGCACTTCAAGATACTTGCCTTGTCTGGCGATAATATCCCCCATGGCAATATAGCAAATCTGTTGGGAGTTTAAACCATGATGATGTGGTAATAAATTAAATTCATCATTTTGGCAATGCATATTAGATAGATTCACATCATCCTCATTCATTTTGATTCTCCCACTTGCGATTTTGCTCCACGATCTTACTTATGCTTTGCATGTGGCTTGGCGGCCGTTCTCGACCAAGCTACTGAGACCAGACTTCGAATACGATTGGGAACTTCTGTGCACACCTCGCCAGCAAACTATGGAAGAGCGGCAAAGATCGCATAAGGTTTACTAACTTAGACACTGGGTCGCTTCGGTAGGATATATCTATAGTCGAGCCTTTTTACGTCCTTGCGAGGGGCGAGAGTGCAATCATAAGGGCATTGACCTTCATCGACTCAAGCGGATACTTAATCCGTGACATCAATTACCCGATGTTTTTACAATCCTACATTCGTGTGCATGGATCACAAGCTGGACCCAATATTGATCCCGGCGGCGGCGATGATGATTAGTGTGTGTTTACTATGTTAATTATTTGTAAGGTTGTATATATATGGTTCCTTCCTAATTAATTTGTAATGTTCTTGTGGCCCATGTGGTCTCAAACTTTTTCTCGAGCCTTTCACATGCAAATGGGGAAGCACTCCGCAGTTTGAGATTTTTCGGAGTTGGTTTGGTACTTTTCCCAGTTTATTTGAATTTCTACGCGACGCCACCTTGTAATTATAGTTTGAACTGAGCATACCCACGAAAAGAGCCAGAATGCTGCTAGACTTTTCCACAGGGTCTCATGTGCCCTAGGAGGCAAATCACCATGGAGGTCCAAGAAAACTTCTTGTGTTTCCATGGTTTAATTAGCCTTCTTGTCGCTAGTTTAGCTAGAAGAAAATCATAGTAATTAAAATATTTATCGAAAAACCTAAGAACTTGTGTGGGGTCATATTTTGGGTGTACATGGCTGGGAAAAAAAATTCAAGCCATTTCCACCATGGAGGATTACACATCCTTCACGAGAGGCACATGATCCCTACCATCGAACCGGGACTATACAAATTGTAGTTCTTGTGCTCAATGTGGTTCATATGTTTGCCTGTGTTGTATTGGTCTCAAACTTTCTTTGAGCCTTTCACATGCAAATGGGGAAGCACCCACGAAGTTTGAGATTTTTCGGAGTTCGTTTGGTACTTTTCCCAGGTTTATTTGAATTTCTCGGCGACGCCACCTTGTAATTATAGTTTGAACTGAGCGTACCCCGAAAAGTGCGAATGCTTGCTAGACTTTTCCACGAGGGTCTCATGTGCCCTAGGAGGCAAATCACCGTGGAGGTCCAAGAAATTTTTTGTGTTTCCATGGTTTAATTAGCCTTCTTGTCGCAAGTTTAGCTAGAAGAAAATCATAGTAATTAAAATATTTATCGAAAAAACCTAAGAACTTGTGTGGGATCATATTTTGGGTGTACATGGCTGGGAAAAAAAATTCAAGCCATTTCCACCATGGAGGATTACACATCCTTCACAGAGGCACATGATCCCTACCATCGAACGCGGACTATACTGATTAGTAGTTCTTGTGCTCAATGTGGTTCATATGTTTGCACGTGTTGTAGTGGTCTCAAACTTTCTCTGAGCCTTTCACATGCAAACGGGGAAGCACCCACGAAGTTTGAGATTTTTCGGAGTTCGTTTGGTACTTTTCCCGTTTATTTGAATTTCTCGCTGTGACGCCACCTTATAATAATAGTTTGAACTGAGCGTACCCACGAAAAGAGCCGAATGTTGCTAGACTTTTCCACGGGGTCTCATGTGCCCTAGGAGGCAAATCACCGTGGAGGTCCAAGAAAAATTCTTGTGTTTCCATTGTTTAATTAGCCTTCTTGTCGCTAGTTTAGCTAGAAGAAAATCATAGTAATTAAAATATTTATCAGAAAAACCTAAGAACTTGTGTGGGGTCATATTTTGGGTGTACATGGCTGGGAAAAAAATTCAAGCTATTTCCACCAAGGAGGATTACACATCCTTCACAAAGGTACATGATCATCCATGAAGTGGCAGCATTTCTATTTCACTGCCGGTTGCGTGTAATAACCTTAAGCAAATAGGATTGGGGTGAAATTTTCTAAATCTATCTAAACCTCCCGCCATTTCGTTCCCCACCGCGCCCAAACCAGCCTTGCCTATATATATAGGTGAGTGGCTCGGGCGAAATTTTGGCACGCCATTTGAACACCGTGCCATTCTCTTTCCCCACCAGCGCCGAAAGAGCACCCAGATTCGCCGACGGAGCGCACCACCAACTCCAACGTCGCCGTTAAAACCGCCCCCCTCGCGCCAGGGCCGTCCCCTACTCCAGCGAAATCGAGGCTTGACGGCGTTCTCTCACGCCGCGCTCCTCCACTCCGGCGTCCCCAACGCCCGCGCCCGGCATCCTCGCGCCCCGCCGGCCCCTTCCACGGTGAGAACTAATTATCCCTTTAGGTGTTCGAGTTTTTACCTATGAGAATGAGAACTAATTCGCCGCTGTCCTAGCCTCGCGTCGCCCGCTTGGTCTTCCTCCACGCGACGGAGGACCGGACGCCACACCGCTCTGCCGTCCGCGGCATCTCACACCGTCTTCCTCTTCACCGCCCGACGCCCGTACCGTCCGCGACCTTGTCCTCCTCAAATCCTCCAAGACAAGATAGGGCGCACGAGGCGCCACAACTGGTGAGTGCGTCGGTCACTGCCCCTTGAGGGTTCGTTGAAATGCCCGTCTCGGTCACTACAACCTGTGCTCGAATTATGATTGAAATTCATGAGTTAGTGTTGTTCGAAATCCAGTTTGGATATTTTAAATATATGTCTGTGCGTACTGTACAACATTTATGAGAAACATATCAATATCATCCTATTTTGGTTACATGTATAGGCAAGCATGGCGTGGTACGTAGTGTTTGTTGGTCGCGTGCCAGGGATCTATCTAACCTGGGAAGATTGCTATGCTCAAGTCCAAGGCTACGCTAATAATTGTTATAGAAAATACAACACCGAAGGTGAAAAGCCGTAAATCGCCTACAATGGTGCAAACTACGCTAATAATTCTTGCGAGAATTGCTGCTTAATTGGTTTTGGAAAGATGTCATGCTTTTATTTATGTCTATGACTCTATGGTCATTATTGGTCTTTTTATTTTACAAGTTGATGTAGGCTTAGTTTCTAGAACAATAGGTGGATTTTGTTGTATGTAACCATTAAATCCTGTAATGTTTTGACGATATTAATGTATATATGATGCTTTTATGGGTTTAAAAAAAGCTGAATTCGACGACTAAATTCAAAAATTTAAAACAAAAACGCCGGGTGGCATGGTCCCGACAGTGAATGAGAAACAAACCGGTAGTGTAACTATACCAAACACTATCGGTTGGAATTACTAACTGTCATCGGCGGCGAAACATCACTTGCCGGCTGCATTAACCAACCGATAGTCCCCACTCTAATAACGCTATCGGGTTGAAATCAGCCCGGCGGTGTTCACGTAAGTTCAGCGACGGGTTGATTGTAAACCAACATTATTAGCTCTTCGATACAATCGCCGGCTCAATCCAACCCGATAGTGTTATCCCTACGATTCTGTCGGTTCGTTAAAGCCCGACAGTGCTCCCAATATCAACACCGCCGGTTGACTTCTAAACCTGCATTGCTCGGATCTAAAATGCTGTCGGTCCGTGGAACACCCGACAGTGTTCGGTGACGATGCGTTGCGGTTCGATATCAAACCGGCAGTCTCTCCTCAGCGTCACGCCGGTGTTTTGACCCGGTAGTGTTTGAACCCCTCATCACTATGCTATGGTTCTGCCGGTTCAGTTTTTCGGCGTGAAGAAGGGGTTGGAGCCCGCAGTGATGGATAATTCTGTAGTAGTGAACGCACTATAATGACTGTGAATCCTAAGACTAGACCGCCACCCATGTGCCTGGGTAAAAAATTATTTGGACACCCGCTCCAAGAACCGAGATGCCTCCACAAGCACCTCCTGGAAAGTAGGCCATTGAAGGATACATGCCGAATTAATGTGTGCCACATGGGCACACTACTATATAATTCATCATCAGTTGGTGATGTTCATGACCACCGGTTTGTGTTACCGTCAGTTCACTTTTGTTTCTTGATGGAGCACACAATTTAGGTGGGTGGGATGGGAACCAAAACACAGTGCGGCTGAAGGTAACGGAGGTTGTGCACAGATACAACGGCAATGTCATAGAACAGAACTCATATTTTTCAATGGCACATAAGGGACGAGTATAAGTGATACTTCTCTCATGACGAGGCTGGGTGCAGCTTTGTTTAGGTGATCACTCCACAACTATTGTTTGTCAAATTGTAATATTTGACCTCTTTTTTTGTGCTCCACCTAGCATAAAAAATTAACGAAGTTAAAGGCAAGTTTGCAGTCGTCCATCTCAAGCTCACTGCCTGCTTATAAAAAGTTTTTTTTTTCGAGAATGCGCACGAGTGTGCGTATCTTTGTATTAAGAAGAAGCAGAGTTTATGTACAAGAATGTCGAAACCGAACACCCGAAAAAGATTAAAATAAAAATTACATATAAAGGAAACAACCGGGAGCAAGACACCAAACTCATGGCTGAGCCAAAGCTCGAAGCCCATTTGCTCCCGCTTCAATCCATCTATCGCCTTCCGTCCGAACAACTTGAAGGACATCGATGATCGAGGAAGTGGACTCCCTAAAACACCGTGCGTTGCGCTCTTTCCAAATTTCCCAGGAAACGAGCGCGAAAAGTGAGTCAAGTCCTTTGCGCTTTTCTCCAGTGAAAAGAGGTCGGAGCCGTCTCCACCAGCGTAGAGAAGAAGTAGCTGTGGGCGGGCAGTGCAATCCAAATGCCGACAAAATATGGAACCATATGTCCCTGGTGACTGGGCACTTAACGAGGATGTGGTCAATGGTCTCCCGTCCTTGATCACACAGATAGCACTCCTCGCATGCTTCAAGTCCGTGGCGTAGCCTACGATCACCGGTCAATGCCTGCACTTGAACGCCAACCAGAGGAAGATTTTAATCTTCGAGGCGCCCAGTTTTTCCATATGAGATTGTGTCCCTCAAAGGTCACAGATCCGGAGTGGAGCATTTTATAAGCTGATTTGACCGTGAAATGTCCATCTGGCGTCCAACGCCACACTGTTTTGTTAGACTGGTCATTCAGTTGGACGTCCCTCAGCAAATTCCAGAGATAGAGGTATTCACTGATTGCGTCCGCAGACATACCACCTGAGATGCGTCTCGTCCAGGTTCTATCATTTAGCCCATCATGGACAGTCATGGAGCAGCGTGTTCTTTTGGACACCAGCTGATAAAGGCAGGGTGTGATCTCTTGTGCAGCTTCTTCATTGATCCATTTATCCTCCCAAAATAGAGTCTGACGACCATCACCAATTATGGTGAAAGTTGAAGCCTTGAAGAAAGCCATAACCTCAGGTGCAGTTCTGATTGGTAGTTGGCTCCAAGCACGGTCTTGGTCTATCTTCTGGAGCCAAAGCCATCTGGTCTGAAGGGCGTAGCCAGCGAGCTTATGATCACTGATACCCAAGCCCCCTAACTCCGTCGGCCTACATGCTGTTGGCCATGAAACCATACATTTACCTTGAACTGAAGCGTCCTGAACCGGCCCAAAAGAATTTTCTGCATATGTCATCTATTTCCTTTCTAGCCCAGGTTGGCAAATTTTCCGTGATCATCACGTAGATAGGAACCGAGCGGAGCACTGACTTGATCCACACGAGTCTGCCGCTGCGCGCCATTAGTGCACCATGGCACGGCGGCAATTTCCGTGCCATTGCATCAACCACAGATTGGTAGTGCGCTTTGGGTATGGGTCTTGTGCTGAGAGTACCTGACAGCCTAGAATTTCAACAATTTGGTCCAATGTTTCTTCTCCGCCGAAGATGGGTGTGATGGAACATTTGGCCAAGTTGGTTCGGAGCCCAGATGCCTCCCCAAAAATTTCCAAGATATCCTTTACTGCTGTCGCTTCCTGTACAGATGGGCGGATGAATAAAATGACATCGTCAGCGTAAAGGCTGCACTTGAATTTGACCTCGGCAGGCTTCATTCTTTGCAGTACACCGTTGCTGGTTGCCTTGGAGAATAGGCGATGCAGGACATCCATGGCGATGATAAATAGCATTGGAGAGAGAGAATCTCCTTGCCGAACCCCACGCATATGTCTGATGGGCAGACCTTGCTTTCCATTGAGCAGAATTCTGGATGTTGATATGCTGAACAAGGCTGCAATCCAACGACACCATTGCACACCAAATCCTCGAGCCCTTAGGACCTCCAGCAGGAATGGCCAAGAAAGTGTGTCAAATGCCTTGGATATATCGAGCTTGAGTAAGAGCAAGGGCACCTTCTTTTTCCGGATGAGCACTGCAGCCCTCTGTACATATTTATAGTTGTCATGGATGCAGTGTGTTCTAATGAAGACATTTTGATTTTTGTCCACAATTTCATCCATCCGAGGTGCAAGGCGAAGGGACAATATTTTAGAGATTAGCTTGGCAAAACTGTGAATCATTGTGATGGGGTGGAAGTCGCTTCGGATTGGGCGCACCGATCTTCTTTGGCAGCAAGGCGATCAGGGCGCCGTTGAGTCTGCCCAAGCTCCTGCAGTCCCCTGATGCAAAGGCCTGGATAGCCTCCATCAGCTCCGGTTTGATAATGTGCCAGGCTGATTTATAAAATGCTCCATTAAATCCATCGGGTCCTGGAGCCCTGTCACTAGGTAATGATTTGATAGCTGCCCAAACCTCCTCGTGACTGAATGGAGCTTCTAATTCTGACACATCAATAGCCTGAATCCCCAGCGAGACGATATAAAAAGTAAGCATGAAGGGTGAGGCACAATATAAAACTTATCAGAAAGAATGTTAAAGCTATGCAACATCAACAAGTGTTTTTCTATTCGTCACCATGTAAGCATGATGGCCAAGGTGCTAGGAACTTTGCTTGAGGCATGACCAAGCCCATCTACTGCCAGCTTGTTTAGTTTCTGTCACATAACTCAAGGACACGGCTTGTGTAAAAACAGAAGTTAATTTATGTAGAACTAATATATTGTATCCGAATGTATATTGCATATATACAACTAAGGGAATTCCCGCGCATTGCTGCGGTTATTCAAAAAGAAACACGAATAAATTTGACTTGTTGTTAGCTTCATTGTATGAATGAGGTTGATGTTGGATGAAGTCATCATGGAAGTGGCTTGATGCACTAAAGGAACCAAGTGGAAGGATATAGTGGGTTCACTTAGTGGGGAATGATGTGGATTGCATGTAGAGAGGAATCATCTAGTGGGGTTTATCTTTATAAGAGTTATAGATAGATAAAAAATATGACACAAGAGAACAATATATGATGTTTGAGCAGAGAAACTTTGCTCAAACATTTTATATCTGAGAGGCTGGCTTTTTTTTTGTTCTCTATGGCGGGTAATAGCATCCGCCACGGTTGTAAGGTCACGATTATAGTGGCTTTACCGTTGCGGTTGTCTATGCCCACCATGGTTAATAACCAAGGCGCGTATGTTAGGCTGGCTGCTTCAGACAATAGTTTTAAAAAAAACCAAAGCCCATCAGCAAGCCGCTTCAAGCCCACCGGTGAGCACAATCCGCCTGACAACTGCCTAGCCACCGCTATCGGCAAAAAGGAGGGGGCCAGACCCGCCGCTACTTAGGAGGGGGTGGATCCACAATCAGCGCGTAGGAAAATGATCGATCCACCGCCATTGTGCAGGAGGAAGCCGGATCTACCGCCAGGAAGGAGGACGGGGCTGAATCCGCCGCTGATGTGTAGGAGCAAGCCGAATCTGTCATCATTGAGGAGGTGGGGGCTACCGATGTCGGTGTGCAGGAGGGAGGCAGATCCGTCCCCGGTGTGAAGGCAGGTGCCGGATCCACAGCAACCGAGGTGGAAGGCCTAGATCCACCATCGGTGAGGACTCTCGACCGCTTTGCTAGTGCGTAGAGGAGGCTAGATCTGCCACCGCTACCCGTAAAGAAGGAGGATTTGGGTCCGTCCGCCGACCTCGATGCCTCACGCAGCAAACACAAGCGATTACACAAGGAGCACCATGCGGATGGAGAGGCCGTAGCTGGCAGCAGGGGGCGATGACGTGTAGGCCATGGCTTGCGGCTTGCGGAACCATCCGTACACAAACGCTATGTCTTTGAAGGGCAAGTCACCACTTCAAGCCTACAACTTAAAGCAACCGGTGCGATGAGTTCGTCAACCTTACGACTAACGAAGAGTATGAGGCCAAGTCGAAAATGGGTAAAGAACTCACAAAGAAGAACGAACTCAGGCACAACCTCGGCATGATAGGATATGCCGGTCATAAGGGTGGATGGCGGAGGAAAGAAAGGGAGGACGCTGAGAAAGGGATTGAGAATCCGTTGCTAGCCCTTCCCGAGGGCACGTGACTTCTTCTATGCCCGTCAGCCCAAGAAGCGTATCACGGGCAGCACGTCCAAGTACAATGACCCAAAGGTCGATGAGGTGGTGAAGAAGGTGATGCTTGTCAAAGAGGCCAAGGAGAGTGGGGAGTTCCAACCTAGGAGGGAGCACGACGAGGCTGACCGAGGCAATCGGAAGACCCGAGCACCGTGGCCGAAGTTCGGGGCCGAGGCTCGAGGTATAGCTGGAAGACCGTGGATTCCTGGGCATCCGACGCGGCCAACTACCACACGAGGCAGAGGTACAAGGAAAAACCTTAGGTTGCAAGGCTATGAGGAAGCCATAAAGGACATAGTCGAGAAGAAAATAGAAGAGGTATTGATGAAAAAGGTATTTCCCACATCCAAAGTGTGAATATGAGTGCTTTGGAGCTAGCAAGAACCCAATCGACGATCTCGTCGAACCCGCGGGCGGGCATTCTCTATATGCCCGTTGGCAGGAAGGGAAAGAAGAAGGAGGTGGCCACTACCGTGGTGTGTCCACCACGGACTGATATGTTGTACAACAACGAGCCGGTCCCACCCGAGTATGTCTTCGTTTGTCTGCAATCCATAGAACCGTGGCCTTGGTGATGAGATATCCTGGTGAAAAAGGAGAAACAAGTACTCAAGGATCTTCGGTGGAGAGGGAGTACCTATGGAACAAGGAAGACATTGCCCTGTTCAAACCCGATGACACCACCTCCGGCGGTAGCGCCGCAGAGCCTCCTCCCTCTCCCGGGTGGTGGTGGCGATGGCGATGATGATAACAACGACGATGGTGGCCGAGGTGGCGGAAGTCCTCCTCGAACCCACCTCCGGAAGAACCGGAAGAAGAAGACGGCGGCAAGACACCCCGCTAGGGTTCAGGAAAGGGGACACCTTCTCCTAAAAGCGTGACAAGGTGGCCGCCGTCCTCCGGCGCTTTCAAGCGCCCAATGGTCGAGGAGGTTTTCTGAAAAATGTGCCGGTATAGCAAAAAATACATGGCTAACTTGTACTATGCATTAATTGGTGGCTAATGTAGTTCAATTCACATGCATAGGATTCTCAACACCGCATCAGAGCAGTCAGAAAGACGATGAGGTCGAATGCTCCCCCCAAGCGCCGAAGAAGAAGAAGCTATCAAAAGAAGATGAGGAAGTTCTTGCCCTGACCAACAAATACTTAGATGATGATGCCAGGAAGGAGCTAGCGGAGAGAGAAAAGGACCTCCGATTGGCTAAGCGAACCCGAGGGCCGTGAAGATCGGCAGTACTAGGTAATGCGTATATGCGTGACAATCTCAACCAAACTTAGCCAGGCATATTATGTATGCGTGCGCAGCTATAAGATGCTAACGTACATCTCCTTCTGTATAGGAATTATATACCCCATCGGCGGGGACAATGGGTCAGCCCAGACGCCTGCACTACTTTGACCTTGGCAAGTTCATGGTGCCTAAGGGCCAGCTAATCGAGGAAGAGGAGGGGACACTCGCGAGGTTCCACCTATTATATAAGCATGCAGTTGATCGGGGGTGAGGGAGTTCCATTTCAGGGTTCCTAAAGAGCTCTTTCACTTGAACTTTGACATTTCATGCCAATAGGCTTCGACGAAATGTGGCGGTTGCTACGGCGCTAGGATCTCGACCAATCCGTTGTCACCCTCTATGCCGCGTGAGTTTGTTTACCCCGATCATTACGCCAGTACACAACTATTTCTAGCTCTCCAATTCTATAATGACGTGACCACATGTGCTTGCGGGATGCAAGCATTGGTAGCAAATGATGAATCGGCTAGTTGTGTTTCTATGTCCAACGATATAGAGGCGTGGCGGAATTTTCTAGATACTGGATGGAGAGCCAGAGGAACCCAGTGCTCGGGGAAGCTAGGCAAGGCCGAACAATATAAACACTATTAAAGATTATGCGATGCAAGAGTTAGAGATGGCGGACTACATCCGTAAGTGCATGAAGAAGATCAAATCGGAGGCCGTTGTCTCATTGCGCCCAACATATCAAGTAAGTCAAAAGTAATACTTTTTATTTTTTTGAACACTTGGAATCTATCTCTAATCAAATAATATGGTGTAGCATGGCGGTATACAAACAACATCACACATTGGCCACTTTGGATTACTTGGCTAATCTTCCCTCGGGATGGAGCGCCCTTAGGTTTGGACTCGTTGTATGATACGCCAAAAAGGCCTCTACAAACATTTTGAAGAGGCCCCGCACCGTAAGTCACGACACTTGTATACTATTTCATACCACAAACTTCTGTAAGTCATGACACTGTGGGATTTCGTATAGGGCTTACAAGAACTACTTGAAAGACCCCGAAGTCATTGGATCGGAGGCTGTACATAAAAGAAAGAAAAACATAAGGACCAAATGAGGATCAGGCGAGATTACGAGGTATATGCAGCATACTCTCGTTTGCTCGTCCATATTGAATGGTCTCATAATATTCTAACCATTTTTCGGTACATATATCATGCATGCGGTGCGGTAAGCAGCCTTTCAGCAACAAACCGTGTGGTTTCTATGCCCGTGCGTTCATATCCCACGGTGGCGTGTACCGTGCACTACGTTCTTGCCGAAATTTTAAAGAGAACCACGGAAGATTTTTGGATGAAAGACTTGGATGACATGAAGTTCAAGAAAACTGGTTGGCGCCATCTGTAGGGGCGTTGTTGAGGACGTTGTGCTAGCTACCACCCATTTCTTCGACCCTAACAAATGACCTTGCTACAAATCCCGACTTATGGGAACTACGGACTGGAGAAATAAGCTAGACATGAAGGACTATATGTGGGATGGCCCAGAGTTGTAACCTAGCTAAACGTGATTGATCAATCGATCGTTGGATCGAGTTTTTGTAAATTCATGTGTGGTGATCACACTTTTAAACTCTAAGTGCTTTAATTGAATGTCCATCTTAGTTGAATGTTAAATTGTGATGCATGTTTAACATTTATGTCAATATTCTCTTATTTTATTATTTAATACGTGGCTTAAATCATAATTTATATTTTTATAATATTTTTGAATTATTTTTTTTTATTAATCCTGAATTAATTAACCGTGGCGGGCTTTTAACAAAAACCGCCATGGTTAATACATTAACCATGGCGGGCGCGTAACGATGCCCGCCATGGTTAATCTATTAACCATGCCGTTTTGTTAAACGCCCGCCACGGTTAATAGATTTTCCATGGCGGGCATGGAGTCCGCCACGTTAATCGCTCGATTAACCGTGACCCTAGCTCCGTGGCGGTTCTAATGCCCGCCACGGAAAATCAAAATGCCCGCCACGGAAGTTCAATTCTGTACTAGTGGAGGGAGGAGTATGTAGGGGTGGGAGGAGGAGGAGGAGAGGGGTATGTGGGATTGGGAGGAGGAGGCTGTGTGCTCGGCTAAGGGAGGGCTGGAAGAGATGTGATGCTTGGGAGTGGAAGATTGGGAGAGCACAGGTCAAACCCTAACTCCGCGTATATATATATGAGGGATATCGGGCCTTGCCTAGGCTTCTTGGTCCTTGACCTTTTTGTGGCGAGCCTTTAACTTTATTTTTGATCGAATAGACTATAACTAGCCCGCCTCAGAAAGTTGATTTATCACGGAGGATGATCGCTACGGTTAATAGATATTAACCAAAGCTAGTATTTTTAAGTTGCCCGCCTTGGTTAACTGATATACTGTGGCGGGCAAAAGTGCCTGCTTCGGTAGATAGAAACACATGCCACCGTTAATCGGATCTAACAATGGTGGGCAAACAGGACCTGCACTAATACACAATTTATTAACTATGACAATTTAAAAACCCGCCATCAACGAAACACCACGGTTAATCGTTTAGGGTTTTGGTGTTTCGCTTCCGCGGTAAATAAGGCCCACGTTGCCCCACTAGAGGAAGACAGGGGAGAAAGAAGGGACGGGAAGTTCAGGAGTTGGGGACTTGAGGAGATGGGTTGTGGCTGAGTGGGAGGAGAGAGGAAGAGATGTGGGAGTGAAACCCTAGTGCCACGATATATATGAGAGTAGTGACATTGTGCCAATATCAGCTTTTTGTTGCTAGGGTTTGTTGGATGTCTAGGGCTTGTTTACCGTGGTGGTTTTTATAAAATGTTAAAACCGCCATGGTTAATCGCCGCAGTTAATAGAATGGAAACATCTTTTTTTTTTTTTGGTAGTAGTCTTGTGTCTTCCAGAATCAATTTTGTAGTAGTGAAAATGGATGGTTTCCATTCACTTGAAAATAAGCATATAAATTTGAGTTGAGGAAACTCGGATCTGGATGGCTGGATCTTTGACTACTCCTTCCACCCTAGTCAAGTTTAATTAATTCACATTGTATGGCGTATTATTGACGTCATAGCTTCTACGATTTCTCGAGACGGCGACCTTAAGATGCAATAATTGATAGTCCCTCCAACCTTGGAGAGTCAAAGTATCTCAAGTTTTGCCAAATTTATATGATAAAGTTAATAGCATTTATGATGCCAACTAAGTATCTTTAGAATCGTCATTAATTATACTTTCCTAATATATCTAGTTTTTGTCACAAGTCTTTACAATTCTCTCTATGATTTTGATCAACTTGAGATGCTTTGCCTCTCAAAGATTTCTTCAAATGACTTATAATTTGGAATGGAGGTAGTAGTTAATAATGCATTTTAATTAATAACAAATCTTTCCCAGTTACATTGGAACATGTATTAGGAGGTTCACGAGATGTGCCCACATGTGAGCACACGCCTGACATGCCACATGGGCACATGGGTTCCTCACGACGTGCCTGACATGACCTGCTCGTCCAACCAAATTAATGAAAATTGCATCTTCTAATGGCGGATCCTTCTCTCATAGTCAGTACGTAGGCCGTCATCGCCAGCTAGCTCCACATGCTTCCCATCGGTTATGGCAGGGTCCCACCGCGAGGCTTTTCTCATTTGGTAAATTATTGAACTGCATAGCTCAATTACAAAGCCAGACTGGAAATTGTTATAACATCTAGATGAAACACTACAGTCGGGGCTCTGGCTATAAATACGACACTTCCCAGTTACTACTACATCCAATCCACATCGATCTCCCAACAAGTTCCACACACCACCATCCAGCCCAGTCCACACCAAGCAGGAGCCAAGAGCGCTCGTGGAGCATGGCGAATCTGGTGATGGGCGCGATGGGCAGCCTCATCCCCAAGCTTCAGGAGCTTCTCAAAGAGGAGTACAACCTGCAAACCGGCATGAAGAAGCGCATCAGCTCCCTCACCGAGGAGCTAGCTTGCGCGCAGGCTGCCCTGCGGAAGGTGGAAAAGGTGCCATGGGACCAGCTCGATGAGCAGGTCCAGATCTGGGCACGCCATGTCAGGGAGGCATCCTATGACATGGAGGATGTCCTCGACACCTTCCTGGTCCACGTCCAGGCTCCTGATTCCACTGAGCAGAAGAGCCTGCGCAAACGCTTGGGGGAGAAGATCACCAACATGTTCACCAAGAGCAAGGCGCGCCGTAAAATCAGTGCCAACGCCAAGGACATCATTAGTCATCTCCAGGAGGTGACGGAGCGATGTCGCAAGTACAAGGTCGATGATATTGCTGTGGCAGATAGTGCAGCCGCAGTTGATCCTCGTCTTCATGCCATGTACAACAAAGTGGAGGACATTGTTGGTATTGACAAGTCAAGCAGTGAGCTCATATCCATCCTTCAGTCTCCGCAGCAGAAGGGCGCATCAAACCTGAAGAAGAAGATTGTAGTAATTGCCGGAGTTGGTGGGCTGGGAAAGACCACACTTGCAAAAGCTGTCTATGATAAGCTTAAAGGGGATTTTAAGTACACGGCTTTTGTTCCCATCGGGAGGAAGCCTAACCCACACCAAGTCATCCAGGGGATTCTCATTGAACTTGACAATAGTAAATATATGAATTTCAGATTTGAAGCATTGCATCATATAAGTCAGTTCATCAACGAACTTCGAAATTTCCTTCATGAAAAGAGGTATACCCATCAACCACTCAGCTTTGATGTCTACTGTTTGCACTACTGTTTCAATATTATCTCTTAAACTCATTTAGACTATCAGATGCAAATCATATACGATGTGTTATGTTTGTATATTTCAAAAATTATACGAGTATGTTGTCTTGAAACATAATCTTATAAAAAGTATAGCCTTGTTGTTTGTATATTTTTTGGTGATCACGGTTGTGTCTAAAAATATCACTTTTGCGTACAAAGTTATATCATTTATATGTATGTATAAGATAACTTAAATATTAAATCAAGACTTTTTTCGTTCTTGTGTGGATAGGTATTTTGTTGTTATTGATGACTTATGGGACAAGGAGTCATGGGAACCAATCAAATTGGCATTGGATGATAATAGTTGTGGCAGTAGAATAATCATAACTACTCGTAATCGGGAAGTTAGCGAAAAAGGTTATGAAGTTTATGATCTACAAACACTTCCTGAGGACAGCTCTAGAGAGTTATTCCTTACAAGAGTTGGTGGTCATGAAGGAAAATTGGTTGATAATAAGGCAGATGAGGTCATAGTTAAATTTCTAAAGAAATGTGCTGGCATACCGTTGGCTATTATCACAATGGCTAGTTTTCTAAAGCGGGTAAACCAAGGGAGAGATGGGACGAGCTATATAGGTCTATGGTTTTGGGAGCGAAGATAGTGACCAAGCAAAAATACTATGATGATAGTATCCTTTAGCTACTATGACCTTCCCGCACATCTAAGGACATGCTTGTTGTATCTTAGTGCATTTCGGAAGATTCTATTATCCCAAAAGATTCATTGGTTTGGATGTGGGTAGGAGGATTTGTCAAGAAGAAACAAGGCATGAGGTTATTTGAAACCGGAGAGGGTTATTTCCATGACCTCATAAACGAGAAGCATCTTTGGAGGCGGTAATGTCCGGCAATGATGATAGCACCATCACTTGGTTGCCGTATCCATGATATGGTGTTAGCTTAAGTTGATACACGCAGTGCGTAATCTTTAATTCCCGTTGAGTCTTGCTTAGAGTTGGGTAGAGACAAGCATGATCCTAGGGCGTCTTTGGGTCATGACTTCGTAGTGTCGGTCATCCTATGCGCCCCACGGCGTGCAGGCGCCGCCGGGCGTGCACCGGAAGCGGTGAGGCGCACTCCGTGCGGCGTGGCGAGGGGGGACTCTTGGAAGTCCATGTATCGTGTCTATATAAACATGAATAGAGGATCGACAGGCTGCGGTTGGGCAGCACCATTACATCTTGTTTCGTGTTTGGCAAGTCGCTCGTCTTAGCGTTCGGTGTTCTGGTGCCAGCGCGATCACCACAACGTCGCCGGAGGTCCGTTCGTGAGCTCGCTCGGAGGATCTGCTCCAACACGTGGTATCGGGCTGCAAGGTTGCCGGGAGGTGTTGTTCGGTGTCGACGAGAACGATACGAGGAAGCTTGACGAAGAAACGATCCAATCTAAGAACAGAAGTCGGAACGTCCAGAAGCCATGGGTGACAAGGATGCGGCGGAGCGTGCACGGAATCAGCGCGCGGGTAATCTAACCCTGGCCGATGCTATCTCGCGCTAACTACCAAGAGTGGTCTTCTCATGTTCGGTGCAACCTCGAGGCCATGTATCTATGGGATGCAATCGAAGTCGATAAGGTAGAGCGACGCCACGATCGGGTTAGCTCACGGGCGCCATGCTTCGGGGAGTGCTCAGAGATGCACTCCATGCCGTTGTCCAAGAAATCAGCAATGGAGGCGTGGAAGCTATCAAGTCGATGCGTCCGGGAGCAGATCGGGTGAAGGAGGTCAATCTTGCGCTAGAAGCTCTTAGCCGAGTTCGAGTCGATCTCGCCAAGGCGGGTGAGTCCATTGATGATTTTGCTGTGGCGGATAAGCAAGCTGGCAACAGACTGCGTGGGCTCGTGAAACAAGCGTGGATGACACAAGGGGTGGTGAAGAAGTTCCTCGGGGTAGTGCCGCCAAGTACAATCAAGTGGCCGTGTCCATTGAGATGTTCAAGGATCTCAAGAAGCTCTCCATCGAGGACCTCGTAGGGAGTCTACGAAATTTGAAGATCGTTTCGAGCCATCGGTGGAAGCAAATCCGCGCAAAGGCGGGCCGCCTTCGTTAACGAAGATGAATGGGCGGCCAGAACAAGAGTCGATAGTGTCTCCAGATTAGGCCTTCCTCGGGCTGGCAAGACCGGTGGGCACTTTGTGAAGAAGGACCGCAGGGGAGGCAAAGGGCGTGGGCAAAAATGTAGCCGGATGATGGCGGCGGCGTAACTCGGGCGTCCACCTCGTCGAAAGAGGCAAGTGCCGCAGGCGCGCGTGTATGGGCACCGGGGCAAAGAGTGTCCAAACAGGAAGAGGGCCCGAAGGAGGAAGCGTCGGACCGGTGCACCACGCTGGGCGGACGCGGAGCACCAGCCCAAGCTCATGGTGGCACAGTGTGCGCAGCTTGAGCGGAGGACTTCCACTCGGCACTTGTTCCTAAATCGCACACGAAGTGTTCCCAGCGAGGCGTATGAAGCGGAGCCCGGGTGCTTGACACAGAGCGACTAATCATATGGCCGGGTGTCGCGAGTCCCCCTCGGTAAACCTCGACGAGACAATTCGCGGAAGCGCGTGCGTTTTGGTGACGGATCCACGGTGGAGATACGTGGCATGGGGGCAGTCACAATCGCTGGCAGGAACCAGGATCATCGGGTGTTGACGCAAGTTTACTACATCCCGTCACTTAGGTGCAACATCATGAGCTTGGGACAGTTGGAAGAAGGAGGATGCAGAGTCGAGATTGACAAGGGCGTCATGCATGTGCTCGAGCGTGAGCAGGCAGGTGTCCAGGAGCGAGGCATCCTGATAAGGGCTGAGAGGAAGAATCGGTTGTATGCGATGAATCTGAATCTCACAGCACCCGTATGTTTACTGTCAAAGCTAGATGACCAAGCTTTCGGTTGTGGCACGCAGGCAATGGACACCTGAATTTCAGGTCTCTTCGTGAGCTCGGTGCCAGGGACATGGTGGTGGGGATGCCGGTGATCAAAAGTGTAGAGAAGATCTGTGACGGTTGTGCTCTCGGGAAGATGCACCGTGCGCCGTTTCCAAAGGCTACTGCATATCGTGCAACAGAAGGATTGGAGCTCGTGCATGCTGATCTGTGTGGCCAGGTTACACCATCAACACCTGCAGGGAAGTCGTACTTCCTGCTCATCGTCGACGACTTTAGCCGTTTCATGTGGCTTGAGCTCCTGGCGTCGAAGGACGAGGCACTGTCATACTTCAAGAAGTTCAGAGCAGCTGCAGAGTTGGAATCAGGGTGTCGACTGAAAGCTTTCAGGTCAGATAGGGGAGGCGAATTCAACTCTCGGATGTTTGTTGCGTTCTGCAGTGAGCATGGCATCCGACACAACACAACAACTCCTTATACGCCACAGCAGAACGGGATAGTGGGAGGCGGAATCGAGACAGTAGTCGAGATGGCTCGCTGCCTACTCAAAACTATGAAGGGTGCCGGGGCGTTTTTGGGGCGAGGCAGTAAAGACTGCAGTTTATATTCTGAACCGATCCCCGACAAAAGCGTTAAACGGCAAGACTCCGTTGAAGCATGGTACGGAGGAAGCCTGGGTGAAGCACTTGAAGACATTGGGTGCAAGGTCTTTGTCAAGAAGGTTGGCCCCGGGTGGACAAATTGTCCGGCGAGCAATATCAGGCGTGTTCTTTGGCTATGAGCGGGAACGAAAGGGTATCGCGTGTACGATCCCGTTGGTGGCAAGCTGATGGTCTCTCGTGATGTAGTATTTGATGAAAAGACGGCGTGGAATTGGGAGGGGATGGAGAGCAGGTTAAGCAGTGAAGAAGACGCAGTGGCAGCAGCTGGGGAGTTTTCGGTTCAGTGTTTTGACGACACTGTAGACGATCCGACAACAGGTGCAGACAGCGTCTCTGGCGATGATTCTGATCAAGGGTCGCCTGGGTCACCTGCTCTGTCAATTCCAGCATCTGGGGGTGCCTCTAGCTCGCCCCATACTCCTACAGCCGGCTTGGGAGGGACACATTCAGGAATCCAGTGGGCAACACCACCCACGAACGAGTCAATGGACTCTGAAGGTAATCCACTAAGGTACAGGACAATCCCAAATTTGCTCGAGACTACAGAAGAGCTTCAGGGGTTCGAGTACAGTGGGTTGTGCCTTGTTGCAGCAGAAGAACCAAGCACCGTTTATGAGGCGCTAACCGAGGATCCGTGGAGAGAAGCCATGTTAACGGAGATGGAGGCAATCGAAGCTAACCGCACGTGGGACGTTGCAGTCTTACCTCCAGGTCAGAAAGCGATAGGCCTCAAATGGGTGTTTAAGGTGAAGAAAAATCCAGAAGGGGAGATTGTCAAGCACAAAGCTCGTTTGGTTGCGAAAGGTTATGCTCAACGCCAAGGAGTAGACTTCGATGAGGTTTTTGCCCCAGTGGCTAGGATAGAAACAGTAAGGGTTTTGCTCGCGCTGGCTGCTCAAGGTGGATGGCAGGTGCATCATATGGACGTGAAGTCGGCATTTTTGAATGGAGATCTGTCAGAAACCGTATATGTGCAGCAACCCCCGGGTTTCATTATTGGCGATGGCAAGAAAGCTCTGAAGCTGAGGAAGGCTCTGTATGGTTTAAAGCAAGCACCACGGGCATGGAACTCAAAACTTGACAATGAGCTAATTGGACTCGGGTTTGTTAGGAGCAAACAGGAGCACGCTGTGTATAGAAGAAGCAGCGGTCAGTCTTTCCTTCTTGTTGGTGTATATGTGGACGACCTGATTATTTCTGGGCCTTGTATTGATGAGATCAAGAGGTTTAAGGCAGAGATGAAAAGGAAGTTTAGCATGAGCGATCTGGGGCTCTTGAGTTACTATCTGGGTATTGAAGTGAATCAAGGAGCTGATGGGATCAGTTTGAGTCAAAGCTCGTATGCTGCCAAGATCCTTGAAAAGGCAGGTATGAGGTATAGTAATGCGTGTGATACACCGATGGAATGTCGACTCAAACTCAACAAGGTGAAGGAAGATGAAGCTGTGGATATCACTGCATATAGAAGCATCATCGGCAGTCTCAGATATCTAGTAAACACCAGGCCGGATTTGGCGTTTTCAGTGGGTGTTGTTAGTCGATATATGGAGGCTCCAGGGAAGCAGCAGTGGGCAGCAGTAAAACGTATTCTGAGATACGTCAAGGGGACGTTGGGATACGGTTGCAGGTACTTGAAGGGAGCAGAACTACGGCCAGTGTTGCTTGGCTATAGTGACAGCGACTTTGCGGGAGATCCTGAAGACAGGAAGAGTACCACGGGTGTGATTTTCTTCCTGGGGAGCAGCCTGGTCACCTGGGCGTCACAGAAGCAAAGGATCGTTGCGTTGTCTTCCTGTGAAGCGGAGTACATTGCAGCAGCTGCAGCAGCGTGTCAAGGAGTCTGGTTGAGCCGACTCATGGCAGACATGTTGGGAACAAAGGAGACGACAGTAAAGCTTCTCATGGATAATCAGTCCGCAATCGCACTTAGCAGGAATCCAGTGCATCACGAGCGTAGCAAACACATTGATACGAAATATCATTTCATACGCGAGTGCATTGAGGCTGGGAAGGTGGAGGTCGATCATGTCGGGACGGCGGAGCAGCTAGCAGACGTTTTCACCAAAGCTCTGAGTCGTGTGAAGTTTGTGGAGATGAGGAGCGCGTTGGGCGTCGTCGAGGTGCATCAAACTTAGGGGGTGTTTTGTTAGCTTAAGTTGATACACGAGTCTGTAATCTTTAATTCCCGTTGAGTCTTGCTTAGAGTTGGGTAGAGACAAGCATGATCCTAGGCGTGCTGGGTCATGACTCTGTCGTGTCGGTCATCCCTGCGCCACGGCGTGCCGAGCGCACGCGGCGTGCACCGGGAAACGGTGAGGCGCACTCCGTGCGGCGTGGCGAGGGGGACTCTTGGAAGTCCATGTATCGTGTCTATATAAACATGAATAGAGGATCGACAGGCTGCGGTTGGGCAGCACCATTACATCTTGTTTCGTGTTTGGCAAGTCGTTCGTCTTAGCGTTCGTGTTCTCGCCGTGATCACCACAACGTCGCCGGAGGTCCGTTCGTGAGCTCGTCGGAGGATCTGCTCCAACATATGGTGCTTGATTTCATCCGTTCCATGTCAGACCAAGAAAATTTCTTTAGTATAATTTTAGATAATGCACAAGGTCCATTATTACAGAGCAATAATGTGCCCCGTAGGTTAGCCCACCATAATAGGACAGTGGGGCATGGACATTGTCACAGTGATGATTTGAAAATGGCAAAAGTGAAGTCGTTGTTTGCCATCAGGTGTAGCATAGAGGCGTTGGACCTATTTCATGGATTCACGCTTCTACGTGTGCTAGTTATAAATAGTTGCAAGGGAACTAAGGGCAGATTCGTTTTCGGAAATGAGCACGTGAGACATCTACTGCACTTAAGGTTCCTCAGTATAAGGGGAACATCTGTTCAGCGGATCCCAGAAGAAATAGGATGTCTGAGGTTTCTGCAGACGCTGGACTTGAGAGATTCATTTCTTGGTGAATGGCCATCGCCAGGGAGATTGCCGGAACAGTTGGTGTGCCTGTATGGTCCTAACGACCACATGCATAGTAATGATGGCATATTTTCATTGAACAGGCTGACCTCCTTGGAGGAGTTGTCAGTATCCGTTTCAGTTGAACAAGTAAGTTGGTGTCTTCCCACAGAGCTCAGGGTGCTCAAACTTTCTGTTCAGAGCGGCAGTGTGGCCAATACCGAAAGGGATTTCTGGGAATGTGTACACCATCTCAACAAGCTCGAGCACCTAACAATTTCAGGTTTTTGTAGTAAGCATGTAACAGACTTTGACCTCCCGAGCAGCCTCCGCCACTTGGCTTTACTTGATGAGATTGCATTCTCCAAGCTGCCATCATGCTTCAATAATGTTTCGTGTCTTCCTAACCTCTCCTACCTGGAGCTGATCCTGGAATACCTGGATGGGCATGACTTGAAGATGCTTGGAAGGTTACCGGAGCTCCGTTTTCTTGTCCTGGTATTGTACAGCTCAGCCACAGTAAGCAGCGTCATCGACGTCAGTGAAAAGGATGCTGCCTTAGTCTATTTCCCCAAGCTGCGGTGGCACGAGCTGTGGAACGCGATGGTCTCGTTCCATACCAATGAAGAGGACAAGAGCATTTCGTTTCATGTGTGGAATGGAGGACACGCCCGGTGCATCGGCAAGCCCTCTGTTTCCGAGGATGAGTTGCAGAGTTCCATTATTTCCTCTAGCACAGGCAGCGGTGGCGGCACCAGCGCCGCCAATGCAAATGGAGGAATAGGAGGAACTCAGGATCGCTTCATGCCGTGCCTCCAGGTGTTTCGTTTAGTACTCGAGCCTTTCGGCGGATGGGACGATCGTTGCTGCAAAAACCTTGGCTTCGAATACAGCCTCCCTTCGCTCCGAGAGATGGTCGTTTATAATTATACGGGCAATGACAAGATAACGGCAGCGCTAAGGAGTGCAGCGGAAGCACATCCCAACTGTCCTGCGTTTCGGACACGGTGATAATGTCCGTCCCTTTACCTACATAATTCATCTCACCAAATTTCCATCTCTATTTATTGATAGTTTCGTAAATAAATAACTACGCCTCCCTTTACCAGATCCAGGTACCATCTCCCAGCGACGACCTCTATCCCGGCGGTAACTAGGCCCCCTCCACTCGATATCGACCGCGGCTCCACCCTCTTCCCCACCGGCCGGCGACCGCGGCTTCTCCTTCCCCGTCCTCTTCACCGCCATCTTCGGCAACAGAGGCGGCGCGTCCTCCCTCACTGGCCACATACCACTATCCTACATCTCCGGCAATGGCGACCTCTCCGACTGTCCTTCCCGTCCCGACGACGGCAGCAATGTGGACCTTCCCCATCCTGACGACGGCCCCCTCTCTGGAGTCTGGACCGAGTCTCCTGGGGCAGGCAGCTGGCAGAATCGCGTATCCTGGGGCAGCTTTCCTCTGGGTCGAGAGCGGCAGGTGTCAGCTGTTACAGCGCTCGGAAGACCTCAGGTGGCAACGGTGGTCTGCAGCCCTTAACCATGGAGGATTCTGCACTGGCGCTGTCGTCTAGGTGTTGGTGTGCCGGTGCCGCCGTCCTCTTATACCCAACCTGCGGCGCCACCTACACGGCACCAGATAACCGGCGGCGGCTGTCACCCCCATCGGCTCGGCATATCATGGAGATCTAGTGTCGTGGTGGATCTTGCAAGCATCTGAGCCTATGACCTTCGCGGATTCGGGGCAGCAGCACGGACCAGATATCTGGATGCTCCCCCCCGTTATGTCTTCCAGGATTCAAACGATTTTTTTTATGTGAGAGCACCCGTGTATTTATTTATACATGATGTTTTGTTTTTTCATCAGTTTTGTATATACACGGTCATGAATTTGCTTGAAATGCTTTAACCCTGCGAATATGTGATGATTTTGCCAACGGTAAGTACTTGACTATGAAATCCTACTTAGTTCCTGAAATTTACAGTTTGGATCCCGAGCCATATTCTAGTATGTGAAAGAGGATCTACGACTTAGTATTTACCATGACAAGTGTGCAGACCCGATCGAGGTGATTGTAATGCTGTCATAACCGCACAAGCTCCCGCGTGCACACTGGTCCTTGTAGCAATGTGGCTCGCAAGGCTAATATGTTTGACCTGTCAAAAGTGAGGTCATTTGATTGCCCTGCAGTGGATCATTGACACATTTCTAGATTCAAACTTGTACGTGAGCTTAATATAGGATAATCTGGTGGTAGTATATTTGATTTTAGCCATCTCCGAACTGAGCACCTCCGACATTTACTGCATCTAAGGTTTCCTGGTATAAATTGAAGTGCGATCGGGAAGATCCCTGAAGAAATTGGATCTCTAAAGATGTTGCAGACACTCGACTTGTTTGAATCTCCAAAAATTTTTGGATGTGCGGTCGAGTAGCAGGTTGCCTACACTGTTGGTGTGCCTCCATATTGTACTCCCTCCATAACCAAAAAGCTTGACGTTTAGGTCAGCGACACGGTCTCTAAAACATAACTTTGACCTCTTGTTATTATAAAAATATTTATCAAAGAATGATATGTATACTTTTATGAAAGTACTTTTCAAGACAAATCTATTCATATAAGTTTCACATTTGCAAACTCAACAACGTAAAAGATATTGATGATTTATATTTCCAATATTTGACCCAAACGTTATCCTAAACGTAATCTTTTTGGATATGGATGGAGTATTTGATTGCAGTGACCCCGATGCTGAGATGTTTTCCATGGGGAGGCTGACATCACTAGAAGAGCCGTCAATAAAGCTGAGATGTACTAAGGCTTCGAGGTGGCTTGTGAAGGAGCTAGCAGGGCGGTCTTAAGTATTTTAGGACCCGGAACCAAGCTGAAATTTTGGACCTTTTTATATGAACATGGTAATTGTATAATATTATCCATTTGTAGTATGTGTACACAATTTCTTAGTGGATACTAGCCAGGAGTGAACTAAATACAAAAAGTAATCACTACAGGAAACTGGTTTTTGCCGAGCACTTAGCACGCACGACAAAGACCACCAGGGCGGTCAGCGAGAGGCCGCCGAGCACAGTGCTCGGCATAGGACTGAAGGGAATAATTTTCTCGGCAGAGGTCCTATGCCGAGAACCCCGGCGGTAGTGCTCGGCGAAGGATTCGCTGAGAACCTAGGAGGATAGTCGCTGAAGAAAAGCGACCGTTAACGGCCATTGTAACTCACGGCATTTGCAACAACCTTCGCCGAAAGCACCTGCCCTGGCTGGTTCTCGGCAAACTCAAAATCTTTGCTGAGAACCGAGCATTCTAGCTCTTGGCAAAAGAATATTTTTGGACAATTCTTCGCCGATAACCCGTCAACAGCGTACTCGGCAAAAAAACAAACCTTTTTCTTCGTGGAAATTCTTCGCCGAGCACCTATCCATAGCGTGCTTGGCAAACATTTTTGTTTTATTTTGGGAAAAATTTTCACCGATAGCCTCCTTCGTGGGCCGTCGGCAAAGGAACTGTCTTTGCCGAATCGTCAAGCGTCATTCCACTCGGCGAATCTAGGGAACCGGCCGTCGGTCGGCCAATATCTCCCAGATTTGCCGAGTATACTGGGCAAAAAACTGTTGGCGAAGCCTTCTTTACCGAGAGCTCCTCTCGGCAAAGTGTAAAAAATTGTCATTATTTTACTGTTTTTGCTTTCCTCCTTGATAAACAAACACATATATAATATATCACATCCATTCAATTAGATAACACATATATATCTCATTCCTACGCATCCGGCACATAAAACACATCGATATATCGAGAAAAACACATATATTAAACACGTAGCATTACTAGATCAAGTCCATCACTACAAGTCTAACAAGTCCATAAATTCATCACCACAAGTCTAACAAGTCCACAAGTTCATCACCACAAGGGCAAAGCATCACCACGTCCACAAGTTCATTCTTGAGGCGGGAAGGGTGCAAAAGGTTGATAATGAGCTGCCATGACGGAAGGCTTGCTCACCAGCTTGAGGCGGTTGATTTGAACTCACCGATGCAGGGCTGCACAAAGAAGACAGGGTTGCAAGTGTTAGGCATGATTCACTACAAGAAATCGACATTACAAGACAAATGAATTTTGTCATGTATAGCCCAAATGTGTCACAAAAAGTGTAGTTAAGACGAGAATCCGTCCGCCATGGGTTTTGTCATATAATCAGCGTCTACAAAATGTCTCGCGTGGACGGATTTTGGTGTTCTGTCACAAAACATCAAAACATTTAGTGACGCTTCTTGTAATACAATCTTGTGTCATATATAGTGTTTTAACCATGGTTAAGAGGTCGGTTATGCTAGTTTTTGTGATGATAAGAAGTCGTCGTGTATAGATAGTTAACCATGGTTAGAAGTCATCACATATTGTGAGGCCCCCCCGCATCTAGGCTCAGGGCCCATATTAGGGGCCCAACCAAATTGAAACAATAATAATAGGGATAATAATAAACCACAAAACCAATTATATTACCATAATGACCATACAAAAAGTGCTTGTTCCGAACACATGTTTCACACAAACATACAACAAAACTTAAAAGAAAATGACCCAGCCAACTAAATAAATTCCAACATCTAGGGCCAAGTTGTAGCCAACCGCAAGCACCAAGTTCCCCGCACCATACAGGGTTCCAACCCACCGGCAGCCATTGCAAGTTCAAGCCAGCAGCCATTGCAAGTTCCAAAACGAAATTGTCAAACAAAAAAAAATAAAATAATGAAGTCACCAGGGAAAATGTACTATGCAAATAGTAACTAATGGAATCACACTTTTCATTTGATGGCATGAACTCATGTAACTCTAAAGCAATTTTCCAAAGAAATGAAAATCAATAGTATATTTTAATCATGTCAAAAGAATCGGTTTTAATTCCTAGTGCTATAGCCAACATATCTATCATCTATGAATGTACTCACCTTGCAAATGAATGTGCTGACTTGTAGCCACCATGTACTCCATATGTCATCACCATCACCTCGATACGCAATGGATTACACCAACTAAAAATATATATAATCAGATAACTAACCAAATAATAGTGACAAATAGACAAGAAAACGGCCCGGATAGAGTAGATCAACAAGATTACGGATGATAGGATTAGGAAAAAAAGGTAGGATTAGATATTGATAGGATTAGGTATGCTAGCCTCGGCTTGAATAGCCATAACATTCGTGCTCACATCCATCCCCCGCCATCACTTAGATCAGCTCTAGTGTTGCATGAGTGGACATTAACCACGGGTTCAATGGCAACTAAGTTCGCATCATAGGTCTAGTAATTTCACTCAATATTGTAGAGGCCTCGGTATATGAATAACACCCATAAGTCAACACATGTCGGTACCGTATGTTCAGAATCATCCACCGCTTGCCGTCGGCTTGAGTTTGACACAACACAATTGTTGCATAACTGCGGATGATGCTAGAACATCAACCACGTGAAGACAGCAACAAACGTGCTCTTGTGCATCATTGGCCATAATTCAAAAGAGGCGTCTAGGCTGCAAATGACAACAAACCAATCAAAAGCCCCAACAAGTTCACATGATTAAGAGTTAATAGTTGACTTAGACAATGGTTTCATCACAATTCATGTTTTGGCTTGGAGCATAAGGATCAAAGCATAACTCTTGTTGCAAATATGACATCATTTAGGGCATGAAATCATCGAAAAGCTTTCACCTCGGGCATCAAGAAAGCTCACGGTTCCTCACAAGTCCAATCTGGCGAGGCATGTAAGTTTCTCGATGATTCGATGAACTAAATGAGAACAAACCACATTTGTACCACACCTTTCCAGTCCTCACAAGCCTCGGCATAAAGTACCAACTCTCAAGCTCATAGTAGGCATGGAGCCATATGGCTACATCCACTCCCGACCATCCGAATGGCGGTGACCATTCGGTTGCTTGGGAATGGACGTGATCCATGGCTTTATGACTACCATGAATTCAACATAAAGGAACCCGACCACCTCAGTTATGCATCATTGGCAATAACAATCTACTCAATTAGACGGAATGTTATTAGTTTGAGAAAGCGGCATTGGATTGATAGGATTTAGTAAGTTACTCACCAAGTGACCGAACAGAGTGTCTTTGTATCACGGGACTAGGCTGCTGAAAAATAATGTTTTTTGAGAAAGCAACATCGGTTTCATAAGGGGAAAATAATGATTTCTTTGTTGTAAAGAAACCTCTCGATTCTACAAAAAGCAAGTTAAGACCTACAATGTACTGAAATTAGGACCTATACTAAAGATCTACAGATAACCAACCTCATCTCGTATACCCGACGGAGATTTCATACCCGATGGCCACCGAGCACGATGGCGAGTTGAGGTTGCCACGCAAAGCAAGATCATGCGAGGTCGGGGTCGCCTTCAAATCGATAGGGGCCTCGGGTGGCCGGGGTCACGCGAGGCGGCGGTGGCCTGGAGTTGTTTGCTGAGGTCGATGCTGCGGGGCGGCGAATGGGGTCCCGGGCGGTGACTCCCGCGCATGACCCGGCGGGCGCTCACGGGCCGGAGGAGGAGGAGGAGGAGGTCCGGTGGGCGGCGGGGTCTCTAGCGGCCCACTACCCGGCTCACGGCGGGGTCCCGCACGATGGACCTTCTCTTCGAACGACCATGGCGGTCGGCGCCAAAGCCGGGGAGTGGGCTACGGCGCCCCGGAGGTGGGTGGTGGTGGAGGCGTCGAGGCGGAAACCCTAGGAGAGGAAGAGAGGAGCAAGTGAATCGAGAGGAGGAGGGGTTGGGCGGGATAAGGTTACGAAATTTTTAGCTGCCCCGCCGTGTGAGCCCGTTCGCCACTCGCTTTGCAAAAAGAGAGGGATAGGGAGAGGGGCGGGGGGAGGGAGGGTTTCACTTTCATTTCAAATCTTGATCTCATCCATCCAATGGTGTAGATAGAGCTAGGGATCAAAATTTGAAATGGCGCATTCGGGCCGTTTTTGAAGCTCTAGATGGATCCAAATCGAAAAGTCATGAACATGTGTTTTGTAGGCCTCTTCAATACCTACATTCGGTATTAGAGTCAAATTTTCGCTTTTGAACTTCGACGCCTCAAATTTCGAATTTTCAAATTTTTACGGCTCGGGGCGAGTTTTCGGGCCCTAGATAGCCTCCATTTGAAAAGTCATGAACACGAAAAGTTCATAACTCATCGAGATCTACATTCCGTATTTAGGTGACTTTTGCATCCGAGCAAGCGTTCGAAAGCGTGGTTCAAAAACCACTAGTCGCCCACAGAGTTGCATAAACTCTCTCGTGAGATACGTGGATTTGCGACTAGGGTTCACCAGCACTTTTCAAATGCAAAAAGTACCTATATATGGAATGTAGATCCCGACGAGTTCTATCAACTTCGTGTTCAAAAGTTTTTCATCCGAGGCCATTTAGTGCTCTGTTTGGCCGAGGTTGGACCAAGTCAAACGTAGGTCAATTTGAAATCGGCGCATTCGGGCCGATTTTTGAAACTCTAGATGGATCCAAATCAAAAATTCATGAACACGTGTTTTGTAGGTCTCTTCAAGACCTACGTTCGGTATTAGAGTCAAATTTCCAGTTTTCAAACTTCCGACGCCTCGAATTTCGAATTTTCAAATTTTTACGGCTCGGGACAAGTTTTTGGGGCCCTAGACGGCCTCCGTTTTCAAAAGTCAAGAACACGAAAAGTTCATAACTCATCGAGATCTACATTCTGTATTTAGGTCACTTTTGCATCCGAGCAAGCGTTCGGCGTAGTTCAAAACCACTAGCCGTTTTTTTTTTATTTTTGCCGTTTTCTTCCTAGTCAAATGAGCAATGCATCCTTAATTTTGTGAGGGTTTTCTTCCCCGTTAAACGAGGATCCAAATCGAAAAATTTAAAATTAACACAATAGTGTTTTTGCCTTGGAATCTAAATTAAATGAGCAATTGACTATGAACTTAGAAACTCCAAATGCAAAAGAAAAGAGGAAGATCAATCACAACAGCAAATAATAATATACAAAAAGTGAGCTAAAGACCGAATATATATATACGTACTAATACATATTAGTTGTTCTCCATCCCTACACTAGCACTAATATTAGTTGTTCTTCATCCATCCCTACATATATAATAATAAATAGGTGTTTTGCATCCATCCATGCAGCCACAAACATATACTAAGTTACTAACTAATCTAAAGATCAGTCCCGCATCCATCCATCCAACCAAAGAAAAGAATACATACACATTGTTGACAAAATAATAAGCCCACTAAACAAAGGGCTACCAAAAGGTCGCCAGCGGGTCATGCGGGGGTCTTGCGGGAGGGGGCTCGTGGGGACGCCATCACTTCTTGCCCAGCGGGGCGTCATCCAAGGCCTCTTTGGAGGTGGCCAACCTTGGACTTGACGCCCTCCGGGTCCTGCCGGGCGTCAACCTTCTTTCAGGTCTGGGTCCTTGGACCAGATTCGGTGAGCTCGGCCACCTTCGAGGCCAACGGCGAGCCTCGGTTCCACGGCTCGGTGGCCGAGGCGATGATGGCGCTCATGAGTGCGTCTTGAGATTTGGAAAGTCTAAACAAAAGCGGTGTTATTAGTTTGAGAAAGCAGGATCAGTTTGATAGGATATAGTAGGTTACTCACCAAACACAATGCTATATCATATGATAAATACATAAAGAGTCGATATTATACCAAAAACACATTTCTATATATCATAGGATAATCTAATGACTACATGTCAGAAAATAATGAATTTGAGAAAGGAACATAAGTTTCATAGGGGAAATAATGATTTCTTCTTGCTAAAAAACCTGAGTCCTCATTGGGCTAACAACACATGTGGACCCATTCCATCCTATGCCATCACTTAGATTAGATCTAGTGTTGCATTGATTCGATGGTCCCCAACGGTCTTTGTAAAATCCGGGATGAGGAATGCTTTTCCCAATTTGTACCACCGGGCCGCAAAATCGAAGCAAATCAATTATGTGAATACTTGATCAAACACATGCCTCTTAATTTGGTGTCCGCTTTTTTTCTTATATCTAATGACCGCCTTTTAGTTGAAGATGAGAAACAAAAAATGAATGGACATCATGGAATATGCCTATTCTTCCACCGACAGCCATCGCTACCTTGAGTTAGGGGTTGATTGATTCCTAGCCACCATAATCCTTACACCCTTGGCATGTTGGCATTGGCATGTATATAATCATTAAATCGTTGCATGCATACAATCCTTGCACCCTTGCTTGCATATATTCCTTACACCCTTCCATGCATATATTACTTACACCCTTGCTTCACCACATGTCAAACCTTGGTGGGGCACCAAACAACCATCCTAACCCAATTGTTCTTTGAATGATGGTTGATACAAGCATATTGGATTACCGACATGAATAGATACATAGGTAGAAGAACTAGTGTTCACATAAAGGCAGCCATCTCATTATTGCATTTCACTAAATTATGCACATGGCCAATAACATCTACTCAAATTAGAAACTACCAAATTATTAGCCATCTATCAAATCATTATCGATCATTGGCCAATAACAATCTACTAAAATTAGAAACTACCAAATCAGTAGCCATCTACGAAATCATTATGCATCATTAACCAAATCATTAGCTATCTACCTAATCATACCTCGATTCTACAAACGAACTACAAATCGGTAGCCATCTACCGAAATCATTATGCATCATTGGCCAAATCTTTACCTCTGCACTCGATTCTACAAATGAACTAATCTAGATTCTACAAATCAAGTTGGACTAAACACTTACCTCCTCTGGGCGCCGGGAGGGGCCGCTTCTTGATGGCAAGGCGGAGCTGGGAATCGGGCCCGGAGGCGGCGACGACATGGAGTGCCGCCGCGCCGCGCCGTCGGACAGTCGGGATAGGCCCTCGAAGCACTCCCCGCGGATCTCCAACGCCGGAGGCGACGAGTTCCGCGATGCTCGCGGCGCCTTGGCCTTGCCAGCCGTAGCCGTGGCCTTGCCCTTGGCCTTGGCCTTGCCCTTGCTCGTGGAAGGCCTGCCCTTGCTCCCCGACGCCACGCGCGTTGCCCTTGGCCTTGCCCCCGCCCTTGCCTCGTGGAAGCACCGCCCTTGCTCGCGACGCCGCAGCCCTCTTCTTGGTCGGCGATGGCGGGGGTTTTACCCCGCCCCCGGGATCTTCCTCCTCGGCGCGCACGCCGCCTCCATAGCACGGGGTAACGGCCTCGCACGGCTGTTGCGTGCACCGCCGACGCCTTCTTGGAGGCGACGGCTTCCTCGAGGTGGAGGCCATGGTCGGTGGAGGACCCGTGGGCGGCGGGGTCCTCCTGGCACTCCACATCCCTCGTCATGGGCTCCCGCGACGCTATGCTTTCTCCCGGACCGGACCATGGCGGTCGACGGGAGGCGGGAGTGGGCCGGCGGGCGGAAACCCTAGGAGAGGGGAGCAAGTGAATCTGAATCGAGAGGAGAGGAGGGGGAGGAATGTGACGGTGGGGTGAAAACGCGTTAATGTGACGTGGTGAATAAGGATAAAGTGATCGACCAGATGGGGCCCACGGTCAACCCGACTCCAGTCATGAATTTTAAAAATCTATACTACGATCCGGACGAATGTTCCCACGTATCGCAATGGTCAAGGCGCAAAACCTCCATCCCGGTCGCCCCGGGTTCGAGTCTCCCCCCGCCGCTTGTTTTGGCTTTTTACTATTTATTTTACGTGACAAATACCCAGGTGTCACAAAACACCCAAATCCGGTGTCATAAAAACCCCCACGCCACATGGGTGCCCTACGCCCACAATATATGATGAAACGGGGTAGTATAATGTGACGATCATTTTTCAGTCATGGTGTTTGCATTTTGTGACGACAACGAAGTTTTCCGTCAGATATGGCACATTATATGATGATTTTAGTCCCCATCATGAGGTCGTTTTGTCATAAAAAATCGGTATTCTTGTAGTGATTGCTTGATACATGAAAACGAAAAACGGAACTCTTTGCAATCATACTAACAGGACTTCCCAGAACGGCCCGAGTCTCGAGTTGTGGGCGACCCAGAGCTAGGAGCTCAGGTTGCGAGAGTCAAACCACTTGTCATGGAAAGGAACCTACTAAGTTCCTCGAACTTGGCTGCCATTGTCTCCTGCGTCTGCCCCACCTCCTCGCATCGCCTCCTTTCCTCTGCTAGCGCTTGTGCTTGCTCTGACGTAGCCGCCTTTCCTCTTCTACCTGAGCCTACACCATTTAGCCGTCGTTGTCATCATGTATCTCGGTAAGCTTTGCACCACCGTTCTTGTTATTAAGTGGCATGATGTTAGGGTCTTCAAAACGCAATTGACGCCGAATTTCCGTGATCGCCAAAAAGTGTGTTGACACGAAACTAGGGCTTCGCACCGACACACCGGGAGGGCCTTGGACGCCCACGAAGGCCGCGATCGACCTTGGAGCAGCGAGCACCGCAGCGTGGCCGCCCCTAACCGATCTAGGGATCGGTAGGGGTGACGAGAGCCTCATTGATGGGAAGAACCTCTGTTGGGTGGGAGCTCTCAACACGGGTGTTACCTCACAAAGTGAGCCCCGAGGGAGAAGGTATGGGGTGAAGTGTACGGGGGCAAGGTAAAGTATTAATAACTGTTCATAAATGGGTTTTTCCAACCTCCCTAATGGGGGAGGACTCCTCCCTATTTATAGTTTTACAACCGCCAAGGAATATAAGATTACAAGTTTACCCTCTAATATTCTCAGCATATTCCATTGGGTTCTCATATCGCGCGGGCTCTTTGCGTATTCTCATATTCCTCCACCGCCTTTCTCCTACGAGCATCCTGATTCGTCAGCTTGTGGCCCCCGCCGGCAGACCTCCACCAGTTCCGCGCTGTGGTCCGCTGGGATCCCACACGAACCCCGGTCCTTGGTCATCCCTTGATGCTCGCCTCAGACCAGATGGAGGTCACGACCTCCGCGACCCGGCGCAGCAGCTAGTGAGGCCGTTGGCACCAGGGGATCTCCGCCAAGGTAGGGCCGGGAGCTCTGCCAGCCCTGGTGGCGGAGGCTTGAGGGCCACTTGTCTTACCTGAAAGGATTTCAACACAAAACTCGTCCATCAGTGCGGACCTCCGCGTGCGTGCTCTGCTGCCACGATCACCTCCGCCCGTACCACCGGGATCCGTATCCCAACAGTTCCCCCCTTGAGGGCGAAAGGTCACAAGCGGAGGCGTACCTTCGCTCTCAACGGTTAAAACAACTTGGCGGAGGTGTTGAGGGTCCCTTCCCCACAGGGCGCTTTCGTGAGGGACCTTGGCGGTGTAGAATTTGAAGCG
This sequence comes from Hyparrhenia diplandra, assembly GCA_015847255.1. Lineage (NCBI taxonomy): Eukaryota > Viridiplantae > Streptophyta > Magnoliopsida > Poales > Poaceae > Hyparrhenia > Hyparrhenia diplandra. The sequence continues at coordinate 491,288 of JADLZK010009587.1, read as the reverse complement.
TCGTGGTCGCAACGGACAGAAAGGCGCGCCACTCGAGGTTGAGGTGACCATTTTCTGCACGTTGGTCGCGACGGTGCGTCTTGGGATGCGAAGGGTTGCAGGGACGGCTATAAAGGGGGCTCCCCCCCACGGCCGGAGGGTTACCCCTACCATTGCTTTCGTTGTCGCTTGCCTTTGCCTCCTTGCGCGTCCTTGCTTTCGTTCCCTTTCGCATCCGCGTGCCTCCGCTTGCTTTAGTGATTCGCTTAGTTGCATGCGTGCGGGCTGCGGGCCGTTCGCGTAAGGGGCCGCTTCCCCCCGTGAGCTTTTTACGGGCTGTACGCGGAGCTTCTCCGTATCGCTCTAGCCGCACGCCCTTTACGAGGAGTGTATGCTAGACGCGGCTCGCGCAGCGAGACTTAGAAGACTCTCTCCGACGTTGAGGCCTCCGTCGGTGATCTAATGGCGCGAAGATGTCGACGCTACCTCCACGAAATGGGGACATCGAGGATGACCCGGGGGATGCTCGACGAGCTCCGCCGTAAGGGCTTTATCGGAGCAAACTGCGAGGTGAAGCTTCCTCGGGGGGAGACAGTGCCCGAGCTGCCGGAGCCGCAGGAACAGTGGGGTATCGTATTCATGGATTTTTTCACTTGCGGCCTCCGCCTGCCTTATTGCTCGTTTCTACGCACGCTGGTGGAGTCCTTTGACGCCGAGATTCACCCCCTCACCCCCACGTGTTTCGCTTTATCGAAGTTCGTGTGGGTTTTGTGAGTCCTATGGCGGAGAGGCGGACACAAATACCTTTGTTTGCTATTATGAGCTACATAAGCGGCCAAAGTCACGGAAGATGCCGGATGGGAGCGAGAAGAAGTTGCGGTTTGGGTGCTGCACATTCAGCCGCGCCGTCACCAAGGCGAGGAGAAGGCGGAGATCTCCCTCGCCCCGTAAAAACAAGTGGGAGCCCTGGGTGGATGGATTACCGGTTCTACGCCAAGTCGCGAACGGGAAGACCGCTGACGGGGTTGAGGTCCGCCGCTATCCGTTCGCGTCGGTTGGTTCCGTGGGACATCGCCTCTCCCGGCCTGATCCGAATGACGATCGGACGGAGAGGCGAGAGAAGTGTCGCTAAGCTTTTCTCCTGGCGTGCGTACTCGGAGGCCGCGATCTGGTGGAGGAGATGTGCGCGGCTAAGTATTCGCCTCTGAGGCGCCATAAGAATCCGTTTGAGGTGGAGAGAGTGAATCTTCCCGTGTTTGGGGACACGGAGATGGTGCCGCACCCGCGCCTTGGCGTCCGCCTCGCCGAAGGCGTTAAGCGCGGATGCGTTTTGATGACCGTGGAGATAGAGGCTCATGAGATCTTGGGCCCCATTTCCACGAAGGAGTTTCTAGCGCGGAGATCTCGGGTGGGGAATATGCCTTGCCTTAACGGCATTCGGAGGAGATGGGGGTTGTTTACGGTCCCCACAAGGTTCTGGAAAAATTATAGCGGAGATCGAACGTCGGGAGGCGGAGGAGGCCGCTAGGTTGGAGAAGGCGGCCGAGGTGGAAGCCTGGCGCGCCGGCGCGGGCCCGAAAGAGGAAAGCGCCTCCCCAAACACGTGGGAGATCGAAGAAGAGTAAGGCGGGAGGATGGCACCTCCGCTCGCGTCCTCGCTTCTTCCTCTCGTTGGCCACGGCCAAAAAGGAGGCCAAGAAGAAGAAACAGCTTGCCGGCAAGCAGAACCAGAAGCAAGTTGCACGGAGGGGTACAGCTCGCAAACGCGTTGCGGAAAACGAGGCCCGCGGTGATGAGGAGTCCGCCGCTGGCTCCTCTGGTGTTGCGAAGGTTTTGGTTGGTGGTGGGGGTGCTGGCTCGGCATTGAGGTCGGGCCCGGTTTCCCCTACTGTTGAGGCCTGCCGACGGGCTCTCAGTGGCAAGGCGTCGTCGGAGGTGTCTAAGGCCATGGCCGATGTCATGGCTGATCTTCCTTGCTCTCGCGGCCGACTCCGTGAGTCTCGAAGCCGGGAGCATCCAGGAAGCCAGTTGGTGTCCAAGTCACCCGTTGAAGTGGTGAAGTGAGAGGTGTTGGTTGATTCAGCTTCTGAGGACTCGTTCATCCCTTCGCCCGGCATGAATCTCACTTACGCCCAAATGCAGGAGCTCCGCGCTGTGCATCAGGCATCTAAGGGCAGGGATGCTGAGGTGGAGAGCTCCGGTGTTAAGGTTGTGAAGGCCACGGAGGTGTCTGGAGGTGCTTCGCACCGTGTCGCCGCTCGTGCCGTTCACGAAGGTTCAATCTTTATACCTTCTCCCCCCCTTTTTTTGTGTTAAGTTTTGATGTTCAGCTGTCTAGATGGCTTATTATTCCTTGTTTCAGATGGAGGCGGAGCTACTGCTGGTCTGGGCTTGAGCTCTCCTCAGATTGCTGCTGAGGGTGACTTGAGTAAGTGTTTTAACTTGCTTTGCTCGCTTTGTTTTGTTTCAATGTTATTTCGAGCTTGCTTAGTCTTCTGATTAGACACTATACTTGAATATTTTTCAGAGGGTGACGTCTACGAAGTCTTTAACAAGGCTATAGACCAAAGCCTTTCGGTGCGGAGATGCTTTAATTGTGTTTTGGTTTCCTTTTTTGATTTGCTAGCGGAGATCTCACCTTTGGTTCTTGTAGATGACTACTAGCCTGGTGTGTGTCCGCGCTAAGGTTCATCGGGGAGCTTGTGGCGTGACAAGATTCTCGGTGGGACCTAAAGGCGAAGGTCTCCGCTGGCCGGGGAGAAAGCGTCGCTGGAAAAGCTGGTGGCCAGGGAGCAGGAGCTTCGTCGAAATGAGGCGATCTGCGAGCTAAAGAGGTGCGGGACTCGTTGATCCGCCGGAGGCGGGGCGAGGTGGCTCTTCGCGAAATGGAGGCGAAACTCGAGGAGGCCAACGCTAGCGACCTCGTCGCGTGCTCAAGTGGCGGAGAAGCGAAACAATTGGACGGGTTTTACGCTTCCCGCACCTCCGCCGCGCATTTATATGCGGGAGGCTATCACGTCCTTTGGTGCGGTAGTGACGCCGTTTCCCTACGGAGGGCGCGGCGCGGGTGTGATGGCGTGGATGGCGAAGAACTTCGCCAAGCTTTCTGTTGTATTGTGGGGCGTCTCCGACTTTGGAGCGCGGGCAGCCGCGGCCGGGCGTTATCGGATTCTATCGACCGAAGGCTGTGAGGACGTGAACAGGCTCCGCGTGAAGGAGTCACATCAGCCCTCGAGCCCGGCGGAGCTTGGAGCTGGCGCCATGAAGTTTCTTGGATCTTTATGAAGAAATTCTAGGCCGTTCATGGGCGCGCGGAGGTCTGCGTCTCTTGCTCGCTCTCTTCTCCCCGGTTAGCCTTCTACCTTTTTGTCTCATGGCGTCTTTGCGGCTTGTACCTTCGCCTTATTTTATGGTTGGTTCTGATTTTTTTCGTTTTGTACAGGCCGGTGCCCAAGCGGATGCTGCTGAGCCTCGCGTGATTGCGGAGGACGGAGCTGATGCGGATGCGCCCGACGGATGTTGATAACGCGGAGGTGTAGAGAATTAGGCTTTTTCTATTTTTTTTTTTTTTTTGCGCGGACTGTGTCTCCGCTTGTAAAAATGATGGGGTACTTGTTTGAATAGAAGTCTAATATTTTGTTTGAATCAATGATCTCCTCGCGCAGTTCCCGATGAGGTGCCCGCGCAGGAAGTAAATCCCTTGTGCTTTTATCGAGATGGCGTCTACGTTGACCGGGTCTCGGTTATTTTGGAAGGATACCTTCGCCAACCCTAGTGTAGATGAAATGTATGAGGACGTTTTATTTGACTTAGAGACGCTACGAATGGCATTTACTGAACGATGTAGTTTGGGAAGGTCCTCCACCCGGTTCGACTAGGCACTATTTTGTAGCTCGATTGTATAATGGTAATCTTCATTAATAAAGCGGAGCTTGTTGGATTGCACTTGACTCATTGTTCTAGTTACATCGCTTATTTTTGTTAACACCAAAATTTGGTAGAGCCTCGGATGATTGATGGGCCAAGACATGATCATTCGGTAAGGAGGCATTCGGCTAGCCGAAGACAAGCGAACGCCGTAGCATTCGAGAAGCCGCCGTCATTCGGCTAAGGAGCCCGAGTCCGGAAGGAGCCGTGAGATGGTTCGCAAGCGTGGAGCATTAAGAGGAATATCCAAACACGAGGGCCCACATCACGTGCAATTCCACGACTCGGAGAAGACTTGGAGGACAATGTATCTTAGCTAGATATTATTAGTTAGTTATTATTCGTAATTAGCTAGGACTCAATAAGCCCGGGGTATAAATGTAGGACCCCCCGCAATCGTAAACAATATACCCAATTCAATACAAACAACCCGCTCGCGTGCCTTGGCTCGGCCATCTACGAGTCCAAATCGTGTCGCCGATCTCTTCGCAAGAGGATTCATCGACCCGCCGACCTCTGTAAATACCGGCAACCTTGCACCATGTCTAGTATCGCCGTGGATTTAGATTATTGCAAGAAGTCTTGTTCACGCTTAGTATCGTCGGTGGATTTAAGCTATCGGGGGCAAGAGGGTTCTTTTGTCGATCATGAGCCATCCGGTGGGCTAAGATCTGGCTTAGAGCTAGTTATCGGCTTCATTAGATTTTGGCAAGATCTAATGAATTCATTAAGTTACCACGTGTCTGCCGCAAAGCTTTCAATTTATTTATTTAATTATGTTTGCACACACTTTTTGCCCAATTTAGATTGAGACGTCTCGGCTTTATCTTTTGTTAGATCTAGTTGTCATCAATTCATTCAATATTTATCATTAGCCATTACTAGATTTATACGTTCTTAGTAGCCGAGCTAGATCGATCCTAAGTTGTTACATGTTGTGGGTTCGTATGTGTTTAGATCTTGACAGACTCGCGTGTCATCCGGTGGATCTGCATCTTTGGGTTAATCTAGAGCTAATCATCCGGTGGATTAGAGATCGGTTTAATCTGATAGGTTTTTGCAGGGGTAGTTCCTTCTCCATGGACCCCGATTCGGCAAGCTTGCCGAACACGGTTATGCCTAAATGTATCACGTGTTGCGGGTTCGTATATGTTTATACGTATGGTAGCTCCTTCTTCGTCGCGGGTTCGTATACGTGCATGCGTGCGGTGGCTCCTTCTTTTTGTAGTAGGTCCGTGTCACGCGTCTATTTGTACGGTAGCTCCTTCTTTACTGATGGAGGTTTGTGTACATTTATACGTGTGGTAGTTCCTTCTTCATAGAAGGTTCGGTAATGCGTTATACGTGTGGTAGTTCCTTCTTTATAGCGGGTTCGTGTACATTTATACGTGTGGTAGTTCCTTCTTCTTAGCAGGTTCGTATACGTTTGCACGTACGGTAGCTCCTTCGTCGTTGAGGGTTCGTATACGTTTTACGTAGGGTAGCTCCCTCTTCATGTGTCGTGAATGTCTATTACGATGTTCATGATTTATTTTCTTCCATGTTGTCAATTAATTCGATCCATGCAATAGAGCTTTACATTAGCACATCATGATGATCGACTTTTACTTGTTCGAGACATGTCTTTTATGATCATTCGGTAATTGTTTGCACATCATATTTTCATATTAAACTATCGAATGCATTCATTATTCATCGACAGATAGCTTTCATAGCTATATGTCTTTACATCTAGCCTTAGAGCCATACATGCGGAACTATCTTGGTATCACCGGCACGTTCCCGAGATCTCACGTTTACCTCCTTGTCAATTAACGAGTCAAATTGATCGGCACGCCTTCGATTCAAGACGCCGGGCGGTAAAGCTAGCTATTCCGGCTTGTCGGTGTGCGCGGCGCAAGGAGTAGAATTTTTGCGCCTACACACTTTTTGGCACGCGCCCGTGGGACACGTCAAGGTCAAGCCAACATGCCCGAGGAAGTCGACAAAGAGCAACGTCATTCAGCTCGAGATGAGCGACTTGCCTCCCGACAGGAGGCCGTGGTGAGAGAGATGTGCTTAGCCTTCTCACAAAAGTGCATGTCATGCTTTTCCAAGCAAAAGAGCGGTACAATCATCCGCGGATCTTCCAAAGATATTGATGCCCGGTGACAAGGGATATGCTCGACAAGTATCCGATGAGGAAGAAGAGGCAAGAAAGGAAGATGAGGAACCAAGTCCTCAAGAAATCCGTCGGATGCGAGGGAGATTGTCGCGGTACCGTGGGAAGTGCGATGACTAATCATAATACAACTTTCTTCAACACTTTCCGCGACATCATGAAGGCTAGCTTTGTACCCGAGTTTGATCAACACTTTGAGGCTCGGCTTGGTGAGCTTTCAGGGCCAAGATACATACATACGCCTAAGCCACCACCAAAGAAAAGGAGCTGTAGGTCAAGAATGCGGAGGGGAGAACAAGACACGGAAAAACCGAGGAGGGATCCGGAGCCAAGACACATGGAGAAGCGGCATTCGGTACACACAGGAATCCTCCAAAGATATAACACCTATTCAATAGCTCCAATGGCCGGTGGGTTCTGGAGAAATCGCTTTGGCCCCGTTACCCAGAGTTTGTTGACTATTCTACGAGTTCATGCTATGCCAAATCCTAGTGTAGGCACAAAAATTCTACTCCTTGTGCCGCGCACACCGACAAGCCGGAATAGCTAGCTTTACCCTGCCCGTCTTGAATCGAAGGCATGCCCGTCAATTTGACCTGTTAATTGACAAGGAGGTAAGCGTGAGATCCGGAACGTGCCTAGTGATACCAAGACAGTTCGCATGTATGGCTCTAAGGCCGGATGTAAAGCCATATAGCTATGGAAGCTATCTGTCGATGAATAATGAATGCATTCATGGCGAATATGAAAATATGATATGCAAACAATTACCGAATGATCATAAAAGACATGTCGAACAAGTAAAGTCGATCATCATGATGTGCTAATGTAAAGCTCTATTGCATGGATCGAATTAATTGACAACATGGAAGAAAACAAATCATGAACATCGTAATAGACATTCACGACACATGAAGAGGGAGCTACCCTCACGTGAAAACGATCACGAACCCTCAACGACGAAGGAGCTACCGTGCGTGCAAGCGTATCACGAACCTGCTAAGAAGAAGGAACTACCACACGTATAAATGTACACGAACCCGCTATAAAGAAGGAACTACCACACGTATAAGCGCCACGGACGAACCTTCTATGAAGAAGGAACTACCACACGTATAAACGCATACGAACCTCATCAGAAAAGAAGGAGCTAGCGCGTACAAATAGACGTACACGGACCTACTACAAAGAAGGAGCTACCGTGACGCATGCACGCATTATACGAACCCGCGACGAAGAAGGAGCTACCGTGCGTATAAACATATACGAACCCGCAACACGTGATACATTGAGGCATAACCGTGTTCGGCAAGCTTGCTGTCGATCGGGGTCCATGGAGAAGGAACTACCACGTGCAAAAACCTATCGATTAAACCGATCTCTAATCCACGGATGATTAGCTCTAGATTAACCCAAAGATCTCAGTATCCACCGGATGACACGCCCCTGTCAAGATCTAAACACATACGAACCAACAACATGTAACAACTTAGACTGATCTAGCTCGGCTACTAAGAACAGATAAATCTAGTAACAGGCTAATGATAAACATTGAATGAATTGATGACAACTAGATGTAACAAAAGATAAAGCCGAGACGTCTCAATCTAAATTGGGCAAAAGTGTGTGCAAACATAATTAAATAAATAAATTGAAAGCACTACGGACACGTGGTAACTTAATGAATTCATTAGATCTTGCCAAAATCTAATGAAGCCGATAACTAGCTCTAAGCGAGATCTTAGCCCACCGGGATGGCTCATGATCGACAAAAGAACCCTCTTGCCCCTGATAGCTTAAATCCGCCGATGATACTAAGCGTGAACAAGACTTCTTGCAATAATCTAAATCCGCTGACGATACTAGACATGGTGCAAGGTTGCGGTACTTCACAGAGGTCGGCGGGTCGATGAATCCTCTTGCGATAGATCGGCGACACGACTGGACTTCGAAGATGGCCGGGCCAAGGCACGAGCCGGGTTGTTTGTATTGAATTGGGTATATCGTTTACGATTGCCGGGGTCTTATATTTATACCCCACGGGCTTATTGAGTCTTAACTAGTTACGAATAATAACTAACAAAATATCTAGCTAAGATACATTATCCTCCAAGTCTTCTCGGAGTCGTGATGTTGCACGTGATGTGGGCCCTCATCCTAGGATATCCTCCTTGATGCCCTACGCTTGCCGAACCATCTCTTGCTCGGCTCTTTCTCGGACTCGGGTTCCACAAATTAAATGATGACGGCTTCCCGAATGCTACTGGCGTTCTTTGCTAGCCCGAATGACTCCTTAACGAATCGTTTTTCATGGTCTATCGGTCATCCAGGCTCTACCAAATTTTGGTGTTAACATATGCCCCCTCAATTTTAGAGTAAAAGAGATTCCTTTTGCTCTGAAATTGACCAATCTGCCCTTTCCTTTGCTCAAAGCAAGACTATTACGTAGTTCGTCACCTAATTGCCCCCTTCCGGAAAACTTGAAACCCTAGGTTGCCGCCCGGATCTCGATTCAATCTTCTTTATGGATCCCCACAGCTTGGTTCTGGAGGTAAACTCACATCCCCTTTGTTAATTCAGTAACAACTCCAATCTTCAGAATTAGTTTTTCTTATATGCGCTCATTCCTTTCCTTAAAGGAGAATGAGGACCAAATTCCGATCTCGGCGAAGCCAACCCATATATTTATTTCTTGGGTCCTAAAGGCAACTCCGATCCTCTTGAATTTATTGAGAAAGGAGAGCCGGAGGATTTCCTTCAAATTCGGCGTTTCCCAAGAAACAAAGTGGAAAAAAGACATTCAAGACACGGCCGTTTCCTCCAATTGCCGGATGGCGCAACTGGTATAGGCGAATTTCCTCGGTCAAATCCAGAAGTGAGAATTGGGATGTTCAAGATATATCTCAGTGTCTAGAACTGTCCTTATCTAATACCTCCAAGAATGAAGATTTACTGATGGCGGCAGCTCATTTCTGGTCAAACGCCACTAACTCCTTTATCTTCGGTCATGGCCCAATGACTATCACCCTGGCCGATGTCTTCATGATGACTGGCTTGAACATCACTGAAGAGGTGCACCCCTAGAAATACCAGTATGGCAGTAATCAAACAGCTATCAAAACTGCCGACCCTTGGACGAAGCATATTGAGTCCTACATGAAGAATGGCCTAGTTGCCGACAAAGAATACAAGGCCTTCCTGAATTTCTGGTTGTGCAGATTTGTATTTTGTGGCAAATCCAATGAGCACATCTTTGAATCATATAGTCATGGCCGAGGACACGGTAGCCAACAAAACAATTGCCCTTGGTAAGTATCTTCTGGGTGCTACATACCATATGCTACATCAGACTACCACCCAAATGTTTGAGAAGAAAGGAATTTCCTGTGTGAATGGTCCTTGGTGGTTAGTCCAGATGTGGTTGCAATTGTATATGCATAAATTGATCAGGGTAGATCTGCACTTCTTAGCCTTCCCTTCAGTTAATTATGCTGAGGATGAAGAGGCAACATCCAAGGCTTGCCAAACTTATGGAGAAGCTGCGTCGCCATCACCATCAATAAGAACATCGGCCGGTTCTTCAAGATTTTCTACAAAGGCTTTGAAGAAATCCTCTGGTTTCGTTACGAAGAATGTGAAGACTTCACTTTTCCTTGCAAATTCAACTATGACTCGGGTTGCGGCGATAATCTATCAACGAGGGATCTTTAATGCAATCATCAAGCCATGCATCTTGCTGCGAGAATTTCATCATGGAAGGTTGGTGAAGCCTACTTATGAGTTTTACAACCCGAATATGGCAGCAAGACAATTGGGATGTGGTCAATTGCCCCCGAGGCTATTCTTTTCCAGAGCCATCAAGCCAAGGGAAACGGTAATCGAACATCCGCAAGCTGAAAAGATTTTCGTTTAGGAAAAGATCTTCCAAAATACAGGCCCGATCCTTTTGTCTTGATTGATATTGCACATCCTTCATTTCAATCTTGGTGGGAGGAACTGCACACCCATATCTTTAATGCACCGATTCACCCCTTTTGCCAATCACTTTTGCAAGAATTTGCCACTGATAGTGAGGTAATGGTCTCCTTTCTTAATTCTTTTCTTGCTTCTCTTTCTTCCTCCGAAATTGATTTTCTTAGCAGGATTTTGAACCAATTCTTCCTTCAAGAGAGGTCGATATTATCCGGCCGGTCCTTGTCCACTTTTTTAGGTGATGAGGGACTGGCCATGAAGCCTTTCATGAACACACACATGGTCCTTCTTGAAGAAAAAAAAAAATGAAGGATATGAAGAAAAGAAAAGCTCCAACTTAGTCGGTCAAGAGTCCTAGAGCTTTTAAGAAGAAAAGATCCCCAAGAACTATGCAAATCTCAAGGTATATCACCCTTTGCATGCTTTGTAAAAATTGTTTTGCCCTTGTCTCATTCTTCCTCAACTGTAGATTGGCTCTGGTTCAAATATTGCACAGCTGCAGGATGATGCTCCTCCTTTTTCTGAGAATCCAGAGACTCAAAAGACTCATGAAAAGATTGGTAACTGCATGCTCTTTTCCTACTATTTTTCTTGGCCAAAACTCCAAGTTTGCTCATTCCGGCCTTTTTTGTTTTTAAAAACAGACAAAATTATTGTCAACTTGACAGGGAAAATCTCTTGTGAGTGGACCCGACTCTTACCCAGAGAAACCCAATCTATGGGAAAGAAAAGAAATCAAGATGCCGAGCCCCGCACACACCAGCCATGAAGAATCGAGAATCTCCCGCCCGGTGCTTCTTCTCGAGATGGTGAAGCTCATTCGAGGAATCGAGCTAATCCTCAACCGGACCCTATCACCCTCAGCTCATCTTCGAAGATAGTCGTTTGAAGGGTGACAAGTCACCTCTGCTTCCAACATGGATGGCGTCCTCGATCTCCTCCCATTCATGAACACATAGAACAGGTGTTTTCATTTTTTCCCTTAAATATATGACTCCTGAAACAAAGAATTCTTCTGACCATGTTGACATATCGTCCTTTCTCCCCCTTCTCGTCGGGGTGAAGATGAGCCAACACCAAGCATGTCTTTCCTTTTCAAGGACACGCTTGAGCAAGGAGAAGAGGCTACATCCCAAGAGAATTTTTCTCAAGATAACCGAGCAAGACTCAAAGAAATCCTCTCCCTCCTTGATGATGATGTGAATGCCTTGGTTCGTAATGCTCCTAGGATAAAAAGAACGGCCGAACTCTTTGATCAGAAATCCCAATTCCCTTGAAACCGGCCATGAATCGCATTCTTCATTTAGATCGACACATTGCTGCCATCAGACTGGCCAATGAACATTCTACTCTGAAGTCATCACTATTGTCGGTCATGGAGTCTATGAAGAAGAGCACTGTAGAGCTGTACTCCAAATTCAAATCTGAGAAAGACCTTCTGGACCAACTGAAACCCGAGCTGGATGATGAAGAAAGGAAGAAAGCCTTGCTTGAAGAACAAATGGCGGCCTTAACCAAATCGATTGAAGAAAAGAAGAAGAAAATAGCCGGGTCTCCCTGGGCTCAATACGCCAAAGCAACAATCAAAAGGAATCACGAAGAGCATCGAGGGTCAAAGCGAAGGTCTCCAATCTGTCAATCCCGCAGGAGGATGACCAAAAAGCTCGACCGAGGCAAGCAACATTCAAAGCTTCGGTTGTCTCCGACATGAAGGCTTTTCTCAATATGTAATTGTTGTGGAAACTTTCTTGTTCTCTCTACCTCGTGATGTCAAACATTGATCAATACTTTGTAGCTAGTTTTTAATTACATACTCCTCCTGGTGTATGACATGTCCTATCGAACAAAGTGTCATTGAGATCACTGAACTTTCATGCACACACAGCCCTTGCCGTATAATCCTTCGCAATGTATTCCTTATGAAGACCTTTCGCCTTTACGATGTTTTATGTTTTTTTTTTTTTTTGTACTAAAAGGCGACATAACGATTCTTATGTCGGTCGTTCTCCGATCTCATGGAGCATTTTTTTTTTTAAAGGCGATGATTTATACATCGCCTATTTCTTAGGAATAGAACAAACTTCTTTGCTCATAACCAATAAATCATACGTGTCGGCCAATCGTATCGACAATAATTGACCTTTTAGAAGCCGACACGAAATCTTTTCTTAGAAATTACTATGTGAGCCGACTATTTCAATCGGCCGCTGGTCTTGTAGCAGTCTTGACAGGACCTTCTTCCCATTCTCTCGCCTCGAGAAGCATTCTACGCCTTCATATTCCCGAGCGATGGCTCGATTCTTTTGCAATGCTTACCGAATCGTCGGCTGTACTTCCTTGACGTCATCACCGTTCCATTGGATAAGGACTTGATGCATGGTGGATGGAACATAACAGTTAGCATGGATCCAATCTCTTCCAAGTAATAAGCTGTTGGACCCCTTACTATCGACCATAAAGAAGGTAGTGATCAAAGTCTTTGAGCCGATCATCAACTCAACGTGAACGGCTCCATGGGTATCTGAAGGATTTCCAGCAAAGTCCCTGAGTACAATGTCTGTCTTGAGCAAATCCTCCTTGGTCATCCCCAGCTTTCTGAAAGTTGTATATAGCATAATGTTGATTGCAGCTCCTCCATCAACGAACATATGAGTTAGAGGCTTTCCATTAACATATCCCTTCAAGTAAAGAGGCTTCAAATGATTGTGTTTCCTAGGTCTGCAAACAAACACGACTTGTCTTGATAGAGCCAACTGTCCTAGGAGATCAATCATCTCCTTGTTGTCAAAAATCGAGAATAGGCCTCTTCATCTGAATAAGCATCTTGTTCCTCTGGATCATCAGTAGCTTGCTCAGTAGGTGCTGCAAACTCAACTGGGATGTAGAACACCATGCTAACATCTCGCCGAAAGTCCACTTGCCGAATACTTTTCCGCCGAATGACCGGCTTCCTGAGTTTTCTTCTTTGGACGCCACACCTCGCTTGTGTTCGGCATTGTGTTGGGAATATGCCCTAGAGATAATCATAGAGATGATTGTATCACCTTGTATCCATGATATATTATGTGTTCATGAATATCCATTAAAGACAACTTGTATCGATTGGCAATTATGTGAATTGTTTGTGAGACTCTTTACTTGTATGGTTATTACGTAATTGTCCCCAGTCGGGAGTTCATGTGCATGCGGAGCACAAGGGCCGAACCGCACATGGAGGGCGGACGTGAGCAACTCCGCGGCTCTGCCGCGCACATCTTCGACGACACTTCCGCCGCACCGCGGCGTAAGTGTTGACCTCGACAGCAGTGGAGCTCACGTCCGGGCCCCTCCACGTGCGGCGGCCCCTGTGCTCCGTGCAAAGACCTCCGAGGTATCCCACATGTATAGGGAGGAAGCGATGCGCCTCCGGACTGCTAGGTCCGCGAAGAGCAAGAGGCGAGGGCGTGGGCGGCGGCGGCTGTCCCACACGTACAGGGAGGAAGCGATGTGCCTCCGGACTGCTACGTCCGCGAGGAGCAAGAGGCGAGGGCGTGGGCGGCGCGGCGCCAAAGTGGCGTGGATCAACCTAGCCCCGCGCCCACCTCTCATATATATAGGCGTCCCTAATAGGCTCCCAAGCCGGGAGGCCCATTAGTAACCCTAAGCCTCTTCTAATTGGATCAAATCCGAATTAGGCCCCTTTCCCTTTAAGCGTGCGACCCTATGGGCTCACGCACACATAGACATGGCCCGAGTACTCCTACTCAACCAATAGCTGATAGCGACGTGTCAACTCCCATGTGTACGCAATGATCATATCAGACGAACCACCACAAACTCACATACATGTTATTCCCTTGCCACACGATATTTGGTCCATCTCGGTAGGTTAACGTTTAACCCAAGCACGGCCATGCATTTCTTGATCCAATCAATCGAGTGGTCGGTGATATCTCTCTCATGGAGAGGGGCAATTCCATCTTGATTGACTATGCCTCACGGCATGCTTCCCGACAAACCCGAAGACCACCTTTATAGCTACCCAATTACGGAGTAGCGTTTGATAGTCCCTAAGTATGTCGTTTCACATCTTGAGTACATACGACAATCTCGTGTCTAAGGACATAACGCATATGATGTGTAAAGAGACAATAATAACATCTCATGCCGGGGTCTATCCAGCCCCATGTCATACATGTGCCCACACTATTAGTTTGACATCTCCATGTCTATGACTTGTGAAACATAGTCATTAACTAATATGTGTGTGCTGATCTAATATTCATGTGTGTCCTCACATGAACTCCGACCCGAGGGACAATTCTGTAATAACCATACAAGTAAAGAGTCTCACAAACAATTCACATAATTGCCAATCGATACAAGTTGTCTTTAATGGATATTCATGAACACATAATATATCATGGATACAAGGTGATACAATCATCTCTATGATTATCTCTAGGGCATATTCCCAACAATCTCCCACTTGCACTAGAGTTAATCTTGAAGATATCTAATACCCATATCTCTCATGTGCGCCTCATGCTTAGGTCGTGGGAAGAGCCTTTGTCAAAGGATCTGCAACATTCAAATCCGTATGTATCTTGCATATCTTGATCTCACCCCGTTTGATGAACTCTCGGATGAGGTGAAATTTCCATGATACATGTTTGTTCTTATGGTGATCCCTCGGCTCCTTAGCCTGTGCAATTGCACCACTATTGTCACAATGAAGGTTCAATGGGCCGCTTGCATTCGGAAACACACCAAGCTCAATGACGAACTTCCTCATCCAAACACCTTCCTTTTGCGGCTTGAAGCTGCTATGTACTCGGCTTCGGCTGTAGAATCGGTCACCATTTCCTCGCTTGGAACTTTTCCAACCGACACAGACCACCATTTATTGTGAACAAATATCCCGATTGAGATTGTGAATCATCTGCGTGTCGGGTTGGAAGCTAGCGTCGGTGTAACAATTTACAACGAGCTCCTCACCTCCATAGACTAGGAACACATCTTTAGTCCTTCTCAAGTACTTAAGAATGTTTTTAACAAGTGTCCAATGACTCTCACCGGATCGACTTGATACCGCCGCAACACTTAGAGCATATGAGACATCTGGGCGTGTACATATCATGGCATACATGATGGAACCAACTGCTGAAGCATATGGAACCTTACTCATGCGCTCTCGCTCATCGCCAGTCGAAGGACGCCGCTTCTTGCTAAAACGCATACCATGTGACATAGGTAGGAACCCTTTCTTAGACTGCTCCATGTTGAACCGTTTCAACACCTTGTCAATGTAATTATCTTGGCTTAATCCTATTAGCCTCTTTGATCTATCTCTATAGATCTTTATGCCCAAAAATGTAAGTTTGCTTCTCCCAAATCCTTCATAGAAAATATATTATTCGGTGAAGTCTTCACGGATTGCAACATTGGAATGTCATTCCCAATCAACAAAGATGTCATCCACATACAAGATTAGAAACACAACAGCGCTCCCACTTTCCTTCTTGTATACACAAGGTTCTTCATTCGACGAAAGCCAAGAGCTTTGACCTCTTCATCAAAACGAATGTTCCAACTCCGAGATGCTTGCTTTAACCCATAAATGGATTTCTTAAGCTTGCATATTTTTCCAAAGATTCTTAGGATCAACAAAACCTTCGGGCTGTATCATATACACGTCCTCTTCCAAATTTCCATTTAGAAAGGCTGTTTTTAACATCCATCCGCCATATCTCATATAATCAAAATGAGCAGCGATTGCTAGAATGATCCGATAGATTTAAGCATCGCTCTTGGTGAGAATGTCTCGTCGTAGTCAACTCCTTGAACTTGCCAAAACCCTTTGCGACAAGTCGAGCTTTATAGACGTGAACATTTCCGTCCATATCCCCTGTTCTTTTTATAGATCCATTTGCACTCAATAGGTCTAACCCCATCGGCGGGTCAACCAAGTTCCAAACTTGATTGTTTCCCATGGAATCTATCTCGGATCTCATGGCACTTTGCCATTTCTCGAATCTGGGTCCATCATTGCTTCCGCATATGTCATAGGTTCGTCATCATCTAACAATAACACATCCCCATGCAACTCACGGAGTCTAAAATGATCTTCGTGGTAGTGGCGGTGTTACCTTTGCCATTGTGTATCTCAACTTGTTCTCGCTACACTAGCATCACTCGTAGAGTCTTGACCCAATGGCTCATCTTGAACTTCTTCAAGATACACCTTTTGACCACTCTTTGTCTCTTTTGAGAAACTCTTTCTCCAAGAAAACACCGTTTCGAGCAACAAACACTTTGCCCTCTCGATCGGTTGTAAAAGTAATACCCTAAAGTTTCCTTCGGGTATCCCACGAAAAACACTTGTCCGACTTGGGTGTTAGTTTATCCGATTGAAGTCGTTTGACATAAACTTCACAACCCCAAATCTTTAGAAAAGACAAATCGGGACTCTTACCGGTCCACATCTCATATGGTGTCTTAACTACGGACTTAGATGGCACCCTATTTAATGTGAAAGCGGCTGTTTCTAGAGCGTATCCCCAAAACAATAATGGTAGGTCCGACCGCTCATCATAGACCGAACCATGTCCAACAAAGTTCGATTACGCCGCCGACACACCGTTTCTCTGAGGTGTTCCAGCGGCGTAAGCTGTGGAACAATTCCGCAACTCTTTAGATGATTGCTAAATTCGTGACTCAAATATTCGCCTCCACGATCAGATCGCAAGGCCTTGATTTTCTTGCCACGTTGATTCTCTACTTCATTCTGAAACTCTTTGAACTTTTCAAAAGTCTCGGACTTATGCTTCATTAAGTACACATAGCCATATCTACTAAAATCATCGCTGAAAGTAATGAAGTATTGGAATCCGCCTCTAGCTTTCGTACTCATTGGTCCGCATACATCGGTATGTACAAGTTCCAACAAGTCTCGTCTGCCCTCTCAGAAAACCCGTGAAAGGCACCTTGGTCATTTTACCTAGAAGGCAAGCCTCACATGTCTCGTATGATTCAAAATCAAACAAAGTTAGGAGCCCATCGAAATGGAGCCTCTTCATGCGATTTTCACTTATATGACCCAAACGACAATGCCACATATAGGTAGGACTTAACTCATTAAGCCGAGGCCTTTTAGCAGTTATATTACAAACAGGTGCATCATCAAGATTTAAAATAAATAACCCATTCACAATGGATGCAGAAGCCACAAACATGCCATCTTTAGAGATCACACAACCATTGTTTTCACCCTTAAAAGAATAACCATCCTTCATCAAACATGAAGGTGACACAATGTTTCGACTTAAACTAGGAACAAAATAACAATTATTTAATTCCAAAATAAATCCTGACGGGAGGTAGAGTTGCATCGTCCCGACACTCGTAGCGAAAGAACTCTTGCATTATTGCCCACGCGGAAGTCAACTTCACCCTTTCCAACGCTTCTACTTCTTATCATTCCCTGCATCGTATTGCAAATATGAGCAACCGATCCGGTATCAAATACCCAAGAATTAATATAAGAATCAGCGAGGAATATGTCTGTAATATAAACAACAAGTGTACAAGCAAATGGAGTACCTTTACCACCGCTATCCTTCAAGGATGCTAAGTACTCCTTGCGTTTTTTTTCCAAAGGACCCTTTTATGACATTGAAAGCACTTTCGAGAATCAGTAGTTGGTCCAGCCTTGGGCTCGGATGGCTTTGGCTTAGAGGTCTCACCTTTAGCCTTTTCCTTCTTCTTCCTCCAATGAGGATTGCCCCTTTTTTAAAATTAGGCTTGTTTTGGACCGCCATCACATGGCTACTTTGCTAGCACCTTTCTTGATGTCGGCCTCTGCTGTCTTAAGCATACCACATAGTTCAATCAACCTTTCTCCGCCCCATGCATATGGTAGTTTGAGATGAAGTTCCCATAGCTAGGCGGCAGAGATGCAAGAATGAAATCAAGTAGCCAACTCTTGGCCTATTGGGAAGCCTAGCTTCTCCAATCTCTGAAAGTGTAACCAACCATCTTGATTACATGTGGTCCAACCCATCGCGCCTTACGCTAGCTTGCTCTCAACAAGAGCCTTTGAGACATTGAACCTTTCGGTCTAGCTTGAGTTTGGACCATATCCTCAAGCGCCACGATCATATCATGCGCCGCATGATTGTTATCGAACTGCATCTGCAGATCGGGTTCCATACTAGCAAGCATAAGGCAACTCACTTCAAGATCATCATCACATGCTTTCTTGTAAGCGTTTTTCTCAGCAGTAGGTGCATTATCAGTAGGCTCTTCTGGTAAGGGGTTGTCTAGAACATCTTCCTTTTTCTTAGCCCAGAGAACAATTCTCGGGTTGCGGATCCAATCCGTATAGTTTGTTCCATTCAATTTATCTTTCTCAGGAACCGAACGCAAAGTAAATGGTTGATTGCTAGGCGCCATTTATCTACAAATGAAAATAATGCAAAATACTATGACAATGTATCCAAGATAGAGTAAAAACATATTAACATTTAATTGAATGTACTCCCACTAAAATCAATATCCCTCAATTGAAACTTAGTGATTCAAGACCCACAACTAACAAGTCAACTAGTGAGCTTTAGCATCACCGCTAGAAGACTTGGTAGATCGGTAAGCAACTCTTTGCTAATCATATCACATATGACTCTTGTTGTTGGGCAGCATCTCTATGCTAACGCCAACCTGCCATGCTCCAAGATCCCTAACCGTTAGGATGATCTTGTTCAAGTAACCAAACCTTCCGCAAAGTAGTATATCCGATACTGAACCTGTCTAGTCAAGGAAAACCGGTGGCACCCTAATTTCATAGACCCACCACCGATTGTACAAGGCTTGTGATAGTGCAAGGTTTGGGGAAGCACCGAAACTTAAACATTTGCTTTGAGGGATCGTTCTACTTCACTATTGTATGTAGACAAAAACATAGTCGCGTGCGTGAAAGTAGAACACGATAAGAACGACATTAAACAGTTGTGACTTGGTATGGCCTTATATCACTTTGGGGGATCTCCATCTCCAATGAACTGTTCATCATGATGATCTCCATCTCCATGATCCATGTATGCCATCCTCCAGTGGTGAATCGCCAAGACTAGTCTATACTAGCGCTTAAAAAAATAACAATTACATTGTCGCGTTCATCACAAGTTGGCACGCAGGCCATTACATTAAGGGGACAATATATAAGTGGCTCCAGCCATATTGTCATCCTCACGACATGCAAGTCATGAATTAATTACATACATGCATCTCATACACATAAAGGCCATACCAGTCACATAAATCTGCAAAACAGGGTTAGGCGATTCAACACATTTTTTTGCAGGAGCAAAAAACCTATCTTCCAAGCCGTTTTTGGAGGTGACTTTTAAGGCCCATCTTTTTAAAGAACTTTTGTTGCTCTACAAAAATCGTTCAAGAATCGCCTTAATCCGAGTTACGGATCAAAAGTTATAGCCGCGCATCAACCCCATGGTTCCGTGATTCTCGCATCCCGTGTCGGTAGTCGGTAGAAGATCAAATCTTTCCACCGGCGCATCACATGCGCCCGATCATGACCTAGGTTCGATTCGATCAATCATATTGATCTCAAACTCACTATGACTGGTTTTACATGTATCACTTAACTCCGATGGCGGAATTCCGACCGGTAGGAGTAGATCGAACAAGACCAAAGGCAACAAGATCACGAACCGAGATCGAGACTCATCTACAACCACGCATATCACCATATGCACACATCCGAATCTATAACGACACAAAGATCGGCTCCGATACCACCGAAGGAATATGGGATCGCTACGCCAGCCGTAAAAACAAAAATTTTCTACCCATAAACCAAGGATCTATCGCTAGTTATAGATCACGGATTACCACTAGACGCCAAGCAGGTGCAGCCGGAAGTGTCGACCCTGATGAAGATGTGCGCGTAGCAGCAAAGTGCCGTGGAGTTGCTCACGTCCGTCCTCCACATGCGGTTCGTCCCTGTGCTCCGTGATGCAGCACCTCCGAGGTATCCCACACGCACGGGAGGAAGCGATGCGCCTCCGGACCGCTAGGTCCGCGAGGAGCAACAGCGCAGGGCGTGGGCGGCGGCGGCGCCAAAGTGGCGTGGATCAACCTAGCCCCGCGCCCACCTCTCATATATATAGGCATCCCTAATCGGCTCCCGTGCTGGAGGCCCATTAGTAACCCTAAGCCTCGTCTAATTGGATCAAATCCGAATTAGGCCCCTTTCCCTTTAAGCGTGCGACCCTTTTTGTTTTCTGGCTAGCGTAGCGATCCCATATTCCTTCATGTTGCTTCCTTGAGCTCCTTGTTTCTGAGATGTTGGACTCTTCTCTTTTGGCTCTTCCTTAAACCAGGAGGACACCACTGTCCCTTCTGCCACACATACTCTTGGGGAGAGTCCATGTCATCATCAGAATCTTCCACATCAGCCCATGCTTGATCTGCAATTCTCTTACTGACGTGAGGTGTGCTTGTCTTTATTTTTTAAACGCCGATCATCCTCTCGGGAAAGCGTGCCCCCAGCTTTTCTTGGATGGGACGGCGGTTGACTCGTGCCTGCCTGTACCTGTGGTACTTGCTCACCGCATTCGGACAATTGTTCCTAGCAAGCAACTTCAAGCCTTCATTCCAAAGAATGCCTAAAGAAAGGACAATCCTGAGATTCCCTAGCAAGTTGTTGATCCCTCGCGATCATTGCTTCTCTTGCTGCCTTTGCCATTTGTTCAACAAGATACGAGATGTCACCCTTGGTTTGGAGGTTTCTCCTTTCTCCGTCCGGCTATTTGAAACCGAACACGCCGGCCGCCGGAGCTCGCACTAGACACTTGCCGACTAGGGTCTACCGAACCGCTTTGCTTTGCCCTTTCGTAAGTCGGCAAGACTTTCATTGGGGCTTTGCCCTTAGGATCACCGGCATAAACCATGCACGAATCGAAAGCAATCATGTTTGTAGGAAGGGTTCCTTATCCACCTTCATACTTGTTGTTGAACTTGAGGAGACCCCTCGCCAGATAGCCCTCTCGAATCTGTTGCTTGAAGATTCGGCAGCCGCTGATGTTATGAGTGATCATGTCATGGAAAGCACAATATCTGCCAGCCTTGACCCAATCAGGACGCTTCATAGAGTGATTATCTGGTAGCTTGATGCGTCCCTCCTTGACCAAGAACTCAAAGAGCTTTTCTGATTTCGAGACATCAAAGTCAAATGCCCCTTGAGTGTCTTCAAATCCTGGGTATAGACCACCGGACCGTCGACGCCTCATGGACCGCAGAATTCAAATATGGATATACTCCTAGCAAGGATGGCCGATATGATGCAACACCAATTTGGGATCAAGCCCAAGAATCGGCCCTATGTGTATCGGTCACCCTATCCGTGATCGGTACAACAGAGTGGCGCCCCTTCAAGATTGAAGCCTCCAACCGACTTGACCAAGTTCTCGGACAAGATGACACTTCTACTACCGAACACATCGGGCCGGTATCCGATTCAGCTTGGGGAGCTTGCCAATGATGAAGCATGGAGGATTCGCTTCTTCCCATCATCCCTTTGGGGCCGGCCACATGGTTTGCTACATTGCCGGCCAATTCTATTGGAACCTGGTCCGAGCCGAAGATAAGTTTCATTCATACTTTTTTACAAATGTTCCAATGAGAAAGAGCTTGTTGACTTGATGGGGTTGACACGTAAGTACAATGAAACACCACAAGAGTTCTTGGCGCAGTTCGGAGAGATAAAGAATTCCTCGTTACTCTTTGAGCTTGCTGGACCATCGCTTGCCTGGCCGTGGGCCATTCGAGGCATGCATCCGTCAAATACATCGTGGAGAAGCTGGCCGGCATGGAGTTTGATGACTTAGGACAGCTCTCAAGGCGTTTGTCACTCATGGCCAATCAATTCCAAAGCATCAAGAAGGATACTCGTTTTCAGAAAGGGGGCAACGTGTCTTATCAGACATACAACCACTTCCTGGAAGAAGATGAAGATGATGGCTAGGAAGACATAGCAGCTGCCGAATTTACATGGGGCAAGGAGCCTGTCCAGGTTAATCAGCGCTGGATGAAGACACTCAAGGGGGCATATGACTTTGATGTCTCAAAGTTGGAAAAGCTCTTTGAGTTCTTGATCAAGGAGAGACGTATCAAGTTACCGATAATCACTCTATGAAACGTCCAGATTGGGTCAAGACTGGCAGGTATTGCAGTTTCCATGACATGGTCACTCACAACATCACTGATTGCCGAATCTTCAAGCAACAGATTCAGAGGGCTATACAATAGGGTCTTCTCAAGTTCAACAACAGCATGAAGGTGGATAAGGAACCCTTCCCTACAAACATGATTGCTTTTGATTCGTGCATGGTTTCTGCCAGTGATCCTAAGGGCAAAGCCCCAATGAAAGTGCTAACTTCCGAAAAGGGCAAAGCAAAGCGGTTCGGTAGACCCTAGTCGGCAAGTGTCTAGTGCGTAGCTCCAAAGCTAGCCGTGTTCGGTTTCCAAATAGCCGGACGTAGAAAGGAGAAACCTCCAAACCAAGGGTGACATCTCGTATACTTGTTGTATAAATGGCGAGGCAAAGCAAGAGAAGCAAAGATCGCAGAGATCGGCAGCTTTGCCGTGGAGCAAAGCGAGATATGAAGAAGAGATGTACCACCGAGAACAGAGTACATGAAGGAACGAGAGGAATCTCATTGGGATTGTCCTTTCTTTAGGCATTGCCGAATGAAGGCATGAAGTTGCCCGCTAGGAACAATTGTCCTAAATGCAAAGTGAGCAAAGCACTCACGTGCACAGACAGACGAGTCAACCGCGTCCCATCCAGAAAGACTAGGGGCACGCTTCCCGTGAGGATGATCGGCGCTTAAAAAAATAAAGACAAAGACACCTCACGCCAAGAAGAGAATTGTAGATCAAGCATGGGCCGATGTGGAAGATTCGATGATGACATGGACTCTCCTCAAGAGCATGTGTGGCGTAAGGGACAAGCAGGTGCCCTCCTGGTTTAAGGAAAAGCCAAGAGAAGAGTCCAAATGTCCTCAGAACAAGGAGCTCAAAGCAAGCAACAAAATTTAACGCAAAGCAGTGTGGTGCCCAAAGAAGAAAACTCGGGAAGCCGGTCATTCGGCGGAGGAGTATTCGCAAGTGGGCTTTCAGCGGATGTTAGCATGGTGTTCTACGTCCCAATAGAGTTTGCAAAGACCTACATCGAAAGCAAGCCATTGATGATCCGTAGAGGAACAAGATGCTTGTTCAGATGAAGAGGCCTATTCTGATTTTGACAACAAAGAGATGATCGATCTCCTAGGACAATTGGCTTTATCAATACAAGCCGTGTTTGACAGCCCTAGGAAGCACAATCACTTGAAGCCTCTTTACTTGAAAGGATATGTGAATGGAAAACCTCTCGACTCATATGTTCGTTGATGGAGGAGCCGCAATCAACATAATGCCATATACGACTTTCGTGAAGCCGGGATGACTAAGGAGGATTTGCTCAAGACGCACATTGTGCTTAGAGATTTCGCCGGCAATCCTTCAGATACCCATGGAGTCGTTCATGTTGAGTTGATGATCGGCTCAAAGACTTTGATCACTACCTTCTTTGTGGTTGATAGTAAAGGGTCCTACAGCTTACTTCTTGGAAGAGATTGGATCCATGCTAACTGTTGCGTTCCATCCACCATGCATCAAGTCCTCATCCAATGGAACGGCGATGATGTTGAAGTAATCCAAGCCGATGACTCAGAGAGTGTCGCCGCTACCAAACTATCATTCCGGGAGTATGATGGCGTGGAGTGCTTTTCAAGAAGGGAATGGAGAGAAGGTCTTATCAAGTATTTACAACAAAAGATCAATAGCCGGTTGAAATAGTCGGCTCTCATAGTAATTTTAGGCATTTAAAAAATAATCATATGAGAACCGAGCAAGCATCAAACCGAAGAGCGCATCGGCCATCGGCTCGAGGATCAAGTGCAAATGTGCAAAGGCAAAGATAATTTTATAAAGGTCCCGAGGATTAGGAGGAAAATTGCCATCATTTTTCGGACTATCTCTTCTATTGGCCTTCATCAAGATGAAAGAAATCAAATGCAAGCAAGTCTCAGATGGAGTTAGAATCGTAAAAGCTACAAGATCTGAAACAAATTGATCATTTAGAAGGATTGATGTGTGATCGGCTGAAATATTTTACAACAACAAAGGCGTCGTATTCGCGCAGACACATCCTTAATGGGAACAAGAAGGACGCCAAAGAAGCCATTGATCACGCCCGACTATGCTTGGGGAACCTGGACTCGATGCATACTGTTGAACGCGACAAGCGATTCATCATGAAGAAAGACGAGGCGAATGACTCACGAGCTCCTTCATCTTCAAACGGTGGTTTGTGTAGCTCTATCTTTGCTTCTCTATTATAAATTTTAGAACTTCCATTATATATGTGTGATATAAATGTTTTAGTCTATCCGTCGTTGAAATGATAAATCGATGCTCTCTTTAAGATTTGGGTTTAGTGGTTGTAATATTTGTCCTAAAAATCCTTGGAATTTGTGGGTTGCATAAAGTTTGAGCTTTGTCTGAAGTGGTCGCTGAAATCTGAATGGAAATAGAATTTGCTATGACATTGTTCTAAGAGATACTTGAGGTCCTGAGAATTTTGTAAAATAATAAAATAAAATTTGCTTGATGTCATATTGAGCTTTGTCGAACTTTTTGTGACCACTAGTGAGATTATAGTCATATCCCCAAGATCAAGAAGCACATACATGTTATAATAAATTCCTTGATAAGGCATGGACATTCTCTTTTGATTAGAATAAGATATGAGGCTATTCTAAAAATATTACGAAAAAAACGCGACGGACACGTGTCCGCCAAAATTAAAACAATGGGTACTCCGATGCCCGCCTTAAAAAAAAAATGACGGTCATGTGATCGCCGAATAAAAATAAAAAGATGGCCAAAGGTCCAATAGCCTCGTAGTTCTAAAGTGATTAGAGAGAATGACATGTACAAGGGAAATAAAAAATACAAAAAAATATTCACTTGCACTTCTTGATCTAAGTTTATGACTTGTATCTCCTTATGGTTTAGTTTTTGACTTTGCAATATTATGTGATAAAGTTTTAATAAAAATAAATAAAGAAAGAAAAGCTTCGGAAGGAAAGTGATCAAAGGATGAAAGATAAGCAATTCAGTAGTGCTCGTTACTCGTAGCTTGCTTGAAGATTTAGCAAGAACTAAAAGCCCCATGGTTGAAGAGATACATGGATGAGTAGAGTACCATTTTATTCAAATTTAAAAGAGATCTTGGTTATAAACCTGATACTCTTAAGATATGATCGGCATTGTAGCATCGCTTGATCAACAAAAAATGGATATGATTGTGACATTTATACGCATGCATTTACTACTTTGACCTATTTCCACATGTATTGGAGAATTATTGTTTTACAGGGCTTACATGCAGGAGTGTGGGAATATGGTGAGAGTTGTCTTTCAAGAGAACACAAGACATTCGCCGCAATGATGGTGCATCAAGGGTAGATTAGTCAATTTTAGAGCAAAAAGAGCCTCTTTTTACTCTAAAATTGAGGGGGCATATGTTAACACCAAAATTTGGTAGAGCCCGGATGACCGATGGGCCAATTACGATCATTCGGTAAGGAGGCATTCGCTAGCCGAAGACAAGCAGCAACGCCGTAGCATTCGGGAAACCGTCGTCATTTGGCTAAGGAGCCTCGAGTCCGAGAAGGAGCCGAGCGTGAGATGGTTCGGCAAGCGTGGAGCATTAAGAGGAATATCCAAACACGAGGGCCCACATCACGTGCAATTCCACGACTCGGAGAAGACTTGGAGGACAATGTATCTTAGCTAGATATTATTAGTTAGTTATTATTCGTAATTAGCTAGGACTTAATAAGCCCAGGTATAAATGTAGGACCCCCGACAACCGTAAAACGATATACCCAATTCAATACAAACAACCCGGCTCCGTGCCTTGGCCGCCATCTTCGAGTCCAGTCGTGTCGTCGATCTATCGCAAGAGGATTCATCGACCCGTCGACATCCGTAAGTACCGCAACCTTGCACCATGTCTAGTATCGTCGGCGGATTTAGATTATTGCAAGAAGTCTTGTTCACGCTAGTATCGTCAAGCCGGATTTAAGCTATCGGGGGCAAGAGGGTTCTTTTGTCGATCATGAGCCATCCGGTGGGCTAAGATCCGCTTAGAGCTAGTTATCGGCTTCATTAGATTTTGGCAAGATCTAATGAATTCATTAAGTTACCATGTGTCCAGGTGCTTTCAATTTATTTATTTAATTATGTTTGCACACACTTTTTGCCCAATTTAGATTGAGACGTCGGCTTTATCTTTTATTAGATCTAGTTGTCATCAATTCATTCAATGTTTATCATTAGCCTATTACTAGATTTATCTTCTTCTTAGTAGCCGAGCTAGATCGGTCTAAGTTGTTACATGTTGTGGGTTCGTATGTGTTTAGATCTTGACAGATCGTGTCATCCGGTGGATCTGCATCTTTGGGTTAATCTAGAGCTAATCATCCGGTGGATTAGAGATCGGTTTAATCGATAGGTTTTTGCACGGGGTAGTTCCTTCTCCATGGACCCGATTCGGCAAGCTTGCCGAACACGTTATGCCTCAATGTATCACGCGTTGCGGGTTCGTATATGTTTATATATCGCACGGTAGCTCCTTCTTCGTCGCGGGTTCGTATATAATGCATGCGTGCGGTAGCTCCTTCTTTGTAGTAGGTCCGTTAATGCCTATTTGTGCGGTAGCTCCTTCTTTACAAGAGGTTCGGGTAATGCGTTTATACGTGTGGTAGTTCCTTCTTCATAGAAGGTTCGGTATACGTTTATACGTGTGGTAGTTCCTTCTTTATAGCAGGTTCGTGTACATTTATACGTGTGGTAGTTCCTTCTTCTTAGCAGGTTCGTATCACGTTTTTGCACGCACGGTAGCTCCTTCGTGCGTTGAGGGTTCGTATACGTTTTACGTAGGGTAGCTCCCTCTTCATGTGTCGTGAATGTCTATTACGATGTTCATGATTTATTTTCTTCCATGTTGTCAATTAATTCGATCCATGCAATAGAGCTTTACATTAGCACATCATGATGATTGACTTTTACTTGTTCGAACATGTCTTTTATGATCATTCTAATTGTTTGCACATCATATTTTCATATTCGCTACCGAATGCATTCATTATTCATCGACAGATAGCTTTCATAGCTATATGTCTTTACATCCGCCTTAGAGCCATACATGCGAATCGTCTTGGTATCACCGGGCACGTTCCGGATCTCACATTTACCTCGTCAATTAACAAAGTCAAATTGGATCGGCACGCCTTCGATTTAAGACGCCGGGCGGTAAAGCTAGCTATTACGGCTTGTCGATTGTGCGCGGTGCAAGGAGTAGAATTTTTGTGCCTACAATTTTTTTTCTATTTTTCTCTAAAATTTTGCTTGGCACCTTCGCTTGTGGATTTGACAGCGGAGGGTAGTCACTTGTTTGCGGCGCCAATTGCCCCATTCCGCCGCGAAGTACTCGCGTGGAGGAGTGCACGTCCTGTGTTGGACCTCCGCTACCCGTGTGGGAAGCGCATTTTTGTCGCTTCGCTCCACGGGTCTTCGGCAAGGATCTCGCAGTTGGATACTTTATAGGGCTTATAATCTCCGGGGGGATGTTACGAATTTACGCGGTCCCCCCGAGATTGTCCAAATGCCGGGATCATTCACGATTTCTTACACGGTTTCTTCTTATACGCCGGCTAAGTCGGGCGGAGGTTGACATCCGCACTCATATTCTCTGCTTACGGTTTTCCTTGTGTATTTTTTGTTTTGGAATAATGGAACGTCGTATGGGTGGGGGGTTGGGATTGCCGGTTTGTTTTATAGGGCCTAGATCATTAAGGGAACTTATTGATATTGTCCTTTGGTAGGTATGTTAGGTGGTTTGGGTTAGTATATAACTCATTCACTCCCCCCAGGTTATCTCATGTATGATGGGTCAGTCTAGCAAAGGGCTTAGTAACGAGCATTGATACCGTGTGAGGGTTCGTGAATCGATGGTCTAGGCTGTGCACTTGGTTGTCCTCCTATTCGTTGGCTGGAAGCTCAGACTAGAACAGGCACGGAGCTATTAACTCTTGCCCATGTGCTATCAATTCTTGGCGATGAGCTTTGGTGGTTTTGGTGGCTACTTGATCTGTTCTAGCAGGTTTCCTTCTTGATTTGGACCTCTCGCTAGGGGCTTACTTGTGTCTATTTTGAGCCCGCCTGTCGGAGGTCGACTAGGATGAAGAGGTCCTATGGCGGTCTGCTGGCTGTACGAGAGGACGCGTCGACGCTGGCGGAGGCTCCCTTGTGCGCACGGGCGTGAAGTCGTTGCCCTACGTGGTGGTGTAGCTCATCTCCTCTCTTCTTTGCCGTGTCACGTGCCACCACCGTACCACCTTCGTGAAGATGTTTGCGGCTTCGACGATTACAATGTCGAGCACCTATGTAATTTGTGAATATAATAAAAAATGCTCTAGATACACTGAAACTTTTGTGTTTACCCCCCTTTGCCTTTGTTGGCGGAGGAGTCGCCGATGCCCGAGGCGGACAGGTCTTTTTTCAGCTCTTTTTTTTATTTTTTGACACATGTCGTTGTGCCACCTCCATGCCAACGCTTCGCGTGAGGACTTTTTTCAGGATTTTTGGAGACCATTTTGTTGGTCTTTGGAGGTCATTTTTAGGATAGAACCTCCGCGTTCTGTAAAAAATGTCCTCTCGGCGATTTGGTCACCTTCGTTGAATTACGTGGATCGCGTTGCTAGTCACTTTCGACTTATTCTTTTCTTTTCGCTTTGGGGAAATTTCCTCTTTATATTTCGGAGGATTTTACATTAGTCTTGCCTCGTTAAAAACCTCACCTCCGCTAGGAGTTCCCCTATGAGGAAAAAAGTGCAAGACCTTGATTGTAATGTGTAAAAATCTAATGCTACTCGCGGAAAAGTAAAGTAGTGGCTGGCCTCCGCTTATATTTCACGGGGATAGCCTTACAAATAATACTTGGCGGAGGTTGTCTACTTTCCACGTGTGATCGGAGGTGTTGCCTTGCTCATCCGTCCAGCGGAAGGCTCCTTGCCTTGTTGTTGCTTTTGCAATGAATGGACCATCCCACTTTGCTTGAAGCTTTCCCTCGGTTTGAAGCGTTTGGTTTTCTCTTGAGCACGAGGTCTCCGCCTTGAATGTTCTTCTTCTGCGGACCTTACTTGTCCCTCCATTTTTTTGGTCTCCGCTTGGTATTTTTGTATGTTTTCCACGGCTTCCAAATTTGTTTGCTCTAATGTTTCTTTGGCATATTCTTCATCTTCTGCCATTTTTTTTGCTTCATGACGCTTGAGAGGCTTTTGGTGCTTGACTCCTCCGGGAGCATTGCTTCTTCTCCATACATAAGCTTGAATGGGGTGAAGCCGGTAGCTCGCGAAGATGTTGTGTTGTGAGACCAGATTACCTTGGGTAGTTCGTCTGCCCATTTGCCTTTGCGGAGGTTGAACAGGGGTCTTTGATATTGCGGAGAATATTATTACGTTTTGCTCTCTCCACCGCTCCGCTTTGACTCTGGGTGGTAGGTATTTGTTGAAGGCTATCTTTGTTCCCATTTGGGAGCAGAATTCTCTGAACTTGTGCGAGTCAAATTGTTTGCCATTGTCGGTATTGTTACCATTCTTGGTACCCCGAACCTGCAGGTTATGTTACGCCAATAGAACTTGGTGATGGATTCTGAGGTTATCTTCGCCAGGGCCGCTTCTATCCATCCGGTGAAGTATTCTCGGCTTCCAATCTAGCGAATTTGTTTCCTCCTTGTCTTTGTTGGTAGTGGACCGACAATGTCGATTCCCCACCTCTGTAGTGGCCAAGTGGGAGTTATCGGTTGTGTTTTTCGCCGAAGGGTTTTTTCCGGTGAGGTCTGCGAAGTTTTGGCAAGCTTCGCATGTTTTGACGATTTGCCTTTGTCGTCCTTTATATGTGTGGGCCGAGTAGAAACCTTGGCGAATGGCCTTTGCCGATAGTGCTCTTGGTCCAATGTGGGATCCGCAGATCTTGCCGGCATGTATTTCTTTGAGTAGTTCTAGACCTTCACTTTGTGGGATGCATTTGAGCATTGGTTGAACCAGTCCCCTTTTAAAAACTTGGCCATCGATGAGAGTATAGTTCCTTGCTCGTGCCTCTATTCTCGGTGGCCTCCTGCTTCATCCTCCGGGATAGCTTACGTTGTTGAGGTTATCAACTATTGCTTGTCTCAGTCTTAAGCCTTCCACCGGCATGACTGTCTTGAATGCTTTTTCGGTGTTTTACATTTGCTGGTTTGTATGTCACATTGTAGGCGGTGTTGCGGGGCATGCGGAGGTTATTCGTTGCCGCTTTAGCTAGGGTGTCTGCCTCGCTGTTCTGTTCTCGTGGGATGAACTTTACAGTGAAGCCCTGGAATCTTCGTTCCATTGCTCTGACCATCGCGAGGTAGTTTACAAGTTCGGTTCTCCGGCCATGCATTCTTTTTCCACTTGACACCGCTACTAGCATTGAATGCTGATTCGACTTCGACCAGTTTTTGCGCCGTAGGCTTTTGCTTTAGCGAGCCCTAGAATGAGTCCTTCGTATTTTGCTTTGTGTTGTTTGTATGCGGGAGCATTCTAGTCATGTGGCGAAGTATGATTTTACGCCTAGCGGTGACATTATAACCGCGGAGGCTCCTGCTCCGTTTCTGCCCCATGCTCCATCTGTATAGACTGTCCATAGCTCCGACTGGTCATTTTGCTCTTTCTGCTTGTGTGGCGTCCATTCTGCTACAAAGTCTGCTAGTACTTGGGATCGTATTGCGGACCTGCGTACGAAAGTTATTTCGAATTGAGAGAGCTCCGCTGCCCATTTACTGATCCTACCCGAGGTTTCCTTGTTTCTTAGGACCTCCACTAGTGGCTATGAAGTGGGCACTATCACTTTGTATGAGTGAAAATAGTGCTTGAGTAGATCTGGACGCTACTACGAGGGCGTATGCTATTTTCTCTATTTCCGTGTAGTTGATCTTGGCTCCTGTGAGCGCTCTGAGACATAGTATATTGGGAGCTGGATTAGGTGGTCATTTTCGATCTTCTCTTGAATCGCTCTTTCGCGCTAATGGCGTGGTCGATCTTTGCGATGTAGAGTAGTATGGGTTTCTCTTAGTCGGATACTATTATTGTTAGCTGTTCTTGCAGATATTCTTTGAGTTTTGCAAAGGCGTCCGCTTGCTCTTCCCCCCATTTGATGCTTCCTCCTCCCCTCAAGGCTTGGAAGAATGGGAGGCTTTTTTCTGCTGACTTGGAGATGAATCATTAAGAGCTGCTATCCTGCACTTTGTTAACTTTTGTACCTCTCTCTTTTTGTCTTAGGCTCCGCCATGTCTCTCGATTGCCTTTGTTTTTTTGGGTTGGCTTTGACCCCTTCGAGATGACAATGTATCCGAGTACCTTCACTTTGGTTACTCCAAAGACACACTTCTCGGGGTTTAGTTTGAGGCCCGACTTCTTTAGATTCATGAAGGTTTCTTGTAGGTCGGAGATGTGGTCCTGTTCTTTTTTGCTCATGACTATGAGATCGTCAACATACGCAATCATGTTTTTGCGTAGTTGCCCCATCGAGGACTTTGCCCGCCATTACGCTAAGGTTGCGCCCGGCGTTTTCAAGCACTCGGCATTCTCGACGAAGCGGTATGTCCCGAATGGGGTTGTGAAGCTGGTCTTTTCTTCATCTTCTTTTCTTAACCATATTTGGTGGTACCCCGAATAACAGTCTAGTAGTGAGAACCTCCGACACCCTGCTGCTTTGTCCACAGAAGTGTCTATTCTTGGCAGGGGGTAGTTGTCCTTTTAGTTGCTTTGTTGAGATCTGTGAAGTCTATGCACATTCTCATTTTGCCTGAGGTCTTTTTTGGAACCAAGACAACGTTTGCTAACCAGTCAGTGTATTTGACTTCTCTAATTATTTTGGCATCGAGCAGTCTTTGGACCTCCGCTTGAGCCGGCGATATTCCGTCTTCTAACATTTTCCTCTATCATTTGCTTCTTTGGTCTCATTTTTGGGTTGATATCTAGGACATGTTCGATGGTGTCTCTATCAACCCCCGCGGAGGTCTGGCTGGCGACCATCGCGAAGATTTCCTTGTTTCGATGAGGAGCTCCGCCCGACTCTTTCTCTTCTTCTGTTGTAGGTCTCAAGGTGATTGTGACGTGTGGTGCGGGTCATCATCTATTCTTATCTTCTTGACTTTCTCTTGGCCCTTGGCGCTTGTTTGCTCTTTTTTCATATCGGTGGTTTTGGACCTTCGCTTTTTGCTTGTCTTGAATTGACATTTCTATGGGCCCCGTATATGGCCTTTTTCTATGTTTACGGCTTCTTTTCGGCTCCGTGTATGGTTAAGATCCCGTGGGCGCCGGGATTTTCATACACAAGTAACCCATGTGTATTCTTGGCGTTGAACTTGTTTGTGAATCCTCTGCCCGAATATTGCGTTGTATGGGGGAGTAGACATCAACGATGTCGAAGGTTATGTACTTTGTTACGGCACTTTTTTCATCTGCGAAGGACAGCGGCAAGATTATTTTTCCTAAGCTGTACTTGCCTTCCGCCAAATCCTATGAGTGGTGAATCGATGGCTGTAGCTGATTTACGTTGAAATTCATCTTGTCGAAAGGCGTTGGCAAAAATGATGTGCTGCGAGACTTCTCGTGTCCACAAGTACTCTTTTCATTTCCCATGTTGCTACATTTGTTTCTATTACCATTCGCGTCAACGTGTGGGTAGCTCTCCGATTTGAGATCACGCTTCGAGAAAGTTATGGGAGTTTTCGACCACTCTCCGAACTTTTGAAGAAGGCTGAACCGCTACATTGTTTACTAGGCGGAGGTGATCTCTTTTTACATTTTTTTGGTTTCATACTCTATTGATGAGCCCCACGATTGGCATTATGGTTCCGGATGGAAGGTAGGGGGGTGGGGGGTTATATTGGTTTTCTAGACTTGGCTCGTTTTTCATGTGGCGTGGGGGGGGTCCTTGCGGAGGTGGTGGCAAACTTTGGTTTGAGACCTGGTTGGCGGGCTGCCTATTCATTTGTTGAGGATGTCTGTTTTAGACAAAGGTTAGGTGTTGCCTCGGTTTGAGTCGACATGCTTGATTCAGAGGAGTAATTTTTGGAATTTGGTGGTGGAGGCGGAAGGTCTCCATGCTAGAAGGAAATGGGATAGTAGGCGTTTGCCAAAGTTGATGGGTGTATTTGGTTTGATGTTAGGGAGGGGTAGATCGGGTAGTATTGCTGGTGTTGGCTCTGAGCTTGCGGAGGCTCCATGCGTGTGTAGGTGTAGGCGTTGTTGACCTCCCTCGTTGGTCGTGGAGGTTGGTTTGTGGGGGCTGATTTGCTAGTCCCTTGAGTGCCTTGTCTCTTTCTTGCTGGATGACTGGGCAATCTCTTGTATAGTGGCCTTTCTCTTCACCATGTATTGCACAGAACTGTTTTCTTGGCCCTCTGTTCCAATTTTTCTGGGGCCCCTTTCCTTGATATGGCTTTTGGTTATCGGGTGGCCTTGCTCCCGAGCATTCGCGTTCTTTGTTGGGCTCGCCGCTGATTCATTGTTAGTACTTGCTGCCCCTAGACCTGCTTGGGTTGTTCTTTGTGGAGGTTCGATTCTTTGGTTCCTCTTGTTGCCCTTGGCCTGCTTTGTTTATCCATGTTTTGTTCATCTAGTCTCTTTTCGGTAGTCTTCATCTGAGCGGATCGATATTTCGAATCGTTCACAAAGCTCTTGCATCGTTCTCGGTTTCTTTCGCGCCAGTTCTCCGGCAAATGGTCCTAGGCGGAGCCCTCTGATGGCTGCGTCTATTACCACCTGATCGGGGACATCGGGGGCCTTCGCCTTGAGCTGTAGGAATCTTTGAAAATAATCCTTTAGTGGCTCGTTGTAACCTTGCTTGCATTGGAATAGGTCCATAGAAGTGAGCGATTGTACGACCAAGCCTTTGAAGTTTTCCAGTATCTTGTCGCGGAGGTTCTCCCATGAGTATATGGTCTTTGGGGTTTTAGCATGGAATACCAAGCTAGAGCATCTCCTTCTGCGGCAATTATGAAAGCCTTCGCTAGTACTGCGTCGTTGCCACCGGCCGAGGCCACCGCTGCCTCATAGCTCATTATGAACTGATGCGGATCTGTCTTCCCGTTGAATCTTGGGAGTAGGGTGGGTTTGTACCTGGTCGGCCATGGTGTCCGCTGTATTCCTTCTCGATAACGGAGATTTAGGATCGAAAGGTCTTCGATCTGTGGGACATCATGGACGTCGGTGGGTTGGGTGAAACTTCTGGGTCAATGTTCATCGCCATGTGACTCGATATGGGGATGGACGGGATGATCAAGGGTGGTTGAGTTGGCGGAGGCTGTTGACGAACTGCATGCTCTAAATCTCCGCTTGCGGGGAGAGCAATCTCTTGTCTGATTTCGGCGCTTCTTGGCCCGATGCCTTTATGATTTGAGGACCTCCGCATAGCGGCGGCCGCTTTGTCTCTTTCCTGCTTTGCAACCTTGTGGAGGAGGCCCCGCACCGGGTGCGGCTCCCATGTTTGGGCGGGGACTCCACCCCGGGCTCACTTGTCTCTTCACCTCCTCCCGGTCCTTCCTCCTCCCCTTGCTCATCCTCAAGCGGAGGGTCCTCCCCCGCCCGTCGGCGTAGGTGCTCCTCGTGCTACGCTTGGGTCGGGTGCTCTTTGGTGGCGCCTTAGTTCTCGTAGTAGTTCTCTTCCTCTTCTGTGGAGCCATGGTTTTTCTGTTCGGGCCCCACGATGGGCGCCAATATTGGGCTGGGAGCTCTCAACACGGGGTGTTACCTCTGCTCAGGCGGAGCCCTGAGGGAGAAGGTATGGGGTGAAGTGTACAGGGGCAAGGTAAAGTAGTAATAACTGTTCATAAATGGGTTTTTCCAACCTCCCTAATGGGGGAGGACTCCTCCCTATTTATATTTTTACAACCGCCAAGGAATATAAGATTACAAGTTTACCCTCTAATATTCTCGATATTCCATTGGGTTCTCATATCGCGCGCGGGCTCTTTGCGTATTCTCATATTCCTACACCGCCTTTCTCCTACGAGCATCCTGATTCGTCAGCTTGTGGCCCCCGCCGGCAGACCTCCGCCAGTTCCGCGCCGTGGTCCGCTGGGATCCCACACGAACCCCGGTCCTTGGTCATCCCTTGATGCTCGCCTCCGGACCAGATGGAGGTCACGACCTCGCGACCCGACATAGCGGCTAGTGAGGCCGTTGGCGCGAGGGGATCTCCGCCAAGGTAGGGCGGGAGCTCCGCCAGCCCACGGAGGCTTGAGGGCCACTCATCTTACCTGAAAGGATTTCAACACAAAACTCGTCCGTCGGTCTTGGGACCTCCGCGTCGTGCGTGCTCTCTGCCGCCACGATCACCTCCGCTGTACCGCCGGGATCCGTATCCCAACACCTCCGACGCACCTCGGGAAGACCCGCCGGGGGGGGCCGCCGAGGATGCTCTAAGACCAGCGTGGGTCGCCTAGGGCTGGCGAAGAACGTGGAGTTAGCGCCCGAACAGCAGGGATAGAGGGGTTGAAGGAAGAAGATGACCTACAAACGGGACAGGGGTAGATTGATTGTCGATTGGATGTAGATGGGATCAAATCGGCCATGAACCTCTTTATTATATAGAGGAGGGTGGTCTTATCCTTTTAGGAAACCGTTCTTGGGCGTTTCCAATCACCAGAAACCGACCTAAACACGATTAGGTAACAATCGGTTCGGATCTCGTACGGACACAGCCCGCGTCGGGCTGACCCGACCTTCGAATCGGCCTGACCTGACGGGCCGATTAATCGAAGCGTCCGGTCGGTTTCTAAAAGTTCGAACGCCGCGAAGAACGCTTGGCCGACCGGACTCACGACCGGACGCACGAGTCTGACCGACGACGCGCGGTCGCTAGCGTCCGGTCGACTTCGATAAGCCCTGAAATCAAGCCTCTCGCACCCGCTGACCGGACTCTCGGACCGGATCCTCGACCGGACACGCGAAGAATGACGGACGGTCCGGTCGCCAGCGTCCGGTAAGTCTAGGATTTTACCATGTCTTAGACAAAGCCATTTTTGGGTGTCAACAACTTCCTATTGATGATGATGAAAAGCCCAGTAATGATGACATTTTTTCATTGACGAGGATGGCCTCCTTGGAGGATCTGTCAATATCTGTTTCAATGCAACAAGTAATAAGTTGGCGTCTTCTGACAGAGCTCAGGGTGCTCAAACTTTCTATTTCGGTCAACAGTAAGGCCATTCCCGAAAGGGATTTCTGGGAATGTGTACGCCATCTCAACAAGCTGGAGCACCTAACTATTTCAGGTGATGCAAATAATAGTATGCATGTAACAGACTTCATCCTCCCTGGCGGCCTATGACACATTGCTATAATCGGAGCCCTCCACTTCTGCAAGCTGCCATCATGCTTCAATGCTTCGTGTCTTTCTAACCTCTCCCACCTAGACCTGACGCTGCAACAACTAGATGAGTATGACCTAAAGACACTTGGAAGGTTACCGGAGCTCCGTTTTCTCCCCCTGGTAGAGTTCAGCTCAGACCCAGTAAGCATCGTCCTCGTCGTCAGTGAAAAAGATGCTGCAGTAGTCTACTTCCCCAAGCTGCGGTGCTGGGAGCTGTGGAACGCGATGGTCTCGTTCCACACCCACGAAGAGGACAAG
Organism: Hyparrhenia diplandra; assembly: GCA_015847255.1. Classification (NCBI taxonomy): domain Eukaryota; kingdom Viridiplantae; phylum Streptophyta; class Magnoliopsida; order Poales; family Poaceae; genus Hyparrhenia; species Hyparrhenia diplandra. The sequence goes on along the minus strand of JADLZK010009587.1, from coordinate 454,420 downwards.
ACGATTTCGTTTCACATGTGGAATCAAGAAGACCCCAGGTACATCGTCAAGCCCTCTGTTTCCGAGGATAAGTTGCAGAGTTCCATTGTTTCCCCTAGCACAGGTGGTGGCGGTGGCGGCGGCACCAGCGCTGCCAGCGCAAGTGGAGGAGGCGGAGCACCTCGCGATCGTTTCATGCCGTGCCTCCAGGCGCTTCGATTTTCACCCGGGACTTTCCCCAGATGGGACGATCGGTGCTGGGACAACCTCGGCTTCGAATACGTCCTCCCTTCGCTCCGGGAGATCTGCGTAAATACGGGCAACGATGAGAAGACAACGGCTGCAGTAAGGAGTGCAGCCGGAGCACATCCCAACCGTCCAGCGGTTCGTCAGGGGCCATGGTGATAATAATTAACATTTTCTCACAACAGGTAATTCATCTAACCACATTTCCTAAAATAGTGTCCATCTGTCTATATATATTTATTGAGAATTCCCATCCCATAAATAAGTACCTTATTTCTCTTCTTCCAGCGACGGCTTCTCTCCCGGCGGCGGGCCCCTTCACCTCGATCGGCCGCGACTCCCCGCACGCACGTCCTCTTCACCAGCATCTTCGGCAAAGGAAGCGGCGCCGAGTCCTCACCCACCACGGACCACTATCATCCATCTCCGGCAATGGCGCCCTCTCCCGCGTACCTACCCTGCCCGACGACGGCCGCCCCCTCTCTGGAGCAACGGCGAGTATCAGTGGGGCTTTCCTCGGCGTCGAGGGCGGCCGACGGCACCTGTGCCAGCGGTGGCCTCCTGGATGGTGGTGTGTCTCGGTGCCTCCTGCATCTACCCTACCAGCGGCGCCAGCTCCACGGCACCGGCTTACCGGCGGCTGCCGTCACCCCCATCGGCTCGGTATACCACGGAGATCTTGTGTCGTGGAGGATCCTGCAAGCAACACCAGAAATGATGATATTTGTACATGAGGCGAGCACCTGTGTTGTATTTATACATGATGTTTTTTTTTCATGGATTTTGTATGTACACGGTCATAAATTTGTGTGGATTGCTTTGACGCTGCGCTGTGAATGTATATTTATCTCTGAATGTTTGCTGCTTCAACCTAGAGTGATATTGCCTTTGAAACTTAATGTGCCTTTGTGATGCTTTTCCCAGAACCTGTTCTGCTTCTTTCTCAGAACCTGTAGGGGAACCATTTCTTCAGGAAACGAACACACTCGTGATGCTTGGGTTTTTCTTCTCTCGTCATCCTGTGCCTTTGTGCATCATCAAGTTCGATGAGGAGGTTCATGATGGCTCATATGCAAATGGCTACTTAATGTGCCACATGGGCACACTACTACATAATTCATCATCACCGGCAGTAATTTTATCACCAGTTTTCTCTAAGCCATTGGTGATGCTCATGACCACCGATTGGTGATACCGACCATTGGTTTGTGTTACCGTCAGGCGTCAGTTCACTTTCTTTTCTTGTGTACCATGGAAATCTTGTGTCGTGGTGGATCCTGCAAGCAGCACCAGAAAATGATGATATTTATACATGCTCACCCGTGTCTTTTTATGTGCAAGCACATGTGTGCTATTTATACATGATGTTTTTTTTTTTTCATGAATTCTGTATGGACACGGTGATGAATTTGTTTGAACGCTTTTGACGCTGCGCTGTGGCTATATATGCATTTCTGAACGTTGGCTGACCTGGACTTATATGTCCTTTGAAAAATTAGACTGAAGAAAAAAAAATAATACCCACTCTGTTCTGCTTTTCAGAACAGGGGAAATATTTTATGCGGAAACGTACTCGTGATGCTTTTCCCGTGCCTTGGTGCATCATCAAGTTCTTTGCTTTATTTTGGCCCACCACGTTTGAACGGCCTGCATGACGTCTTGGCCCACCAGGATCACAACAGACAGGCCTCTAACCATGGAGGCCCTCAGCAGGAGGGATGGTTACACTGCAAGCTCACTAGACGCGTCGCCAGTAACAGTGTGCAAATGCAAACGGTGCCTGCATGATACGGGGCCAACTTCCTCAAATAGAGCTGCACGGCTTCTGTTGCTTCAGTTTCTCTCTCCCTACACGAATGGCCCAAAGTAGCGATAGGAGAGTTTGGGACTGACTCTGGAGTTGACAGACTTCTGAACATAAGGCTGAAGCTTTAACCAAACCAGGTCACCCTCGTTGAACACCCTGTCAGTGCGGTGTTTGTCAGCTTGATGTTTCATACGGATTTGAGCTCTGTGAAGCTGTTGCTGGATGACTGAGTTCATAAGCTGTCGGTTCTAAAGCCACTCCTCAAGATCTGGGACTGTACAGTCTAGATCAGGATCGATCCCAAAATGATTGGGTTGCTGACCATATAGAATCTAGAAGGGAGTGAGTTGAGTGGCAGAATGCTTACAGGTATTATACCAGAACTCGGCTAGATGCAACCACTGAGCCCATTGATGGGAACAAGAGCTGATGAAACACCTCAAGAAAGTTTCAATACACTGGTTCACACGCCGGTCTGCCATCGCTCCTGGGGATGATATGCTGAACTCATGCACAGTTGAGTGCCTGAAAGCTTGAAGAGTTCCTTCCAGAGTCTGCTTGTAAACACCTTGTCCCTGTCAGAGATGATAACAGCTGGCATATCATGAAGCTTGTATATGTGCTCCATGTACATTTGAGCCACCATCGGGGCAGAAAAAGGATGCTTCAACTTAATAAAATGGGAATATTTGGAGAATTTATCCACAATTACCAAAATGCAATTGAAACCTGAGGAAGATGGGAGCCCTTCGATGAAATCCATGGTTACCATCAGCCAAGCTTTGCTAGGAACTTCCAGTGGTTTGCAATGACCCTGGATATGGAATCCTTTCAATTTTTTTTGCTTGTTGGCGATGTGGCAATTCTCCACATATTCTTTGATATCATGTTTCATATGGGGCCATAAAACAGCCGATGACTCTATGATAAGTCACCAATGAACGGAATGACCACCAACGGGAGAAGAATGGAGTTGGTCCATTACCTTAATCTGCAGCTCCTTTGAATGACCCAACCGGATAGCATGTTTATATTTGATAATGCCTTGTGTCAAGGAGTAATGACCTTCAGGATTTGCAATAGCCAAAGCACTCAACAATTTCTGTGCTTCACTATTGTCAACATAACTCTGTTGCAGAGTTTGAGCCACACAGGTTGAGCAAGAGATATTGCAGTGAGATAAGCATCAGGGTTTGGTGCTCGAGATAAAGAATCAGCAGCACAATTAGTAGATCCCTTCTTGTATGTGATCTTATATTGATAGTGCATGAGCTTTGTAAGAACTTTCTGTTGCCAATAAGTGTGAAGCTTCTGGTCAGTCAAGAATGTTAAGCTTCGCTGATCTGTATGGATAGTTTCAGCTGGCAACAGATATGCTTTCCACTGCTCTAAAGCTAACAGAATGGCTAGACTTTCCTTCTCATAGGTTGATAAACTTTGATGTTTGGGACCCAGAGCTTTACTTACATAAGCTATTGGATGTCCATCTTGTTGCAGTACAGCCCCAATTCCTGAGTTAGAGGCATCAGTTTCAACAACAAATGGTTTGTTGAAGTTTGGAAGGGCCAAAACTGGTGCTTGAGATAAGAGCTTGCTTCAACAACTGAAATGCTGCCTCACAAGTGTCGATCCCGGACAAATAGTGTACCTTTCTTCAGCAATTCAAGAAATGGTCTGGATATCATGCCAAAATTCTTGACAAATCTCCTATAGTATCCTGCTAGTCCCAAGAAGCATCTGACCTCAATTGACAGACTGTGGGGACTGCCACTTGGCCACATCTTGGATTTTGGCTGGGTTGGTAGAAACTCCATTTGGAGATAAAACATGACCCAAGTAGTGCAGTTGTTGTTTGGCTAAAGAACATTTGGAGAGCCTGACTTTTAAACCGGTGGTCCTAAAGCAATTGAAACACTTATTGCACATGTTGAACATGCTCTGCATATGTTCTGCTATAGATCAAAATATCATCCATGAAAACAACTACACATTTCCTGAGAAGAGGATCCAAAATGTGATTAATGATAGACTGGAATGTGGCAGGTGCTCCTGTCAGGCCATAAGGCATAACCATGTACTCATAATGTCCATTGTGGGTCCGGAAGGCGATTTTGTATCCGTGCTGCGGGTGTAACCATGATCTGGTGGAACCCTGACCTTAGGTCCAGAGTAGAGAACCAACAAGCTCCATATAGTTCCTCAAACAATTCTTCCACTATTGGCATGGGAAATTTGTTTTTAACTGTGTAGGCATTTAATTTCCTGTAGTCAACACAGAGCCTCCACTCACCAGATTTCTTTTTGACCAACAAGGCAGGAGAAGCAAATGGACTATTGCTCTCCTTGATCATGTTGGACTGAATTAAATGTGCTATTTGTTTTTCTATCTCATCTTTACGAAAGCAGGAGTGTATCTGTAAGGTTTGATCCTGAAGGGTTGCACACCATTGATCAAAGGAATAGAGTGTGTAACTGAGGAAGGTGGAGGAATGCCAGATGGTTCCTCAAAGATGGAGGGAAACTCCTGCACCAAAGCTGCAATTTACGGAGGTATGTTTTCGAAAACCGAGCTATCCACGGTGTCTACTTCATACAATTCAATCATATTCCAGATTTCCTCTTTCTTGACTAGAGACAGTAGCTGATTACAGGAGATCTCTTGGGCTGGTAAAACAACATCTTGTATACACTAAAGCTTGACCACTTGATCTTGCATGGTGAAACTTAGCCATTTTGCTTCCATTCCATTTGCATGGGACTGAATGCCTCAAACCATTCCATACCCAAGATTGCATCATAGCATTGCGGGGAAGTACTTTGAATGTGTTGGTGAACAACACCCCTTGAGCGAGTCCAGGGAGCGTTAGTGACTTCATGGGTACATTGGAGTAATGTGCCATCGGCCACTTTAATGACCATGGGATGTGCTACTTTGAGTCCATGGTTTCATGCATTCGATTAGGTGGGCACCGATGAAATTGTGAGAGCTTCCGCAATCTACCGTAATAATGGCTGGTTTGTGCTTGATGTGAGCATGGATTTTCGATTGTATGAGGGGCGAACAACCCTTTTGTAGCTTGGTCGATAATGCCATGAGTTCATCGAGGTCGAAATCAACTTGTTCTTGCATAGTTTCAGGATAACATTCACCCAAAGTACTCCGGACTTTTCAATCATGTTTAGTGGAATAGTAGCGGGGCACTTGTGCTTTGTGGACCCCATTTACCTCCACATTTGAGACATAGTCCCTTGGACCTTATCAGAACGGAGCGAGGGCAGCCGACTTCTCATCGCCCCGCCTCGGCCACCGATTTAACCTCTTGATGCTAAGTAGGAGTATATCCTTGATAACCTTGATTGTGCTTCCCGATAGTTCTTGGGAGTATTAGAGTTGAACTCCATTTTCTTGTGCTCCTTGAACTTGAAGCCATGCATGATCTCCTCCCCGTATAATAGCAAGAGAACTAGTAGTATCGAGGTCTTTGGGCGATGTAAAATGATAGCAAAGACGAATTTCAGGTTTAAGGCCATCAATGAATTTGCCAGGTGAGTATAGCGGGATTGACATGGGGATCATGTGCTAACATTTGGTGCATAAGATCATCAAGCGAGGGATCGATATATACTCTAGGGCGGTGGTGGTTTGCTCTACATGGAAAAACTGTCTGATAAGCTGGTTGAAGTGATCTCTATCAAATCTATCAACTACCATAAGACACAGCTCTTCCCAAGTACACTTCCCAACATTGATTTCAATGGTTTGCATCCAAAATTGAGCAGGTCCAGTAAAATTAATAGTGGCTAACTTGACCCAATTTTCAATAGGAACTTGGTAGAGATCAAAGTATGTATCACACTGCCTAATCCATAGCTTAGGATTTGTGCCACTAAACTTAGGGAAGTCTACTTGTGGCATAGCAGGGCCTAGATGGTTATGGGTACAACATGAATGAGTATGGCCAAACTCAAATCCGAGAGGTGGAGGTTGTGGATCGGCCTCATACCTTGAGTGATTGGTGGTGCACGGGTGTAGACACACCCTGCACCCACCATCATCGACGCCTTGATGGCCAAATGGCCCAAGTGCTGCCTTCGAGGAGGGCGCGTCGGATGGGCGGACACCAAAGACCTTCGCCCGAGTGGTCACGGTGTGGTGTCCCCTGCTCGGGCTTGATTGGACACAGGGACTTCGGAGGAGGTCTCGAGCCGCTGACGCGGATCCACGGCCGGAGGAACGAAGATTCGCCACCTCCTTTGTCGACTTGAGGCGCCCGGCACTCGAAATCGTCCTTGGCGGCGCGGCAGTCGTTCACCGAGGTGAGGATGGTGTCAACTGCGGCCCCGACCTCAGAATGGCGCTTGATGGACTTCAGCGCCTCCTCATCCATCTTCGAGGCCCGAAGCGTGAGTTGCTCATCGACCTTCATCGCGACTTGGACTCGCGTTTGGTGGGGATGAGCCAGAATGAATTCGTGGTGGTGGAGGGGATCGGGTGGCAATCGATACGGATGTAACACTTCGATAGGGGATAGTATGTAGGTGCTACGGCGAATTCAACTTAGAACTCGGTAACTAGAGTTTACACTCGGTGGCAATGGTCGCCCGCCCGACCAACTCGAGCCTAAGCTCGCCGCCAACAGATCCGATGACAACCAAGACAACGTAACCGTTTCTCTACTACTCTTACTTAAGCTACACGGCGATTACAACGGGCTTGACCCGCTTGGGCTCCCGTCGCAGCGGGCCTGATTCAGCGCTTCCATTCTGGGCCTTCGTATTTCCTGTTGGGCTTCTTCTTCCTCTTTTGCTTGGGCTGGTCTTCATCCGGTACGTCTTGTACCGTGACACATTACAGTTAAAATTAGCTCTATGAACCGCGTCATGTAGTAATTACTGATATTTAAATTGTAATATTTGAGTTTGTTTCTGGGTTCCATCTAGGATCGAAGTTTAATACCAGGTTGCAAGCTGGCGATCTCAAGCTAATTGTGCCATTACAAATAGTAAGCATGATGAGCGAGGCACTATATTGTAAGTTATCAGAAAGAATCTTCAAACTACCGTACATCTATTTGAGTTTTTGTATGAGTCACACGGTAAAGCATGATGGGCGAGATGCAAGGAACATTATTGAGGCATGACCAAGTCCCCCATCCACTGCCAGCTTGTTTAATTTGTCTCACGAAACTCAAGGCCACAGCTTGTGCACAAAAATAAAAAAAAAGTCCTATTTTGTACAACGTCAATACATTGTTTTAGAATTTATTTGTAAAATCAAATGCATAACCCAAACAAATATGGTTTTTCATGTTTGCAGCATGTAGATATATATAAATCTGAGTTGACGAGAACTCAAATCTAGATAGTTGTGTTGACTACGTACACCGCCCACCCAAATAGTTGAGTTTGATTATCACATCCTACGGCATATATTACTGATTCTTGTATTGTGATTTGGGAACTCTATATTACCAAAAAAATAAGTTTTGTACTGCTACCCCTGTTTCTCACAAGGTTGCGAATAGAGCATGTGAACCAGTACTTGATTCAAGATCGGTTGAGTTGGCAAGCCATGTGATTATGAAGAGAGATACGTTCACCGAAAGACCCAATAATTGTTACTTGGTGATCAGTTAATTAGTTTATTACAGATGACTGCAACGTCATCAAGAATTGATCGATCGATCTTCCGCGATTGGAATATGAGGAGGTTCATGATGGTTCATATGCACGAGAACGTATCCTGTACACACCAAAGCTTATATGCAACCGTGCACATTAGCCATCTGGGCCATCGATTTCCCATCTGGTGGCCAGCAAAGCGAGGGTGGCTATTTTGCAATAAACCGCCCGCCGCTGGCGCTTTGCTTTTTCATTTCACCCCTGTAATTCACATTGGCCTGCTCGTCCGCAGCGGCACCGGAAGCCACAGGTTTCCAATCGCCGCAGCACACCGCGCTACCGCCGCCACCGGGCGGCCATGTCCGCCGGGCCACCGCCCTCAAGCGCTCCTCCCAGCGGGCGACGGCCGGGCCGACGCCCGGTGGCCGGAAGTCGAACTAGAGCGCTGCCTGCCCGCCGGCCACCGCCGCGGATCTTGCTCGCCACGCCGCCGCCGTGGGGAGGGCGGGATTGTGGTCGCCGTCAACCGTCACCACCGGCGGTCGAGGATGCCGCAATCGTCAAAACCACCACCACGGTTCTTGCCACGCCGCCGCCGCGGTCTCGGTGTGCGGGGTCCAGCCGGCGTGGGGGAGGGGCAAAGCTGCGCGGGTGAATTGCAAGGGGTGAAGTGCAAAACGGTCAAGCACGCGTGCGGGCGGTTTATTGCAAAATAGCCACCTTCACTTTGCTAGCCACCGGATGGGAAATCGAAGGCTCAGATGGCTAGTATGCACGGTTGCATATAAGCCTGTTGTGCACAGGATACATTCTCCATATGCACATGGGAAATCGAAGGCTCAGATGGCTAGTATGCACGGTTGCATATAAGCCTGTTGTGCACAGGATACATTCTCCATATGCACATGCCTAATTAATGTGCCACATGGGCACACTACTATATAATTCATCATCACCAGCAGTAATTTTATCACCAGTTTGGTGATGTTCATGACCACCGGTTTATGTTACCGACCATTGGTTTGTGTTACCGTCAGTTTACTTTTGTTTCTTGATGGAACACAGAAATTAGGTGGGTGGGATGGGAACAAAACAGTGAGGCTGAAGGTAACGGAGATTGTGCACAGATACAACGGCAATGTCATAGAACAGAACTCATATTTTCAATGGCACATAAGGGACAAGTATAAGTGATACTTCTCTCATGACGAGGCTGGGTGCAGCTTTGTTTAGGTGATCACTCCACAACTATTGTTTGTCAAATTGTAATATTTGAGCTCTTTTTTGTGCTCCACCTGACCTGGCATCAACAATTAATGAAGTTAAAGGCAAGTTTTCAGTCGTCCATCTCAAGCTCACTGCCTGCTTATCTTTATTACTACATATAAAGCATGAAAAGGGGACATTTTATCGTGCGGTAAAATTTGTGTCCGCCTGCCTCCGTCGTCTTGAAAAAAAACCCGCGCCGACATGTGGGCCCTTTGCTTCACCCGTCGTCGCCCCACCTCATCGGCCAGCGCGACTCGCGTGACTCCCTCTACCACCAACGCTGCCCCTTCCCTGCCCCTTCCCACTCACTCTCCCAAACCCTAGACCCAGCGCCCTCGCCCCCACCGCGCCGCCGCCGCCACCACCACCGAGCCCCCAGCGCCACTCCCTCGCTCTCGATTCCCTGCACAACATCCGCTCACTCCTCAACGGCTCCGGCGAGGGACGCATCCCCTCCCGGTCGCAGGCCTCCGTGAGGATGTGCGGTGCCTCTCTCGGCCCCGGCGCTGCCTGGACCTCGCTTCCCGCCAAGGGAGCACGTAGGAATCAGTGGACTCCTCGGTGCCTACGGATCGTCACCGGGAAGGCTGTCGTGGGCGGCTCCCTGCAATCCGCTGGCCTGCGGCTCCCTTCAAGCTACCGATGTCTGCTCCATCTCCACGCAGCGCCCGGTGATGGCCATGCAGCCATGCAGGACCCTAAGGATTTATCCCCACGATTCACTGACAAGATGAGAGGTCAGTTGGGTACAATTTTTATATTAATGTTTGTTTTCTGTGCCTATTTGGATTTTGGATTTAACTATATTTGCATTCCAGGCATAGACATCTTTGGATATTGAACCAAAAGAGAATTAAGCTGAGGTCAAGCCGTTATACTTCCAATACTATTGTTGACACTGTGACAGCTATAACGGTGAAGGTATTGGAGCAATACTATTTTTTTCTGCTGCCTAATAAGATTTAGCCTCATGTTCTCTACAAAAAGCAATATGATTATATTCTCAAAAAGAATTTCACCAAAAAAAACCATATGGACGGTTTGAACGGCACGTGTATGCAGTAAATCTGCATGCTTTATCCATTTTGTAGCTGATTACACTTTTTCTAATTTTAATGTTCTATATGACATTTCTTCCAAAACATTTGACAAAAATGTCAATAGTCCTTTATGTGTTACGACCAATTCATTTGACATTTGCTACTGTGTGTATTATATCCAGATAGGAACTCAATATACAGAACATAAATGCCAAATTTTATTGATCCTCTCACTGACTGTAAATTTATTTTATTTTATTGATGTTAAAAACATCATTCAGCGAGTTTTAAAAATTGACGTACATTCAGTGGATTGATTCATGCTCTATTTGGTGATTGATGGCTGTGTTGAGTGAGGGTCTACCCTTTTTTTACCTACTGGTGCACTAATTAGTATATGGGTTTCAGTTGTACAGATATACTGTACATCATTACCATACTGTTAAGTGGTTTTTCAGTGGTTCATCCTTTGTTTCAGGATTTGGATTCGTTGAGACAAATGGACAGATAGTGAAGCAAAAACAATTTTGGTCTTGCCGTCATTCATTGCAAACCTGGTATGTTGTGACATGCATCTCAGAGTAACTTCATTTGGAGTATAGCTTCCTCCACCACTGGTCTGCAGTTTTGTTTCTGGATTTACTCCTTTTAGCGTCGCATGCATGTTTCAGACGTGCTTTGTTATGCATGGAGGACACTACCTACAACCACTGTGGTCCTTGGCGAGGAAAGTTCTAGGCTGCTAATTGTGAAGTTGACAAGGTGACTATCAGTTTCATACTGAATTTGGAGTGAGTTGTTTTTTTCCAATCAATTTCTAACCTACTTGCTTTCTACTATTGTCAGAAAAAAATGCTTGCTTTCTTGTAAATAACCTGGTGAATGGGTGACAGGAACCACTGATCAACATGCCGAAACAATTTGGCTTTAAATATTTCAGAGTATATACTGTGAAATTTGTTGCTTTAGTTCATTTACACATTTCTTGGCCTTGGGATCATTCTGTGTCTCTCTTGTGTATCCTTTTACTTGGTAAATACATCGAGTTAGATGTTGTTTCATATACCAACTTCCGTTGCTTGCTTACTTAGTGACTACCTGTGGTGAATTGCTACATACATTTGCAGTTACATTACATGTTATCTGATATACCAGCTGGCTTTGCCGGCGTTTTGTGGGTTGACTGCCTATAGTGAATCAGTGGTTAGAAGCTCCTGCTGGTTTATCCAAGGTTTTCAGTTAGTTGCAGAAATTACTTACACTATTTTTCTGGGCCATATAATTATCTGTACATGAGATGCCAAAAAAACTGAATTGGTGCAAGCCTCAAATTGCAGTTACATTCTTTTAATTAAGTCCTGTATGTAGTAATGTTTAGTGCAATGCGACTTGACAGTGATATTGGGTCTCTTTTCCTTAGCTTCATGTAGTACATGTCCATTGTATTTGTGAAGTGCAGGTCACTATGGATGTATTCCTGAATAGAAAATGGGAATAGGTAAGTAGCTCATGTGTGGAACATCCCCATACTGGAAGGCGCAAGTATAAATTTTGTCTAACCTATGTCAAAACCATGCTGCAGCTCCAAAGGTGATCAGCAGATAGCAACAGGAGCTACAAAGATCATTCTTGTCACTCCAAAGGTGATCTCTGGTTTCAAATTCACCTATAAGTTACCACCCTAATTTAGAAACTAATTTATGCATGCAGACCTGAGAAAATGTAATGCTCAAAATCTGAAATCTAAATGACAGGTATTGATGGCCACGCTGCGTGGCGAACCGGTGATCGGGTACCTTTTGGGGACCTTACAAATATAGCCCATGGGGGTAGGTTTCATTTCCTCACATAATGTTTGTATGTTTGCAAGTCCTCACCAAGATTCATTGAAACTAATCATACCCGATCGACCTTGGTGCCACGAGCAGATGGGGATCGTAATGAGCACAAGAGGCGGAGGGAGATAGAACAGCATGGGACAATGACCGATGAAAGGAGTGAAATAAACAAAAAACGTTGTGAGAGGTATAAGACAAATAGCCAAGGTCGTGAAGAGACTTCCCATTCAACAGGTATGGTGGTGTTGATTTGTGTCACTTTAAATGACAAAAAGAGCTATAAGTGAAATAGACAAAAATAGTGAACAATCCATCTCATTTTTATTTTCCTAAGACCAAAAGCTCATGGAAGGTAGTATCTTTGTTATTTGTGCACATACAGCTTTGATATAACAGACATAAAACAAAAGATGTGCATGTTTTTTTAAAGAAAATTCCTAACAAATTCACCAATATTGACAGTCTTTGAATGATTAAAATTAACAAGCACCCCACATAAATGACTTGCCTCTGATACGTCAGATATCACTTCACATAAAAATGGGTTCTCCTTTTTTAGCTATGTACAGTATAAGGAACACATAGGATGTTTAGATGGCAGAACTGGCCGATAGGAAAAAATTTGGATGCAACTCTGTTCTATGTACAGTATAAATGACCTTCCTGTCTAATGCTTGGTCTATTTATTTAATTGATTTAAAACTGCTGATTTGTCATTTATTTAATCTGATGCCTACTACATCATTTTTTTTTTGAGAATATGCCTACTACATCATTTACCATTTTACTGAAATGGTCATATGATAGGCCATAAATTTCCGAACTCCACATTCTCAGAAATAATTGTCCAAACTCCACATTAAAATTTAGAGATTTGATATATTCAATTACAATTACAACAATCCATTTTTTTTTATGTTGTGATCACCATGGTTTGATCGTTGATGTATTTGGGTTACCAATTTCTTTTGTGTCCTGAACAGAAGAAAGTGCAACAATTTTTTTCTCCGTCATGTTAAGTTGTTTAAAAATTTTCAGGTACTATTTTGACCATGTGTTCCTCATAGATGTGTAAACAAGATCTGCATCAAAGTGCGGGGGCATCAACTGTGTTTGCCAGAACATCACATCTAAGCCGGCTACGATGGTGGAGTTGGAGTAGGAACGGATGGTCTTATGCTGCTAAGTGGGACGGTCTCAAGCCTCAACGCACATGCAGTTAAGAAGAAAAGTGACCATTCATCAATAAATTATAGGTTCATTATGAATTGCTATTAATGGGACATATCTTTGCAACTCAGTGAGCCCTACTGATGTGCCAATGTATACATATAACATTGAGATTTTGCAAGCAATTTTTCAGCAAGCAAGTGGTTTTGAGGGCAACATATATAAGAACGACTCTAACTGATTTGCAAAGGGCTATACCTCTGCATACTTAAAGGCTTGGAAGAGCAGCAGCTGTGGTAGCTGTAACTCTCTGAATGAAGAACTTTGTTGTTTTTATTAAATGTCATTTTAATGTTGATGCTTTATTATATAGTATTTTTATATTAGTGCAATTTATGTATTTTTATATAAATGTTTTTGTTGTCCCGTAACAACGCACGGGCACGATACTAGCAATGATTACACGACAAAGATTTTTTTATTTTTTTAGCGACAAACTTGGAATACACAACATCTTCTACTCATGTCCAACCAACCTCACGTGAAATTCATTAGGAAGAACAAAAATATTTGTACAGTGAGGATAACATACTTTGTTTTAAGGTTTTATGAGATTTTTTCAAGACACGTAGTGTTGTCCATGTGATAAGCACTAATATCTATATACACTCTCATGTGTACGAGGATGGTATGAAGATGCGTCCGAAATTACTCGTGGATTTATTGGCGCATCGAAATAAATGGATTGATTAGGAGATTTACGGAAAAGCCTATAAAATAGAGTTTAGGAGCCGATATCCGTGATTGATTGTGTTACTTTCACAAAACTTGCTTAGATTAAATATCACTTTAATATCATTGTTTAGTTTCATTGTATTGTTATCTTATCATGCGATCTATGTGTTTTTATATAAAATTTAGTTATCCCAGCAACGCACGGCACACTTAACTAGTAAAAAGTAAGCATGAAGGGCGAGGCACAATATAATACTTATCAGAAAGAATGTTAAAGCTATCCAACATCTACAAGACGTTTTTTATTCGTCACCATGTAAGCATGATGGCCAAGGTGCTAGGATCTTTGATTGAGGCATGACTAAGCCCATCCACAGCCAGCTTGTTTAGTTTCTGTCACGTAACTCAAGGACACGGCTTGTGTAAAAACGGAAATTAATTTATGTAGAAATAATATATTATTTCTGAATGTATATTTGCATATATATAACTAGGGGAACTCTCTGCGCGTTGCTGCGGTTATTCAAGAAAAAGAAGAATAAATTTGATTTGATGTTAGCTTCTTTATATGAATGAGTTTGATGTTGGATGAAGTCATCGTGGAAGTGGCTTGATGCATTAAAGGAACCAAGTGGAAGGATATAGTGGGTTCACATAGTGGGGAATGATGTGGACACCTTGCATGTAGAGAGAAATCATCTAGTGGGGTTTATCCTTATAAGAGTTATAGATAAAAATATGACACAAGAGAACAATTTATGATGTTTGAGCTGAGAAACTATGCTACAAAAATTTTATATGAGGCTGGCTTTTTTTTGTTCTCTGTGGCGGCAATAGCATCCGCCCTTGGTTTGTAAGGTCATGATTATAGTGGCGTTACATTTGCGAACCGCGCGCAACCATGGTTAATGAATTAACCAAGGTGTGTATGTTAGGATGCTTGCCACAGATAATAGTTTTAAAAACACTAAAAACCAAAGCCCATCAGCAAGCCGTTTCAAGGCCACCGGGTGAGCACAATCCACCTAACAACCGCCTAGCCACTTTGCTATCCGGGAAAGGAGGGGGCGGACACGCCACTACATAGGAGGGGCGGATCCACAATCGGCGTGCGAGGAGAATGCCCGATCCACCGCCATTGTGCGAGGAGGAAGCGGATCTACCGCCAACGAGGAGGAGGGGGCTAGATCCGCCCCGGTGTGTAGGAGCAAGCCCGATTCCCGACCGTCATCATTGAGGAGGTGGGGGATACCGATGTTGGTGTGGTGTGCAGGGAGGGAGGCGGTTCGTCCCCCTGTGAAGGCAAAATGCGCATCCATGGAAACCAAGGTGGAGGGCCTAGATCCGTGGCCGGTGAGGACTCCTAATCTGCCGTTGGTGCATAGAGGAGGCTATAGATCTGCCGCTGCCGCCTGTGAAGAAGGAGGATCTGGGTCCGCGTCTGCTGCCATTGATGCCTCACGCAGCAAACACAAGCGATGACACAAGGAGCACCGCACGGATGGAGAGGTCGTAGCTGGCAGTAGGGGCGACAACGTGCAGGCCAAGGCTTGCGGAGGAGCGAGGAGTGTGTAGGGGTGGGAGGAGGAGGAGGAAAGGGGTATGCGGGATTGGGAGGAGGAGGTTGTGTGCTCGGTTGAGGGAGGGATGGAAGAGATGCGATGCTGGGGAGTGTAAGATTGGGAGAGCACATATCAAACCCTAACTTCACATATATATACGAAGAGGGATATCAGGCCTTGCCTAGGCTTCATGGTCCTTGACCTTTTTTGTGGCGAACCTATAACTTTATTTTTCAATGAATAGCCTATAACTTGCCCGCCTCAGAAAATGGATTTATCACGGAGGATGCCCGCCACTGATAATAGATATTAACCGATGCTAGTATTTTTAAGTTGCCCACCTCGGTTAAATGATATTCCAAGGCGGGCAAAAGTGCCTCTTTTGGTAGATAAAAACACCCGCCACCGATAATCGGGTCTAACCATGGAGGGCAAAGCAGGGACCTGCACTAATACACAATTTATTAACTTGTGGCGGATCAAAAAAACCGCCATCAACGAAACACCATGGTTAATCGTTTAGGGTTTTGGTGTTTCGTTCATGGTAAATAAGGCCCACGCTGCCCCACTAGAGGGAGACGGGGGGAGAGAGAAAGGGAAAGGGAAGTTCGGGAGTTGTTGACTTGAGGAGATGGGCTGTGGTTGTTAACACCAAAATTTGGTAAAGCCTGGATGATAGATGGGCCGGCATGCGATGGTTCGGTAAAAGAGTCATTCGGCTAACAAAAGATAAACGGCAACGATGTGGCGTTAGGAAGTCACTCTTTGTTATTGACTAGAAGCCCGAGTCCGAGAAGGAGCTGAACATGAGATGGTTATGGCGAGGAGCATGAAGGAGGAGTATCGGGACAAGGGCCCACGTCACGCGTGCAATTCCATGACTCAGAAGACTTGGAGGACAATGTATCTTAGCTAGATATTTTTCGTTATGTTTATTCATAATTAGTTAGGACTCGTCAAGCCCGGGGTATAAATATAAGATCCCCGGCATCGTAAATGAATCTACCAAAATCAAATACAACCAACCCGGCTCCGTTCCTTGGCTCCGGCCACCCTTCGAGTCCGGTCGTGTCGCCGATCTCTTTGCGAGAGGATTTCATCGACCCGTCGACCTCCGTAAAATGCGGCAACCTTGCACCATGTCTAGTATCGTCGGGCGGATTTAGATTATTGCAAGTAGTCTTGTTCACGCTTAGTATCGTCGAGCGGTTTAAGCTATCGGGGGCAAGAGGGTTCTTTTTGTCGATCATGAGCCATCCGGTGGGCTAAGGTCCGGCTAAGAGCTAGTTATCGGCTTCATTAGGCTTGGCAATCTAATGAATTCATTAAGTTACCAAGTGGTGCATACTTCTTATTTGTTTATTTATTATTACGATAATTTGCACACACTTTTTGCCCAATCTAGATTGATATAGTTCGGCTTTATCTTTTGTTAGATCTAGATGTCATCAATACTTTCAATGTTTATCATTAAACTTGTCATTAGATCTATCTGTGCTTTCATAGCCGAGCCTAGATCAATCTAGGTTGTCATGTGTTGCGGGTTCTTGCGGCGTTTAGTCATGAGTCGTGCGGCGGGCTAAGGTTTTACGTGTAAGTTCCTTCTTCATGGACCACGGATTCGGCAAGCTTGCCGGAATCTGATTATGTGTTTACTTGTATCTTGCATGTGTAAGTCTACCTATCGTTAGAGTCTAGTCTCGGCAAGCCGTATCATGCGGTAGATTAGCTTGTTGCAGTGTATCATGCGGTGGATAGCTGTTAGGACGAAGAGGGTTTAGAGCGGTTAAGTACGGCAAGCCGTATCATGCGGTGGATTAGCTTGTTGCGGTGTATCATGCGATGGATTCTTTGTTAGGGCTGATCGGGGACGAATCTACGGCTTTGCTTTAGATTAGGTTTGCATGTGTACTTTACTTGTCTATGCATACGCCGCCTCAACGAGTAATGAGTATTTATAGATCTGTTTAGATGTACGCGTGCTTTTAGCTTATCATGGTTAGATTGTATCATGCGGTGGATTGATCTAGTTGTGGTAAGTGGTTTATATATCTCGTAGCAAGTGGTATCATGCGGTGGATTAGCTTGCACGGGTTTAAGCTCGACGGGTTTAGGAAGGCTAGGCGTCGCGGCGGACAAGTTGGATGAAACCTATGCATGTGTCGTTTAGATTAGGTTTACATTTATGAGTTACCCGCTTATTGTTCCATGTTGTCAATTAAATCGATCCATGCAATAGAGCTTTATGATGTCATATCATGATGATCGACTTTACTTGTTCAAACATGTCTTCTTAGGATCATTCGGCGAATCGTTATTACATTACATCTTTATACATGCTTCGAATGTATTCATTATCTGTTGACGATAGCTCTCATAGCTATGTGTCATTACAACCGCCTTGGGGCCATACATGGGAAGCTGTCTTGGTCACACCCGGCATGTTCCGGATCTCACGTTTACCTCCTTGTCAATTAATAGGTCAAATTGATAGCACGCCTCAAGACACTCGGGGCGAATCAAGTAAAGCCAGCTATTCTAGCTTGTCGATTGTGTGTGCGGTCAGAGTCGAGTTTTGTGCCTACGGTGGTTGAGTGCGAGGAGACAGGAAGAGATGTGAGGATTGAAACCCTACGACCACGATATATATGAGAGCAGTGACATTGGGCCAATATCGGCTTTTTCTTTGCTAGGGTTTGCTAGATATGCGGGCCTTGTTTACCCGGTGGTTTTTTATAAAATGTTAAAACCGCCATGGTTAATCTCCTGATTAATAGAATGGAAACGTCTTGTAAAAGATTTTTTGTAGTAGTAGAGTTGTGTCTTCCAGAATCATGTTTGTAGTAGTGAAAATGGATGGTTTCCATTCAATTGAAAATAAGCATATAAATTTGAGTTGAGGAGAACTTCGAATCTGGACGGCTGGATATATGACTACTACTTCCACCCTAGTCGAAGTTTAATTAATTCACATTGTAGGGCATGTGAACGTGAACAAGTAGTTTAAGCTGCCCGATCAGTAGGGTTAGGTTGGCAAGCTACAAGTTTGGAAGAGAGACGGTGACCTAAAGACGCAATAATTGATAGTTCCTCCATTGTAAATTCTAAGTCATTCTAAGAATCTTGGAGAGTCAAAGTATCTCAAATTTGGCCAAATTTATATGATAAGTTAATAGCATTTATGATGTCAACTAAGTATCTTTAAAATCGTCATTAATTATACTTTACTAATATATCTAGTTTATGTCACAAGTCTTCATAATTCTCTCTATAATTTTGATCGATGCTTTGACTCTCCAAAATTTCTTCGAATGACTTATAATTTGGAATTGTGGTAGTAGTTAATAATGCATTTTAATTAATAACAAACATTTCCCAGTTACGTTGTACCATATGTATTAGGAGGTTCACGAGATGTGCGCACACATGAGCACACGCCTGACATGCCACATGGGCACATGGGTTCCTCACGACGTGCCTGCTACATGACCTGCTCGTCCAACCAAACAAATGAAAATTGCATCTTCTAATGGCGGATCCTTCTCATATTAAAGTATAGATATAGTCAGTACGTAGGCCGTCATCGCCAGCTAGCTCCACATGCTTCCCATCGGTTACGGCAGGGTCCCACCGCGAGGTTTTTCTTATTTGGTAAATTATTGAACTGCATAGCTCAATTACAAAGCGAGATTGGAAATTGTTATGACATTTAGATGAAACACTACAGTCGGGGCTCTGGCTATAAATACGATACTTCCCAGTTACTACTACATCCACATCGATCTCCCAACAAGTTCCACACACCTCCATCCAAGTTCCACACACCTCCATCCAGCCCAGTCCACACAAGCAGCAACCAAGCGCTCGTGGAGCATGGCGAATCTGGTGATGGGTGCGATGGGCAGCCTCATCCCCAAGCTTCAGGACCTACTCCAAGAGGAGTACAACCTGCAAACCGGCATGAAGAAGCGCATCAGCTCCCTCACCGAGGAGCTTGCTTTGCGGCGCAGGCAGCCCTGCGGAAGGTGGAAGCGGTGCCCTGGGACCAGCTCGATGGGCAGGTCCAGATCTGGGCACGCCATGTCGGGGAGGCATCCTACGACATGGAGGATGTTCTCGACACCTTCCCCGTACACGTCCGGGATCCTGATTCCACCGAGCGAAGAGCTTGCTCGAAGGCTTGAGGAAAAAATCACCAACTTGTTTAGCAAGAGCAAGGCGCGCCGCCAAATCAGTGTCAACGCCAAGGACATCATTAGTCATCTCCAGGAGGTGACAGAGCGATGTCACAAGTACAAGGTCGATGATATTGCTGTGGCAGACACTGCGGCCGCCGTTGATCCTCGTCTTCATGCCATGTACAACAAAGTGGAAGACCTTGTTGGCATCGACAAGTCAAGCGCGCGGTGAGCTCATATCCATCCTTCAGTCTCCGCAGCGGGAGAGCACATCAAACCTGGAGAAGAAGATTGTAGTAATAGTCGGAGTTGGTGGGTTGGGGAAGACCACACTTGCCAAAGCTGTATATGATAAGCTTCAAGGGGATTTCAAGTACATAGCTTTTGTTCTCGTCGGGAGGAAGCCAAACCCACACCAAGTCATCCAGGGGATTCTCATTCAACTTGACAGTAAAAATATATGGAATTCAATTTTGCAGCATTGCATCATATAAGTGAATTCATCAACGAACTCGAAAGTTTCTCCATGAAAATAGGTACCCATCAACAACTCAGCTTTGAGGTCTAGTGTTAGCACTACTGTTTCAATGTTACCATAAACTATTATATTTCTTTATTTCCAAATAATACAATCTTATAGAAGTGTACCCTAGTTGTGTTCTATAGAAAAATTCTAAAAAAGCACTAGTCAAATTTGTATTTTTGGCGATCAGGGTTGTGTCTAATAACTTGATTTATTTGTGTACCGGGAATTTATATTTCTTTATATGTATGTTCTAGATAACTTAATTATTAATTCAAGATTTTTTTCTTTTGTGGATAGGTATTTTATTGTTATTGATGACTTATGGGAGAAGCAGTCATGGGAAACAATCAAATTGGCATTTGATGACAATAATTGTGACAGTAGAATACTCATAACTACTCGTAACCGTGAAGTTAGTGAAAAAGGTTATGCAGTTTATGACCTACCACCACTTCCCTGATGATAGCTCTAGAGAGTTATTCTTTATAAGAATTGATGGTCATCAAGGAAAATTGGTTGATAATAAGACAGATGAGGTCACTGTGAAATTTCTAAAGAAATGTGCTGGCATTCCGCTAGCTATTATCACAATGGCTAGTTTACTAGCGGGTAAACCAAGGCAGAGATGGGATGAGCTATATAGGTCCATTGTTTTTGGGTGCGAAGATAGTGACCAAGCAAAAAATACTATGAGGATAGTATCCTTTAGCTACTATGACCTTCCTGCGCATCTAAGGACATGCCTGTTGTATCTTAGTGCATTTCCGGAAGATTACTTTATCCCTAAAAATTCATTGGTTAGGATGTGGGTAGCTGAGGGATTTGTCAAGGAGAAACAAGGCATGAGGTTATTTGAAACTGGGGAGGGTTACTTCCATGACCTCATAAACAGAAGCATCTTTGGAGGCAGTAAAGTCTCACAAGGATGATTGGGTCATCACTGGTTGCGGTGTCCATGATATGGTGCTTGATTTCATCCGATCCATGTCGGACCAAGAAAATTTCTTCAGTATAGTATTGGACAATGACCAAGGCTCATTACTAGAGAGCAATAATGTGCCCCGTGGGTTAGCCCACCATAATAGGACCATGGGTCATGGACACGGTGATGACTTGAATATGGTAAAAGTGAGGTCGATGTTTGCCATCAGCTGTGGTATAGAGGTGTCGGACCCGTTTCATGGATTCACGCTTCTACGTGTTCTAGTTATAGATAAATGCAAGGCAACGAAGGGCAGTTTTGTTTTCCAAAATGAGCATGTGAGAAATCTAATTCACCTAAGGTTTCTCCGTATACGGGAAACACTTGTCGATAGCATCCCAGAAGAAATAGGACGTCTGAGGTTTCTGCAGGTGCTGGACTTGAAAGAATCATTTCTTAAAGAATGCCAATCGCTGGAGAGGTTGCCGCAACAGTTGGTGTGCCTGTGTGGCTTCCTATTGGTGAACGCTTTTCTAATGTGTATGATGGCAAATCTCGGGTGCCCAGCATTCGTAGTAATGATGACATTTTTTTCATTGACCAGGCTAACCTCCTTGGAGGAGCTTTCAATATCTGTTTCATTGCAACAAGGAATAAGTTGGTGTCTTCCCACGGAGCTCAGGGTGCTCAAACTTTCTATCTCGCGCAACTGGGAGGCCACTGAACAAAGGAATTTCTGGGAATGCTTATGCAATCTCAACAGGCTCGAGCACCTAACTATTTTAGGTAGTGTTATTCATAGTATAAAAGTAACAGACTTCATCCTCCCTGGCGGCCTCCGGCACTTCGCTATAGGCGGAGCCGACTTCTGCAAAGCTGCCATCATGCTTCAGTGCTTCGTGGCTTCCTAACCTTTGCCACCTGGACCTGAAGCTGCGACAACTAGATGAGAATGACCTGGAGATGCTTGGAAGTTTACCGGAGCTCCGTTTTCTCCGCCTGGTAGAGTACAGCTCAGGCCCAGTAAGCATCGTCGTTGACGTCAGTGAAAAAGGATGTTGCAGTAGTCTACTTCCCCAAGCTGCAGTGCTGGGAGCTGTGGAATGCGTTGGTCTCGTTCGACACCAACGAAGAGGACAAGAGCATTTCGTTTCACTTGTGGAATCAAGGAGACGCCAGGTACATGGGCAAGCACTCTGTTTCTGAGGATGAGATGCAGAGTTCCAATACTTCAGGCGGCGGGGGCGGCTGCGCCAGCACCGGCGCAACTGGAGGAATAGGAGCAACTCGGGATCGCTTCATGCCGTGCCTGCAGGTGTTCCGTATTGAACCCCCGGAATCCGACGAGTGTTACTGGGACAACCTCAGCTTAGAATACGGCTTCCCTTCGCTCCGGAAGATGGAGGTTTTAAGTGACAACAATGAGAAGGCAATGGAAGTGCTAAGGAGTGCAGCCGAAGCACATCCCAACCATCCTGAGTTTTGTGTGGGAACATGGTTCTAACATGCATGTTCTCACAAGAGGTATAATAAATAGGTAATGTCGTGTATTCCTTTACCTAAGTATAATGTATAGTTCATCTCACCAAATTTTCTTAATTCCATTTCACTCTATATATTGAGAATTCCCATAAATTAAGTAATACTACTTACAGATTCCTTGTTCCTCACCCGCCTTTCTTGTCATATAACAGATCCAGCGTTCACGAGGCGGTGGCGGCGGCGACCTCCTACACTCAGCGAACGTAGTACCTCCTGCTTGTCTACCGGCAGCAGGCCCCCTCCACTAGATCAGGCCCATCCTCCACCTGCAGCCGCGGCTTCTCCTTCCCCATCCTCTTCACCACCGTCTTCAATTTGGCAACGGCAGCAGTGCCTCCTGCTCACCGGCCACGGACCACTATCCTGCTTTCCTGCATCTCCGGCAACGGCGCCACCTCCATGGCACTGGCTCACTGGCGGCGGCGGTCACCACCATCCTGCAAGCAGCACCAGAAATGATATATTTACACATGATGCTCCCCACCGTCGTGTCTTTTTATGTGCGAGCACCTCTGTTTGGAATTTATACATGATGATTTTTTTCATGAATTTTGCACGTACACGATGATGAATTTGTTTGGAAGGCTTTGAAGCTGGGCTGTGGATATATATTTATTTCTGAACGTACGTTTGCCGCTTCGACCTAGAGTGATGTGGACTTTCAAAATTAGACTGAAGAAAACAAAATACAACCACTCTGTTCTGCTTCTCAGAACAGGGGAACCATTTCTTGCCGAAACACACTTACGATGCTTGGGTTTTTGTCTTATTTTGTCCCTGGAAGCAGTGGCTTCGTGCGTCATCAATTTCATCATCAAGTGCCTTCGTCATGATGATTTTTTTTGTAATAAAAATCTATATTCCCACATTTTCATACCTGGAAGCCGAATGTTACAAATCAATTGGCAGCTTGGGCCAATTAAGGACTGAGGAGTTGAATACTGAAGAGGCACTTGGTGTATTCCCAAATCCCCGATGCATGTTTTGGTGGAAAATTATAGAAAAGAATTTGAATTAGGCCTGTTGGTGGTTTGGACATATTGTAAGGCTGCAATGTCTCGGCCCACCAGGATTAGGCCTCTAACCGTGGAGGCCCTCAGCAGGCAAGCTTAGTTGACGCGTCGTCAGTCTCTCTCTCAAAAAAAAAAGGACACGTCGCCCTGAACAGTGTGCATATATATACCAACGGTGCATGACGCCGGGCATACTTAGTCGACTGTTGCAATCGTTGCAAGACATCTTTTGTCCTCAACAGAGCTAATTGGCCGCATGTTTTGTTCGAAAAAAAATAAAATATTGAATAGGGGTAATAATACATAATGGGCCCTTTCGCATCAAAAATACATAATGGGCCTGTCCACCACGACCACCTGCAGCATGCAAAGAAGGCTTGTGTGTCTCGGCTCACAAGGATTAGGCCCACACAGCGAGGATGTAACCAAGAAGTGAAAAAAAAAATCAGAAACAGAGGCGAAGAGCGCGCAAGAGGCTATCAGGCTGCGATGATGTGTTTCCATGGCACTGTTGCACTATGCTCCCTCTTCTATGCCGCTGCTGCTTCAGCGGCTTCTTGGCTTCGGATCAGTTGCCTCGCGGGGCGGTTGTGTCTCCCCAACCCATTGTGGCTGCCTGCTCATAAGACGAAACCACAGAAATGAGCCAAGATAACGGCCCCAACAGCGACCAAGAAGCCGTTGTGACCCAAACGACCTCTGAGTCAACAATGACCAGGTAGCCACTGGACCCAAATGACCATAGGCTCAACAGTGACTAGGTAGCCACTAGAACGCAAAGACCAATAGTGACCTGAACCCATCGGCGTGGCTCCTACATTTTTTATGAGACATCCTGGCAACAAAGGAACTAATTAAATGAGATTGATTTGATCTTTTCTTATATGAATCATGTGCATTTGTTAGTATATTGACTACAGAAGGGAAGTACAACTCAACAAATAGCCACCAGAAAATTCAGGTACAGTAGTGGATCCTTTTTTTTTTTTTTTTTTTTGCCCTCTTCTTGCCTGATTTCGTGGAAACAAATTCTAACCCTGGCCATTTTTGTGCCCATGAGTGTGTTGTAGATTTGTCAAGCAAGGGTGCTCGAGCAGCAAGCCCGCCTCGAAGGTATATAATTCTCATTTCTTTTATTGACATATTTGTATTGCAATCTTTGCTTCCAAGTTGCAGCTTGCAAGAAACTGCATCTGCCTACCTACTTTCACTCTTATGGTCCTCCCTTACACTACGGAAAACCGACCGCCGCCGACGGGTACAGTCATTTGCCGAGAGGCGAAAATTACGGCTTTGGCAAAGACATTTTTCGCGGCCGATGGGGTGCTTTCGGTACAGCCTTACCCTCGGCGAAAAGTCCTTTGCAGGTCTCCCCGCAAAGGAGGACCCTAGGCAAAGCTCAACTTTGCCGAAAAACGACCCCTCGGCAACAAAACGAACTTGGCGAGAGATACATCTACCCCGACGTCGTCCATCCCGCTAGCGTTGCCGCCGATGGATGGTCGTTCGACCCTCGCAAAGAGTGGTACCTTTGCCGAGGGACTCCGCCATTGCCCTCTTGGCAAATATTTTGTTTTATTTTTTCCCCACAAAACCCGAATGGTCCCACATATCGTACACTTCGCCAGAGACCCACGCATGGGCTCTCGGCAAAGGTGGTACTTTTTTTTTTGGTTCCATATGGAACGAGTCTTTGGGGACGCCACATGTCCCACAATTTGCTGAGAGCAGGTCTCGACAAAGGCTTACCCTCGGCGGACACCCAGCTTCACCGAGAGCCAAGCCCAGCAGCTCTTGGCGAAGAAGCTCTTTGCCGAGAGCCTTAAAAGGCACTCGACAAATTAATTATATTTTTTGATTTTAGCTTCCGATTTTTTCTATAGCATTACTACAGTACTTAGACCTCCATGCTCAAGTTTGGAAATTTTTCAAACTTTTTACTATATTTCATGCATTTTCACCTTTTATTTGAATTTCTTTTCAAAAATCAATTTTGAATTGCATGTCATTCGAATAATGGATCCAAATGTTTGGAAAAATCATATTCATGTTTGTGAGTGTAACTTGAGGCCTCATCCAGGTCCACGCCCCAAAATTTGAACATCTTGTGCAAGAAACATGTCCACTCACTTCGTGTGAACCGTTTCTAAATTCTATAAAAAAGCAAATGAAGTAGAAAAATGATGAAATTTGACGAGTCATTGTGATATCGCTTGTGTAATGCTGTTGTAAAAATTTGAAAAGGTTTCATGCAAGTTTGGATCCCTTTGCTGCAAAACCAGGACATCTCAACATGAGTTGCAGTCCCCCGGGGGTCTAAACGACGGCACACGGTAGACTTCTGCTCGGCGAAGAGGTTGCCGAGCGGGAAACGGTCTTTGCCGAGGGGATGTCCCGCTCAGCGAAGGAGCGGCCTCCTGTAGTGTTATGTGCTGTTTGGAGTTCAGGGGGATATCTTCCTGGTGTGTTGATCATAAATGAATTTTCTGGGCATCTTTATGTTTTGTATGAGAATACAACGGTAAAAACAGAATTGTCACTTGTCAAGTCAGAGAGCTTCAATTAGAATTTCAACTCTGTGGGTGGTCCATTCTTTTATATTGGATCAGCAGAGATTAGTCTTGTGCTATATCATGGCTCCTTATCCTCTATTGCTATCTTGCCATGCTAAGTTATTCTTCAAACTAGAAAAGAATAACTACTTATCGAGGAAAGAAATGTCCTAAGAGTTACCACTGCACCCTAAATCAATGTCGTATCAGCTTCTACTAGCCATGTTTGTGTAGTCAGTAAGAATCATCCTTATTAGCTATATTGACTTTTTAGTCTTCATCGTTGCTAGGCTCTTCTCTGTTCCTGTCATCCTATCAACATGTACGAACTGATATGATCTTTTCCTTTTTGTATTACAAATTCAGGCCATTGAGACAAAACAGACAAGAGGCTCTATTCAAATTGGAAACTATTTTGTTAAATTGTATTTTTTTTTTGTAAAATTCCAAAACCCATTGTTTTGATTTGATCCCTTCAGCTTAGTTTACATCAGTTTGGTCCAGTGGAGATTGTCGACAAGGAGCATGCGCATAATAGAAGTTTCAAGATATTAACTGAGCTCAGTTTGGCAAATTAATTAACCTGCAAGTTGTAACTCAGGCTCTCACATATGCTTTGTTGGCATTAGTGTTCGCATGGCAAGGGCATCATGCCCTGATTGTTAGATGACTTTGTTGACGATAAAACTGGTAACACACCAAAACTAGAGCTAGATCGCTCTACGTAGGGCAAGCTGAAATCGGGAATTGGCATGCGTCTAGGGATATCCACACCTAGACCGTGTGCCTCCAACGATAGCGGCGACACGCAAATACACGCCGACGAAGTCTCTTGATACCCGAAACCCCACACGCGGGACGGACCCCGTGAGGACGTCGCGGCATCAATGGGCTTCCCTAGCTGGCCTGACCGCTCTATGGCATTATCGTCGTCGATCACCTGTTCATGGCAGCGGCAACGAAGAAGAAGAGAAGAAGAAGAAAGAAGATTAGGGTTTGGTAGATGTGTTGTGACGATTGGATGTAGATGGGATCAAATCAGCCATGAACCTCTTTATTATATAGAAGAGGGTGATCTTATCGTTTTAGCAAACCGTCCTTGGACGTTTCCAATCTCCAAAAACCGACCCAAACACGATTAGGAAAGAGATCGGTTTGGGATCGTCTGGACACAACCCATCGCGTGTTGACCGGATGCTGGACTTGTCTGACCGACGCTTCCGGTCACTAGCGTTCGGTCGATTCTAGAGAGCTCCAAAATGCACCGAGAACGCCCGGCCGACCGGACGCTCGACTGGGCGCCGCGACCGGACGCTAAAATGACCGACGCTCCGGCCGCCAGCGTCCGTCGTTTCGAGAGTTACGGAAACACGCCTTTCTTGACCGGACGCGCAGGTGGTTGACCGGGCGCCCCGGCCACCGGTGTCCGTCACTTCCGGAGAAGCCCGTTTTGATCTTCCTCCAAAATTTGGCTAAGTCCGGAATTTTACCGTGCCTTAGTCCACGCCAATTTTGAGTGTTAACATATGCCCCCCCTTTCAAAGCGAGATGTTCACGAACCTAAAAACAAGACAGGGAAACCAAACAACTTCGAATGCCCATCATATCGGTTGTTCGGTGACTAAGGGCGATACTATGTATCGGCCCATTTTGTTCTAAGGGCGATGCATGCATCGGCCATTGTTTGGAGAGCACTAGGCCTCTTGCCAAACACTAGGGAAATATTTTTTCAAATACCTCCCTTAATCGCCTTTAGCTTGGCGTTCTCCACTTGTTGACTCAAGCACATAGGAGTTCCCGAATATTACTTTGACCACTTTGAAAGGACCCTTCCAATTGGGGGACCACTTGCCAATTGATTACTCTTCGACCCTATCGGTAGTATAGTTTGCCGACTAAGTCACCGATTTGGAACGATTTGCTCTTGACTTTCTTGTTGTAAGCTCTTGCAACACGAGCTTTATCCTTTTCTATTTCCTTTAGAGCTTGTACTCTCTTGTTGGTTACTTCGTCGATGTTGTCCATCATCAAATCATGATACATAGTAGGAGCTAGATTATTTTGCTTAGCAAATCTAGATGCATCCAAATTTACCTCGATGGGTAACACCGACTCTTGACCATACACCAGCTCATAGGGAGTAACTTTAGTTGCACCATGCCTTGATATACGATGATCCCACAAAGCTTCGACAAGACTTCACGCCACCTTCTTGGATGTTTATCTATCTTTTTCTTGATAAGCTTACTCAAAGTCTTGTTAGTAGATTCTCCTTGTGCCCGCTGCCACTCTTGCTTGATCGGTCCCTAGACAATTTAGTAACAAATCTTGGCTAGTCCTCCAATAGAGCTCACCATTACACAACGCATATTTGAAAGTGAACCCCGAACATTCTTATCAACCTTGACACGGGACCCCTGTAAAAAGATAAGAGAGGAGTCTTCCAATCTTCCAAATCGGTACTACCATTGTCTAAAACAGAAATAGACCGATTTAAAAGAAGTTTACATTGTTGTCCCAGATTACAAACGATATCGGTTTGTCCAATAAGATGGTTGAACCGAATTTTCACTAGAATCAAAACAAACAAAATTTCACACACCGGCAAATGTTGTATATAAAAATATTTATCTTTTTACCTCAAAGCCGGATGTCTGTTGAGCAAGCAAGTTTGCTCTTTGCATATACTTTACATGCAAATATCTTCTTCTTGCCCCCCAAGCCTGAAATCATTGAAGTAAAATACTCTAGGGGCTTCTTCAACTAGCACGATGGTTATAAACATTCATCAGCTATATTGCATGCTCAGGGCGATACAAAGTATCGGCCATACGAATTCACAGACACGAACATGCATGACCGAAATAAAATACTTTTGGTCCTCGATCACTGATAAGCGTAATAATCCGGCAACCCTCCATAGTATAAAGACGCGCATACCAAGGATTAACATAAGAATATGAGGGATACCCATGCATACCATGAGATGAATTCCACATATGCATAGGCAGAGAAAATGGATGGTGCCATGACCAATGATTTTGATGATTTGGTGCAAACCTCCAATTTGGCAATTGTGTCTTGAATCTTTTCTTTCCATTCTTTGCTTGTGATGCACCGCGCCTTTGATCACCATCCTTTTGATCTTTAATGCTTTCTTTAGGGACCCATGCTAAGCCCCTTTCTTTTTAGCTTCCCTCAAGCGCTGAGCTTCGCAATTCCTTTTCCTCGCCACCTTGGTAAACCGATTGAGCATGTCGGTTTTATCTTCGTTGTGGACAGCGACAACTTTTTCTTGATCTTAGGTACTTTTGCCTTTTCTTGTTCAGATTTAATACCTACAATATGAATAGATGAATTTTCAACTTGTTTACCATTAATAGCCAGATTTTTCAACAATGTAATCGGCTTTTCAATGGTGACATTCAGATCTGAATTTTTCTTTTTCCGTCCATCATACTTCACGCGGTAAACTTGCTTTACCACCTTCCCTTTTGGCACAGCTTCGGACCAATTTTGATCAAATCGGTCTTTCTAAGATGATGACTCTTTCAAATAGAAATGCAATGTGATGTTAGTGCCATGAATAGAAATGCAACTCTCCATCACTTTGTTCCTTAAGTCCTTGTGAGGTTCTAGGCGGTGTCACCCTGGCCTTTGTATGCCTCTTTTAAGTATTAAGCATTATTCATAATCTCGACCGTCTTGACACGTCTCTACTCTGCAAATCTGACATAGTGCTGAATTGTACCCTAAAACAAAGCAGTTGTTGGCTACAGATCTCAAGACAGGCAAGACAACGGACACGACAATGGGGCTAGTAGACATTGTTATTTTTTTTTTTCTTCACCTGAGACTGGCATCCACACCTGCCCTTGTTATTGTCGATTATCGGAGGCCCCTTGTAACACTACAGGAAACAGGTCCTTTGCCGAGCACTTGGCACACACGGCAAACACCAAAAGGCGGTCGGCGAAGTCTTCGCCGAGCACAGTTCTCGGCATAGGACTGACGGGAAAATTTTTCACGGCAGAGGTTCTATGCCAAGAACCCTAGAAGGTAGCTCTCGGCAAGGATTGCCGAGAACCCAGGCGACGGTCGGCGAAGAAAAGCGACTGTTAACGACCGCTGTAAATGACGGCATTTCCACCGCACTTCGCCGAGCACCTGTCGTGCCGGTTCTCGGCAAAAGTCGAAACCTTTGCTAAGCACCAGCCAGCAGCGTTCTCGACAAAGAAATTTTAAATTTTTTTTATGGTATTAATCCTTTGCGAGCACCGTCCGCCAGAGATCTCGGCAAAGAAATTTTAATTTTTTTGTGACATCCTTTGCCAAGCACCTGTCAAGAGCGTGCTTGGCAAATAGTTTAAATTTTTTATGGGAAATATTTCGCCGACAGCCTCCATCTCGGACCGTCGGCGAATGGGGGTCTTTGCCGACGGCCCGGGGCACTCCGCTCGGCGAATCTAGGCAACCGGTCGCCGGTCAGCCAAAATCTCCCATATTTGCCGAGCACAATGACAAAAGTTCTCGGCAAAGAAGGCTTTGCCGAGCTATACTGCAAAGCCTTGAAAATTTGTGAATTTTTTTGTTTTTTGCTTTTCTCCTTGACAAACAAACACATATATAATATATATCACATCCATTCAGTTAGATATCACATATATATCACATTCCTCACATCCGGCACATAAAACACATCAATATATCACAAAACACATATATTAAACACGTAGCATCACAAGATCAAGACCACATCAACACCACAAGTTCATCACAAGTCTAACAACTCCACAAGTTCACCACAAGTCTAGAAAGTCCATAAGTTCATCACCACCACAAGGAAACTGACAAGTCCACAAGGGCAAAGCATCCCACAAGTCCACAATTTCATTCTTGAGTCGGGGAGGGTCGGAAGGTGTATACCGAGCTGCCGGCAACGGGAAGGTTGCTCACCAGCTTGAGGCGGCTGATTTGAACCCACCGATGCAGGCTGCGCAAAGAAGACAGGGTTGCAAGTGTTAGGCAATGATTGCTTGAAACATGAAAAATGAAAAACGGAACTCTTTGCAATCATACTCACGGGAGTTCCCGTAACGGCATGAGTCTCAAGTCGTGGAGCGACCGGAGCTAGGAGCTCAGTGGCGTAGTCAAACCACATGTCGTGGAGAGGAACCTAGTAAGTTCCTCGAACTTGGCCGCCATTGTCGCCTCGCGTCTGCTCCACCTCCTCACGGCGCCTCCTTTCCTCTGCTAGCAGCTGTGCTTGCTCCTGACGTAGCCGCCTTTCCTCTTCTACCTGAGCCTACAACATTTAGCCGTCGTTGTTTCAGTAATGCAAACGTTACTAGGTGTGTAAAGACGAATGTACGCCGAGTAATGCAAAACCTCAAGGGCGCCCGAAACAGCCCATCGCCACGCCTGGCCGGTTGAGGGCGATTGGCGGGTCCGCTCCCGCCCTCGCGTGCTCTGACGCCGGCTAGTCCGGAGGCGAGAGTCACCGATGATGCCGCCGGGCGATGCCCAACCTCCCGCGTTTTTTGGCACCAAAGTGGCCCATGACGATGTCGCTGTCAATGCCATGTGCGCCCATTGTAATCTTGCCCGTATTTTCGCCGAAAGGGTCGCCGTACTAGCGATCCGGCTGCCCACTACACCGGGTTGTTTTATGCCTCGGCGAGTCGCTCACGCCGTAGGAAACGCCGACCCTCGCCTTTGCCCCTCGCGTGATATGTAGAAGGCTCCGCTCCCCGCAATTCTTGCCTGGATGTGCCTCCACCGTGAGAAACAAAGGAAGCGGATTATCGGGCTGGACCGGCGATAAAAGAAGATTGAGCTTGAAAAAGAAAAGCGCGCACTCCATAATTCTTTGTACCCGTAAGGCTCCGCCGCCTTGGTGGTGTCTTTGGACCCAGCATCACCAAACGCCCGTTCCTCAGCGCGGACTCGTGCGCCCTTGCCGATCCTCCATGAACCACTTGTCAACCATCTCGCTCCCCCAAAGAAGGGCCATGGGCGCAAGAACCAATAGGGAATCATCTACACGTCATGAAAAAATTTCAGATTAGAAGAACACATTAAATATATTAAATCTGAAAACGAACTCGCTTAGTGATGTTCCCGTATTCTATGAACGCTCCACGGGTCAACATCTTCGTTCTTGCCTATTCCGTGGTCACCCTCCCCGCCAAGCACCGCCGCATTGTATGTTATGATGGCCTGGTGCTTCACCTGCGTGAAGCATGTCGGTGACACGCTTTTTGCAGGATTCCTCAAGCGCTCTTTGCCGCTTCCGCCTCCTTTCCTTCCTCACATTGGAAGAAGTTTTGCATACAAATACGATATCAAATTCAAGAATAATTTTCAAGAATGTGATGTATTGAGAAAAGGCTTTGTGCAAGGGCGAAGTTACCCAAAACTCCATGAGCACCCGCTTCCGCCTTGTGGGTGTAGACAAGGTCTTCTCCTCGGTAGTAGGCCCCCAAAGAAAGGGGCCGGTCTTTCGGCCGTGGTAAGTAAAGATGCCGGGGTAGTCTTTGCCCCTCGCACAACCCCGATAATAGTGGCGGGTTTGCGTGGAGTGTTGACACTGTTATAGTATAATATTAATAGTCAATTAAACATGAATAAGGGCTTAATTTAAATATCAACATAAGTCTAGGTGCTTTAACTAACATAATTCCACGAGTTTTGGTGATTTATATATTTTCAGGGACTTAATAGATAATTACAGAGAACAATGGAGAAAGTTTCAGAAGATACATCTCATACGATGACAAGACTTAACCGTGAAGTAACTCGATCCAAAATGTGGACTAAAACACTCTAGAAGATACCAGAGGACACCGTAACAAACGGGAGGCCGAGAGGTGACTCAGCTTCGGCGGCCGCCTGCCATTTAGGCGGCCGCCAGTTACAAGTGCCCAATCCAAATTTTATCTTCATAGGTCGGTTTGTAACCGACTTTGAGGTTGTATCTACACCGCTGCCAAGGTCGGTTTGATCCAAGGGCTATCATTCATCGCCAAGGCCTATATAAGAAGACCCCGACCCCGTGGTGAAACCCTAACTCATTCTAATTCATTCTACTTCATTATCTTCTCAATTTGTAGAGGTATCCCAAAGTAAGGATAACCTCTCTCTAAGGGATTAGTGAATTAGAAGAAGATTAGAAGAGGATTAGCTATGTAATTAGAACTATATTAGCCATGTAATTAGAAGTAGATTAGATCTAACTTAGATCTAATCAAGACTAAAGGAGAGTTGAACTACACTTTGGTTCTGAGATGTCTACGAGTTTGGTATGTTTCATATCTTATCTTTGGATGACTTGTGATTTATATATTTATCTTCTCTATTTAATCCTATACCTTTCATATATGGCTAAGTATAGTTGTTATATTATTACATTGATCTCCGTCGTATTGAGGGCTCTAGTTATTTGCGAGAGCTAGAGTAGTAATTGATAGTGTAGACTTGGTGTCTAGGCTATTGGTTACCTGAGATTGCACCCAACCCCACGGATAGTTTGTGGTAGCCCTAGGTGGTGACAGCCCTGATGGCCGATGTATTCCACCACCTTCGGGTTGGTGTTTGTAGGACCCGTAGTCGACCTTCCTAGCCCCCTTCTCATCCCCTCCCCTGCGGGCTAGTGCTCGATGTCCCGAAGTGTCATGATATAATTGCTATCATAGAACCTTAGTAATAGAGAAGTGCATAGGAACCTTGAACTCTCTTTGACTTCTTGATTAGTTTAGTTATTCCTTAACATTTTAGGTAGTTTATTATTATCTTATGATATTTATCCTTTAACATTTACCCCCTCACTATAGTCTAGTGGTTTGCTAAGTTAGTAGATGCATGATTGTGACTTATTAAAATCTTTAGCCAAAGCTTCCCTATGGATACGATACTCTAGAATACTCATCCTAGGAAAAAAGCTACAATGGTAGGTGTTACGTGCGCTGCGTAATCCTTCATATTCTTTTAGCACTTAACAAATGCCAACAAGCTTTTTGGCGCCGTTGCTTGGGGAAGCAATTGGCCTAAAGATTCTAGTAATGATCATGATGTCTGCTAATTTAGTTTATCACTAGCTTTAGTAGGATTATCCTTGTTCTCGTTGAGTTGTGGAATAAACAGGGACAAAAAAGATGTCGTTATGACCTTCCGAAAAGATTCCATGAGAAAAGAAGAAAGATTGAAGAACCCAGGGTGCCTGAACATTCAAGATTCATCACACATTGGAACCCCGCTATCTCAAGGTATGTATTTATATATATTATTCTAACCATGTCTAGATTGAAGAAGAAGTCGCGTCACAAGAATTTAATGCACACATATCAAGTGAGGTACATAGAAGCTGCACATCATGGTAACTATGGTTAAAAGGTGAGATAATCTTGACTATAAATTAACTAAGTAGTTATCATTTAATTTCTTGCATTGCATGTTTACTTGATCAACTCATGCATTCACTCCGCTTAGTCTATGTTTTGTCATAAGTAGATCTATTGCATGTTTAATTCCTTGCATACATTCATGTAGCTTGCATCTAAAAAAAAAAAAATCTCACCTTGATCATGCTCTTTTATTTCTATCCGATAAATCTCTCTAGTGCTTTCATGCTACCTTTGTTTGCTATAGCATGTTTTGGTTTGGAAATTCACTGAGCGTATTTCTAAAGGTTTTTAAATTAAGCGTGGTGCTTAGGTTAAAATGCCTTTCTTAATTGAATTAGACATGGAGTCTAGTTTGGTTATTGAACTAAGAATTGCTTGAGTAGACATTGGATATTTTGTTGGACTAACCCCCTGTAGAAAATTCTCAAATTCAATTTGGGTAAGTCAAGAGATGAACTCGGATCGGAGATGAAGTAAGGCATATCATGAACTCCAACCTTGTGCAAAAGACACGGCTCATTCATCATTGATGGGAGAATTGTAAGTATCAAAAATCATTCACTCTGTCTTTTGCTACAAGTTACCTTTGCCTTGATCCACATGCTAGAGTGTAGCCGCAAATAAAATGAGTAATAAGACATGAGAAATAAAATCTGTGCTAAGTATAATCAAGGAACCATCTTTTTGTTAGCATAGATTGGATCATATGAACTTGGACAACAACCCCTACTTCAACCATGTTGTATATTCCCTCGGTATGTGTCCACTAACGTTGTGTGAGAAAGGATCTATGCTATGTCTATTCAATGAAGAAGAGTGTCACACCACATGATATAAAAAGAAAAAGCTCGCACTCAAAAGAAGTGGATGGACAAAGCAACAGGTCATAAGAACATCAAAGACAGGTAAGTGAATATAAATCTCATATTTGTATATAGCTTGTCTTATGTTCTCTTTAAAAATAAAAATAAAAATAAAAATCTGAAAGCGAGATAAAAGCTCATGCTAAAGAAAACAACAATAACATGTTCCTAGGACAAGTTCCTTCGGTATTTTTGGTCACTAACCTTGCGTAAAAAAAGGATGAACAATATCTAAGGACATGGTGATTGCAACACACGATTAGGGACGGTCCAAAGATGCACCCTTGAAGTGCCGAGTGACAGAAAGCTCAAGCATGGGGAGGAAGGTCGACTCCTCTAAAGATCATCCGACATTACTCTTTCTCTACTCAAGCTTCCATCACTCCGACATGCTAGAATAAAATCATGAGAGGAGCAAAAGGTTCAAGCACAATTTAAAGGAAAGAAAGAAAGGACGATACAATAAAGGAGACAAGTGAGGAGCAAGATACACAAGAGGCCAAAGAAGGAAAGCTTCGAAAGCGTAAGAAAAGGACCACCACAAGGTGTTACGCCACACACACTCCAATAATAAGGTAACATCTTGAGGTAAGTTGTCATTAATTAAGCTTTATCTTAATTATGGCTTATTCATAAATAAAGAACTAAACATGTTGGAATAGCAACCTTGCTTGATTTAGCTTTATTAGCTGAGCATGTTTTGTTTCTTTAGTTGTTCCTATCACCACTTTCTTGATCTCTTAGTCCTCATCTTATAAGCCAGAATTTTGCTTACCTTGTTTTGAAAGAACATAATCATAATCATGCTTTTGGTGTTTAAATAAGAAAACCCTCCAAGAGTCATTAAGCTTGTTTTGATGAAAGTTTTTAACCACAAATAATCATGCTCAATCTTCTGATCTTGTCACCCAAGTTAGGTTTAAGAAAAGTGTATAACAAATCAACTCTATCTTGTTTGATGTGTCTATGGTTAGAGAAGAATGAATGAAGTTTTTGGTTCTGTTGGTGTTTTCCCACCAACAGAGCCCATGCACTTGATCTCTACCATGACTTTGCAAGCAGGACACACTTTGAGCAAAAAGATGGAGTAGCCTATCAGTCTCTCCAAAATTCAACAAGTGAATGTCTTACAAGCATGCACACTAAACAAGACGTTACCTACATTAATGTTTCACTTCAACTCATAAGGCAAAGAACATGGGTGACATTGTCCTTCACCATTTCATAGAGCACAACCACAAGATCGTGATTCGCTCAAGGAAACAACAAGGTAAGAAGTCTTGTTCGGAGGACTTAAAACATTGAACCCTCGCTGAAAGGTAACTCGGTAGTTATCCATATTTAATTATTAGCATTGCATCTCAAATTACATATCATATTTATCTTTTTGCATCTTGCATTAGCATATTTATTTCCTTACATTGCATAATCATTTTCCTTTAGCATATTTAAATTTTTGCATTAGCATT
Source organism: Hyparrhenia diplandra (assembly GCA_015847255.1). Lineage (NCBI taxonomy): Eukaryota > Viridiplantae > Streptophyta > Magnoliopsida > Poales > Poaceae > Hyparrhenia > Hyparrhenia diplandra. Next base: position 417,685 of record JADLZK010009587.1, on the reverse strand, counting down.
GCATTGAAAAATTCTCAAGCCCCATGTGAATAATCTTATGGCGTATAACAACCCATAAGGATATTCACCGTGGTGGCACAAAAAAATAATTATGCATTTATCTAGTTGCATTTGCATCATAGTTCTTTGCATACATACAAAATTATAAAACTCCAAAAATAATTAGAAGAAAAATCTTGCTGAAGTTCTATCTGGAATAATCATGATTCATTTTGAAAATCTTTAGACACATGAAGCTTATGTGGCAAACCACTAACGCTTAATCAAGTTCCACTAGCTTTGTTGTCTATTTGAGTTCAGCAGATTTAAAGGGAGAAAGACATGATAGGCCGACTTCATCGTCACTATCTACCTCAACTTCCACAAACCCGACACTCCAATCTAGCTTGGGGAGAGCACCCCCTCTTATCATGATAAGTATCTCAACTACTATATTTATTTTATTATTATTATTAGCTAATATTTTTGTTTGCTTAGTTTGCTAAGAGTATAGTTCATAAAATCATTTAAAGAGTCTTTAGTAGAGTGTGATCTTTAAAGTGTGAATATAAATAAATAAATAAGAGTGTACAAGAAGTTTTCTTTTCCACCAACATAAAATAATCTCTGAAGATAAATCTCATGCATGGAGATGATGAATAGTTGCTCCGCCAGTAATTCCTTTTTAGTACCTAGCTTTCAAGCTTAATTTACCTTGAACCTGAAACCTATGGGTTGCAAATTGCTTGCTCTAAGGTCTAGGTAATTGACGGATATGATATATGAGAGTCCGAGCTGCTATTGATCTTACTCCTAGTGATACTAGATTTCGGAGATTTATATTTTGAAAATAGAAAAGTGCACATGATAAGTTCTTGTGTGACAAGAGTGTGAACCTCCTACCACAGCCATATATACATGCTATTTAGAATAGGAAAACCTTTTGATTTATATATAGGTCGCTTGCTTTGCATTGAGTTTGTTCAATCTTTGTTGACCCTTAGAAACTTATCATGCTCGATCATGTACACTCCACTTTATTCCGCTATATCCACTCTACTTATTCACCATATATATATATCACTATCACTTCACTCTAGCCAACAAAAATGTTCTATTCCTATTCCGGGAGAGAGCAACTAAAAATATTTCCTACCCATTCATTGCTAGCTAATATCTTACAAAAGCTCCATTGCATTTATTTATCTCTCACAAATATTGCAAAAAGAGATTTGGGTTGTAGACTATTCTTAAAAAAAAAAAAAAAGAGAGAAAAAGGGAGATGAAAATGGACAAAAGTCCTACGGGCGAGTAGAGCCTACCTCTCTAAGAAAAGAGATGAAAAAATGAACAAGTGTTCGAGGGCGAGTAGAGCCCACATCTCTAAAATAAAGATGAAAAATGGACAAGTGTCCGAGGGTGAGTAGAACCCACATCTTTATAGAGAGGAAATAACAGACAAAAGTCTAGGACCAGCAGAGTCCACCTCTCTAAAATAAAGAAAGAAAAAAATTACAGCCCAGATTCTCTACAAAAATTCAAAAAAGAGAGATAATTCCTTAAGGAGCATAAGTAAGATATTCCTCATCTATTCTACTCTATTATATTCTCTATATTCTATCCACCATACACATGCACCACTTGATCAGTGTGATTTGTAACTCGATCCATTGCTTGAATTTACAATATATGTTTAGTAAGTAAGTTTAGTTTTCTCCTTCCTATGAACTCCATATATAAGCTTTAGATATAGGATGAGAGAAAAGAAAGTATAGAGTGCTATTGCCTAAGTCAAAAATATTACATCTTATGAGAGACAGGTAATATTACTTTATTACCTAAGAGAGGATCCACAAATACCACAAATGAGAGACTAGAGAGTGTCACACCGAGAACTTTGAGTTTTATTTGAAAATCAAGAAAAAACTCGGAAGGACAAATTGATCAAAAGAGTTTGAAATATAGTGTTCGACTTGACTGCTTTCTATCTTTCAATTGCTCATGATTGAAGAAAAAGTTATAAGATCCAAAAGGTAAGAGGTATATGAGTAAATTGAAGATTTGAAAAGTTTATTTATCTGGAGAGAAATTTTGTTTGAAAGCATGTGTACTTTTGAGGTGTGAAAGCGTTGTAGCAACTCCCCGATCCATTGTTAAGTTTGGCTTTGCTAGGGACTAGCAAAGGGTAAGCTTGGGGGAACTTGTTGACACCTGTTATAGTATAATATTAATAGTCAATTAAACATGAATAAGGGCTTAATTTAAATATCAACATAAGTCTAGGTGCTTTAACTAACATAATTCCACGAGTTTTGGTGATTTATATATTTTCAGGGACTTAATAGATAATTACAGAGAACAATGGAGAAAGTTCCGTAAGATACATCTCATACGATGACAAGACTTAACCGTGAAGTAACTCGATCCAAAATGTGGACTAAAACACTCTAGAAGATACCGTGAGGACACCGTAACAAACGGGAGGCCGAGAGGTGACTCGGCTTTGGCGGCGCCAAGCCATTTAGGCCGCGCCGCCAGCTACGATTGCTGCAATCCAAATTTATCTTCATAGGTCGGTTTGTAACCGACTTTGAGGTTGTATCTACACCGTTGCCAAGGTCGGTTTGATCCAAGGGCTATCGTTCATCGCCAAGGCCTATATAAGAAGACCCCCTGACCCCAGGGTGAAACCCTAACTCATTCTAATTCATTCTACTTCATTATCTCTCAGCTGTAGAGGTATCCCAAAGTAAGGATAACCTCTCTCTAAGGGATTAGTGAATTAGAAGAAGATTAGAAGAGGATTAGCTATGTAATTAGAACTATATTAGCCATGTAATTAGAAGTAGATTAGATCTAACTTAGATCTAATCAAGACTAAAGGAGAGTTGAACTACACTTTGGTTCTGGAGATGTCTACAGAGTTTGGTATGTTTCATATCTTATCTTTGGATGACTTGTGATTTATATATTTATCTTCTCTATTTAATCCTATACCTTTCATATATGGTTAAGTATAGTTGTTATATTATTACATGGGATCTTCGCTCGTATTGAGGGCTCTAGTTATTTGCGCAAGTAGCTAGAGTAGTAATTGATAGTGTAGACTTGGTGTCTAGGCTATTGGTTACCCGAGATTGCACCCAACCCCCACGGATAGTTTGTGGTAGCCCCAGTGGTGACAGCCACGATGGCCGATGTATTCCACCACATTCGGGTTGGTGTTTGTAGGACCGTAGTCAGACCTTCCTAGCCCCCTTCTCATCCCTATCTGTGGCTAGTGCTCTGATGTCCTGAAGTGTCATAATATAATTGCTATCATAGAACCTTAGTAATAGAGAAGTGCATAGGAACCTTGAACTCTCTTTGACTTCTTGATTAGTTTAGTTATTCCTTAACATTTTAGGTAGTTTATTATTATCTTATGATATTTATCCTTTAACATTTACCCCCTCTCTATAGTCTAGTGGTTTGCTAAGTTAGTAGATGCATGATTGTGACTTATTAAAATCTTTAGCCAAAGCTTCCCTATGGATACGATACTCTAGAATACTCATCCTAGGGAAAAGCTACAATGGTAGGTGTTCTGTGCGCTTGCAGAATCCTTCATATTCTTTTAGCACTTAACAAATGCCAACAGTGAGGCACCGCCCGACACAACGATCCAGTTCCTGCACAATGAAGACATAATATTAGTTTCACTAGAGGGTGTAAATGAACTAGGCAACTAAATCTACTTGCCTTGTCCCTTTGGGGCGAACCACAGGGCGGTTGTGAAGGAATGGAGGCTGAGGGAGTCGTGTGGGGCCTCGCAACTATACCTTCGCCGCCTTTGCCGCCCTCCGCGTCCGAACTCATACACGAGGAGTATGGGCCACCGGACATGTCCTCCCCGGCCGCCGTCGTCGTCGTCATCCCCACCCGGCAGGGCTGCGGGGGGCACCCGGCCGACGGGCGTCGGCGTTTGGGCCACCGGCTCCTCCTCCTCCTCCCCTCCTCGGGCGGCATCCGCACCGTCGTGGCGAGGCGGGTCCCTCCCCGGCACGCCCCGGTCCTCGTAGACCTCCCTATTCGACCCCTCCCCTGGTCCACCCCTTTGTTTGTTGGTAAATCCGAGACAAGGGGAGCTCACGCCGGTCGTCGGGCTCTCGTGGTCGCCCCACTACCCTCCGTCCTCCGCGACCCAGGGTGCTCAAAGATCTTCAATCACACAGTAATCAAAATATAAACAAGACATAATTAGAACTAGATGCATTGTAATCAAACTATAAATAAGACATAATACAATATAAACTAAATAATATAGTATTACATGTTTTAGAAGTAATCGGGATCATCGTCTAGATTGTCAGCTGGTACATATGCCAGCTCGTCATCACTGTCGACATTGTCAAAATAACGAATAGAATCTGAAGGAGGATTGTTGTCTTCATTATCCATGCCCAATCTCTCTAACATTTGTATGTCCTTCAAATCAACACCTCAACACCATCATCGTTGTCGCCGTCGAACACCTCAACACCGTCATCGTCTACTTCAATTCCTATATCTACTGATTAGGTCTATCACAAAACTCCCCGTAGCCCCTCTTCTTGATAGAACTCTCCCTCATATGTGTTTGGGTTGATCAAGTTATAATCTTCATCATTTGGGACAGGTAGTTTACCATGCGGCGCTACCTTGTGCACAACCTCCAAACCCTTAAGATAATCTTTGCTTTGGCAGGCATATGGCAGGTAATAAACTTGCATGGCCTGTTGAGCCGCAATGTAGACATCGGCTCGTGGATACACGAAATCTGGTCGAACTTACTAGCCCAATTGCCGGTTACGTTTAGTACATCCGGGATCGAACCAATGGCATTTGAATATCATAGGTTTAAGATGTGGGGCTCCATAAAATGAAAGCTCGTATATTTCTTGGACTCTGCCATGGTATTCTTGCCCATTATTATCGACCGTAAGCACGCTACTGTTTGTGGTACTTCGATTGGGTCGACTCTATTCGTAGCTTGTCATGTGGAAACGATATCCATTCACATTATAAGCAGTAAATGACTGAACCCTTAAATCACGCGCCCGCTGCAACAAAGAATCAACTAGCCCGCGATATAGAGCTATTGGTTTGGGCCTGCAAGTATCAAGGTGGATAGAGTGTTATAATATTGGTTCAAAATCAAGACCAACTTGAAATGTACCAGTGCAATTGGAAATTACCTTTCTCTTGAACCACGAAGAGAATCTAGCTGAGCACGGACCTCGGCACTAGTCTTTATCTGCATTGGAGGTTCTGTCACTACGACACCTTTTGTAAAGTTCTTCGTGTCTTGTCTTAGTGGATGGTCAAGAGGAAGAAACTGACGATGTTGGTAGAACGATGAAAACTTACCACCCTTCTTCAACCAGATGAACCTCACACGTTCCTTGCATATTGGGCACGGGAACTTTCCATGAACACACCGGCCGAGAACAACCCATATGCCTGGGAAAGTCATGAATTGAGTACTAGTACTAAACGCGTGCATTTTGAAGGCTGCCTTTGTAGCTCGATCCTTATGTCCATACGCCTTCCTCCCAAGCCTTGATCAATTCATCGATCATAGGCTCTATAAACACACCCATCTTATTCCCCGGGTGCCCGTGAATTATCGGCAACAAGAATATGGTGTCCCGTTGAAAGGCAACAACATGGGGAGATCCGAGGGGATAAATCGAACACGGGCCAACATGTGTATGGGGAGGTACTCATCCCATAAGGATTGAACCCATCTGTTGCCATCGCGACACGCACATTACGCGCCTCCATTGCTTTCTCAGGATGTTTTCCATCAAAGTATTGCCATGCTTCACCATCTGATGGATGTATCATCTTGTCGGGATTGTATCGCTTGCCATTTTTGTGCCACGTCATCTGTTTAGCGGATTCCTTGGTCATGTATAGCCATTGAAGCCTCGGTACAAAAGGTAGGTGCTGTTGGCGTTTCTTAGCATCACCCCTAAAGATTATAATGTCCTTTGTGATAACGTTGGGAAACGTCTGTGATAGATGGATTCATATATTGCAAAAGTCAATCCGCAAGCGCACGGATCTATCATCGTAGCATTTCACCCGTCAGTATTCGGGTATCGTTCATTTATATTCTCCCATGGGAAGGCGGATTAATAATGAAATTATTAGAACGGTGATAATAGCCCACATTATGTATGTATGGATAGCCCACGAATCATGTGCAGGGGTAAATAATAATAATGAGGATAGTGGTGACACATACTTCTTGAACAATTATAAGGAATAAATAGAAAATAATAAAAGGAAAATCTATGTTGAGCAGGCAATTCTAATATCTGCCAATGCATTGAATTCTAGTAAACATATGTCATTCAAGGTTCAGTGTAGAGTTAAACCAAAGTGATGAGGAGATGCCCGCGACTGGTCTGCCAGCTAATAGGCACTTTATAAGACTCCAACTCAACACCCGAACATGGAGGAGTACAAGGGACGGACGGTCGCCACCACCACCGCCTACCTCACTACTGTGGGATGCCTGTTGACGGTAACCAACTACATAATTTAAACGTCAACATTCTACCAAAAAGGGAGTAAAACTCGACCTTATCATGCTCATATACCTTTACTACTAATATATTTCCACTTATAGTGTCCAAATTATTATTATGCAGATATTATACAAAAACAAGTGGAAATATGGCTGGAATGCGCAACTCTGGAAAGCGCACTATTGGAGATCACAAGCCTAGGAGTGTTTCGGGCCAAACCGACCAAACGAGGCCGAGCAAAGCCCACCAACAGACTTTTCAAGGCACACACCACCACCCTACCAAAACTCGGGCCAGGCCGAGTCTAGGGGGGAGCGGCCGCACCCGAAGGTGCGCCCGCACCCATCCAGAGGCGGTTCAGGCCCAGGTTTGGCGTGGCAGTGCATTAAACCGTGTGGAGGGCGGTATGCTGGTGGATCGGCCGGTTCAATGTACCTAGACGTGCTGCCAAGGTCGGTTTAGGGGTATAGTGGTCTTTTAGTCCCCTCTCCCTTGTGTATAAATAGGCCTCTCCTCTCCCCCTCTCAACACACACCAATTCCAAGAGAGAGTCTCTCCCTCTCCACCAAGAGGACTCTCTCCTCTACTCTTGAGCAACATTCCTATGGGCTTAGGCCCTAGCTAGTGGTAGTAGAGTGATCGACGGAGGAGAGATGTGAGGGCCGGGAGCGGGAAGTGCCGGTTTGTCGGCGACTCCCGGACTTGTACCTCGGTGGATTCGGGCTTAGCTCCTTCCACGGGATCTTGGCTAAGTAAGTTTCCACGGTTCCGATAATCTTTATTGTCTTTTGTTTATCCATTCTTTATCTACTTGTTTGCGGGATTGATAGCTAGTCATCTTTGGCGGTGCTCTAGTAGAAGGACCCGGGGGGCGGGTAAGCCTTGATATCACACTAGAGTAGCAATCGGCAAATGCAAATGTGGTGTTTGGACTAGAGGTTGCCTATCTTTTGTGGCGCAACCAACGTTGAGGGGGGGCGGCCGGGTCGTGGGACCTTTGTCCGTCCCCTTGTAATCCCCCACGCTCGGTGCGGCGCAATGCAATTGCCGGACAATCGCCTTTGGGCGTGGGCCGGTGCCCGAAGTGAACAAGTAGCTCGAGACGGCTAACCATAGACCATAAAGGTGTAGGGATCCTTCTCGATAATCCTCCCCATCTTTGGCCTTGTGTGTCCTTGGGCGAACTAGTTAGGAGAGAGTACCTCGCCACGTGGAAAATACGATACCCCGAATATTTCCCGGTGAAAGCTACAACGACAATTACAGACGCTTGCGGATTCTTCTGCGACGTTAAGAAACGTCAACAAGCTTTCTGGCGCCGTTGCCGGGGAATGGTTGCTATTATCTTCGAACCTAGTTTGTCCTCGTATGTATCTTTAAAAAAACAAAATAGCTATTTATTTTCCTTTTTTCCAAAATGAAGCCAACTACTCAAATTCAAAATCTTTTTTGCTTCGATGGGAGAGTTCACGGGGCCACATTCTATTTAAAAAAATTCAAACTCTCCATCCGGCCAAGAACTCCACCCAAATTTGTAAAAAAAAAAAAAAGACTTTTGGTTCGGGCACAATCCTTCTCGGGTGACTATTTTTTGAAAACCAATTTAACCACCTACTTAGATTTCGAGGAGTTATGTGTATGCCTAAGCATTCCTGGCATGACACGAAAAATTCTCATGTGGAAGTTGTTTCTGCTCTCCCTCATAGGGTAAGCAAAACAATTGTACACTATTGTCATAGGAAGTTTGAACGGGGATTGTGAAGAACTCGAAGACAATTTTTGTCTAGCATTCTTCCCCATCAACTCCCTACTAAGGACAATCCTCGATTTCGAATAGGATGAGAAGGAGTCCATAGGTGCAGCCTGGGCCGGGTTCACAACGTTAATTCTTGCTGGCCCAGATTTGTCATTACCCGATAGTATGCTTTTGCAACTCTTTTATTCGGGTCTTGACATAAACGCTGCCATATGCCTTGACATGACCGTCGGAGGGACTTTTGCACGTGAACCTACAACGGAATAGAGGAAAAACCTTCATCACATCCTAGAGAAGTACGCTTCTCCCATTGTAGAAACCTATCCCCTCCATAAACAAGGGCATGTCAAGCTTTGAGGAGCCCTCATCAGTCGAACCATACCCCATACCATCATTCGAACCGACTGTTGAGCCCTCTCCCGAACCACGAACACCGAAGGAAGGAATGCTCTGTCCTTCAGAGTTCGTGATTGAATTCAAGGATGATGACAAAACCTTGGACTTTCATGAAGCCGAGGTGCGCGTAGACTTTCATATCTAATTCATCCTTGACTTCAATCGTCTCATAGGCTACCCTCTTGAAAAGCTTTTTCACGAAAAACCTATAGAGGGGAGCCATGATGAGAAGTTGGGAAAGATTGTTTCCGCTCCTCACCCAGAAAACCCAAAAGCGAAACATCTTCCCAAAAAAAAAAACGGTCGAGGAGGCGATGTTCATAATTCCATTCGCTTCACCCAAGTGCTTTTGCATCTTTGTGAGACAATTACCTATCGCCCTCACTTTCGAACACAAGTCATGTCCCTCGGCCAACAAAACATTGTTCTTGACAATGGTCGAGATTCAATGTTCGCCCTTCACTCATGTGCCATGGACATGCATGAAGCGACAACTCTTGAGACCAAGCAGAAACCTGAAATTGAGCATGGCAAGTGTTTCATTCAAAACATCTCATGTTTCATGCTCACCTTTGGGTTCTCTAGAGTCTGTTTAGCTTCTAGCCGAGTGCTTCTACTAAGATCACAACCATCTCTTGGTCCTCGTTATAAAACTTTTCAAGAGAATGGTTGCAAATCTCGTAGTAGCATGATGACGCTAACCTTGCGGCTTGAGCATAATGCTAAAATTCTTAGTGGTGAAACCGGGAACTTCACCACCACCAGTTGCAAGATGTTTTCCCGCGGTCAAGCTTACGACCATAAAGAAAGCACTGCCGGGAGATACCCCTAACTATCGGAAAAAAAGGCCTCTCTTTATTAATAAAAGCAAAAACATGTTATCGCTAGTATGCACCTTCGGTATTTTTGTCGCTAACCATTTCGGGTGGAGATCGATCAAGAAGATCAAAAGAGGCACGCGATGCTTGAAAACATGAGGGCGACATCAACAAAAAAAAAAATGATGGCAAATAAAAGATGATGTCGGCCCTACCTTGTTGAAAACAAAAAAAAAAAAAAAAAAAGGTTGAAAAAAAGACAAAAAAAAATAAAAAAAAAAAAAAAAAGTGTTATAAAAAAAAAAGGAAAGAGAGAAAGTGATTGAAAAAAAGAGAAAAAAAAAGAGAAGAGAAAAAAAAAAGAGAGAGATCAGAAAAAAAATAATAATAAGAGAAGAGAGGAGCGAGTTGGCCCCGCATGGTCAAGATACATACCAAAGTGTTTGCTGACTCCACCCATCATTGCTTCCACAAGCAAGAAGGGTTTGTCTCTCATCCTTTGCGGCTACCATCAAGACCCATGGCCCATACACATGTGTGTGTGGCCTAGCCTTGAGGTGCACCTAGGTAGAACCACGATGCAAACCTGCAAAGAACAACTTCAATGCTAATGTTGCCGGTAAGTATATCCGGTATGCAAAGGAAATAAACGTTCACTAACCCATTCGCTCATTTTATTTGTCGCCATGAAAATAAAAATTGCATGCTTCCTCGTTATGACACTTGCTTTGAGTTTGGGTGCGTCTACATATGCATATGTAAATGTATTCATAGGTCTTTTTAAATTGAGCATGGTGCTTAGGTTAAAAAGATCTCCTTTTAATCAAAATTTGACATGGTGTTGGATCTTGGTTAATGAACCTAGAGTTTTGTTGTCATGATCTTTGGGAGTATCTTATGTTGGAGATAAATCAAGGCTATGTTTTTCACTTTGCTTCTTTATACGAGCCTTGCTTGAGTGATGTTTTGGTGAACAAATAAAATAAAAATAAAATAAAATAAAGTTGTCGTAATAAAGGCTCCATGGTGTTCATGCCGGTAGAGCCGTGTGTTTTTTTTCTCTTTTGCTTTGTTTTCTTCGTTTTAAATAAAACCAGGTACAAGACCAAGTGTGGGGGAGATCTCTTAAACACAATGAACAAACTTCTAAGATCTCCCCAACACAATGCACAAACACCGAAGCAATTCATGATGGAGAAGGATGAGACGAATGACTACCATTAACTCCTTCCTCTTCAAACGGTGGTTTGTGCAAAACTCTCACTCTCACATCTCACAATAATAATAAAAAGAAAGGGGAGAGAAGAGAAGGAGGAGAAATGAGAGAAGAGGAGATAAACCTTTCAACCCCAAGTTCTTTGTCTTGTTTTTGTGATAACATCAAAAGACAAGCTTGGGGAGCCTCCAACCATGCGACCCATCACAACTCAAATCATTGCGCCAAAAAAAGCTAGCACAACCATGAAAAAGGTAAGTAAAAGGCTAGCTTGGGGAGGACTCCAAGAAAGGTAACGTGTATCTCACATTTTGATTACATTCTCTATCTTTTGAAATGATGAGTTACGCTAAAAAAAAAGGGAGACAAAAATTTCATGCCTATACATATGAGCTATGAAAATGTTTAGCTTTAGTCCCTTGTTGAAATGATGAATAGTTGCTCTGTCTTATATTTTTTGCCGTGCCTAGTTTATAACTTGAATTTCTCAAAAGTTTGAGTTTAGTGGCTAAGTTTTAATCTCACCTTGAAAAGCCTCGATTCATGTGGGTTGCATAAGCTTTATCTAGTCTAAGTTGTTGCCAAATATGATATGGTACAAATAGATTATACTATGATTTCAATCTAAAGAGAAACTTGACGTCCGAGAATTTATTTCAAAGAAAGAGAAAAGATATGGGCTATGCTTAAAAAAAAAAGAGAGATCAAAAAGGACAAGTGTCCGAGGGCGAGTAGAGCCCACATCTCCAAAAAAAAAAATGATAATAAAGAGAGGAAATAATGGACACAAGTCCAAGGGTGAGTAGAACCCACCTCTCCAAAAAAAAAAAAAGAGAAGAAAGAAAAGAAAAGAAAAGAAATAAGCCCATACTTTCTCAAAATAAATATAATAAACAAATCCCTGGATGAAAAAAGTTGATCGAAAGAATGAATGAGTAGTGTCTCTATTATAACCATTCTATCTGGCAACCGCCCAAGACTTCGAGAGATGGCTAAAAAGCCTCGCTACGATGAAAGGTAATAAAAGGTGAATAAAGATGTGCCATTTTATTCAAACTATATTAGAAAATCTTGTTATAAACCCGGCACTTGTGAAATGTAATCGGCATAGTAGCAACTCCCCGATCAACAACCAAGTATTTATCTTTTTTTTTTTTGCTCGAGGACGCGCAAAAAGGTAAGCTTGGGAGAGTTTGTTGACGATAACCAACTACATAATTTAAACGTCAACATTCTACCAAAAAAAGGGAGTAAAACTCGACCTTATCATGCTCATATACCTTTACTACTAATATATTTCCACTTGTAGTGTCCAAATTATTATTATGCGGATATTATACAAAAATAAGTGGAAATATGGCCGGAATGCGCAACTCGAAAGCGCACTATTGGAGATCACAAGCCCGAGAGTGTTTCGGGCCAAACCGACCAAACCAGGTGAGCAAAGCCCACCAACAGACTTTTCAAGGCACACACCACCACCCTACCAAAACTCGGGCCGGGGCCGAGTCGGGGGAGCGGCCGCACCCCCACCCATCCCGAGGCGGTTACGCCCAGGTTTTGGCGTGGCGGTGCATTAAACCGTGTGGAGGGCGGTGCGCTGGTGGATCGGCCGGTTCAATGTACCTAGACGTCTGCCAAGGTCGGTTTAGGGGTATAGTGGTCTTTTAGTCCCCTCTCCCTTGTGTATAAATAGGCCTCTCCTCTCCCCCTCTCAACACACACCAATTCCAAGAGAGAGTCTCTCCCTCTCCTCCAAGAGGACTCTCTCCTCTACTCTTAAGCAACATTCCTATGGGCTTAGGCCCTAGCTAGTGGTAGTAGAGTGATCGGCGGAGGAGAGATGTGAGGGGGCGGGAGCGGGAAGTGCCGGATTTGTCGGAGACTCCCCGGACTTGTAACTCGGTGGATTCGGGCTTAGCTCCTTCACGGGATCTTGGCTAAATAAGTTTCCATGGTTCCGATAATCTTTATTGTCTTTTGTTTATCCATTCTTTATCTACTCGTTTGGGGATTGATAGCTAGTCATCTTTGGCGGTGCTCTAGTAGAAGGACCCCGGGGACGGGTAAGCCTTGATATCACACTAGAGTAGCAATCGATAGTGCAAACGTGGTGTTTGGACTAGAGGTTGCCTATCTTTTGTGGCGCAACCAACAGTTGAGGGGGTAGGCGGCTGGGTCGTGACAGCCTTGTCCGTCCCTTGTAATCCCCCACGCTCGGTGCGGCGCGGTGGCAATTGCCGACACCGCCCTTTGGGCGGGCTGGTGCCCGATGTGAACAAGTAGCTCGAGAGGCGGCTAACCATAGACCATAAAGGTGTAGGGATCCTTCTCGATAATCCTCCCCATCTTTGGCCTTGTGTGTCCTTGGGCTAACTAGTTAGGAGAGAGTACCTCCGTTCCCCGTGGAAAATACGATACCACTCAATATTTCCGGTGAAAGCTACAACGACAATTCTCATGCGCTTATGGATTCTTCCTGCGACGTTAAGAAACATCAACAAGCTTTAAAGCGCCATTGCCGAATGGTTGCTATTATCTTCGAACCTAGTTTGTCCTCGTATGTATCTTTAAAAAAAAACAAAATAGCTATTTATTTTCCTTTTTCCAAAATGAAGCCAACTACTCAAATTCAAAATCTTTTTTTTCATGATGGGAGAGTTCACAAGGCCACATTCTATTTAAAAAAAATTCAAACTCTCCATCCGGCCAAGAACTCCACCCAAATTTGTAAAAAAAAAAAAAAAGACTTTGGTTCGGGCACACTCCTTCTCGGGTGACTATTTTTCAAAACCAATTTAACCACCTACGAGATTTCGAGGAGTTATGTGTATGCCTAAGCATTCCCCGGCATGACACGAAAAAATTTCTCATGTGGAAGTTGTTTCGCGCTCTCCCTCATAGGGTAAGCAAAACAATTGTACACTATTGTCATAGGAAGTTTGAACGGGATTGTGAAGAACTCGAAGACAATTTTTGTCTAGCATTCTTCCCCATCAACTCCCTACTAAGGACAATCCTCGATTTCGAATAGGATGAGAAGGAGTCCATAGGTGCAGCCCGGGCCGGGTTCACAACGTTAATTCTTGCCGCCCCAGATTTGTCATTACCCGATAGTATGCTTTTGCAACTCTTTTATTCGGGTCTTGACATAAACGCTGCCCTATGCCTTGACATGACCGTCGGAGGGACTTTTGCACGTGAACCTACAACGGAATAGAGGAAAAACCTTCATCACATCCTAGAGAAGTGCGCTTCTCCCCGTTGTAGAAACCTATCCCTCCATAAACAAGGGCATGTCAAGCTTTGAGGAGCCCTCATCGGTCGAACCATACCCCATACCATCATTCGAACCAAGCTGTTGAGCCCTCTCCCGAACCACGAACACCGAAGGAAGGAATGCTCGTCCTTCGAGTTCGTGATTGAATTCAAGGATGATGACAAAACCTTGGACTTTCATGAAGCCGAGGTGTGTTGGTATTTCTAACGTCACTAACTAGAAACAGATATAAACCTATCACTAGCAATGGCGTCAAAAATAAATATCAGATGTTGCTTCAGATAAAACTAAAAGAAAATAATTCATTGCAGTTCATAGCATATCTGAAAAGGTTGTCATCCCTATAGTTAAACTACTAATATGCAAGGAATAAAATATTCGTCCCTATGCCTTGATAAACTTCTCAATAAGTGAATAAATAAATAAACCGGGTATCCGCAAGCGCATTTATATGAATATACCATTGTAGCATTTTAACCAGGAGTAAGAACCAGGTATTGAATTTATATTCTACCACAGGGAAAGAAGTCTATTATCAAGAATTAACTATGCATGTGTGTATCATGTCTCGTATGCAAAGCTTAAGTATTAAATCTATCAATTACATAAACAGGGATCAAAGTTCACAATAAAGATAAAAGTTCTGATAAATAGATTCAACCAAGTCATATCCAGGTGTGCAAGTAGAAAGTGTCAAACAGTGGACGATAGCAATTCATAGGCTAGCTAGCATTAGAAACTCCAATATGTAACTCTAAACTATAAGTTAGGATCTACTTGATTAGTGCAATACATCTAACAATCATCGAAGAAGAACTAATTAAATCCACACATGAGGGGCGTAATCCGTGAAGACTAAGGCCGAAACTTAGAACAACCCGAATAATATCATCCGCTAGGCCTACATACGGGGGATGGATTGCAAAAGGACTCAATGGTGTTTGTCACCACCACGATCTACCACACGACCCGGCATATAGGGGAGCAAACGCAGCAAAATAAGATCTAATCACCATGATTACATCCTCTCTACCACTCACCCATGATATCAATAGATGAGCGCTATACGAATCCATGCATAAACATAACAGTAATTCAACTATGCTAAACATGTAATCAAAGTAAACACTAGAACAAATAATCTCGAATATAAACATGATCAAGATATTCATATTAAGAACGTGTCTGGAACTTGAAGACTACTTACAATGAAGAACTTACAAGAACGAGGCCCCGATCTTGAGCCAGCCTCCGACGGTCGAGCGGATTTCTCCCTTCCTACTAGATCTAATCTTGATTGCTACTCTTCCTAAAGCGGTGTTTCTAGAGCGTGGGATTGATGACTTGAATCTTGAAGCGCTGTTGATGACTTGAGAACTTGATGATCTGAAAAAGGGGGGGTCTGGGGTCTCCTTATATAGTCGGGAGGAGGTGCCAGGTGTTGGACTTAGATACAACTCGTACTCCACCGTCGCCCTCGGATCAAACCGACATTAAACGAGCAGATTAGATTGTGTCTTAGAGGCGGTTGGAGAAGCTTCTGGAAGTAGGGCTGACGTGGCAGAGGGGGGAGGCCGGCCGGCCCAGAGTGGGGCCCACTCTCTCTCAGGGCGCGTCGTGGCTTCTCGAACCTTCGGACTCCTATTTCTTGGGTGTTAAGTCTTGATCACGTCGGGATTAGTCCGAGCCTTCTAGAGTCTTTCTCGAGTTGGATTGCATTACGTCGCGTAATTCGCACGGCTCGCGAATTCTGCTGTTTTCCTGTTTAGTCCTCGCAATTCACAACTTTACCAAAACGGTGGAAATATGTTAGTGACACCCTATTCTAGGTTGTTATTATGATTTATACCCCTTTCTCATGTTTATTTGATTAATAAATTTATATGATAACAAGTGTCAACAAACCCCCAAGCTTACCCTTTGCTAGTCCCTAGCAAAGCTATACGTATAGTAGGATCGAGTTGCTACTACGCTTTCATATCTCGAAGCAATCGTGTTTATCGAGAAATAAATTCTCCTCTTAACCGATTGCTCTCTCATACCTATTTACCATGGGGCGTAGCCTTTTCACGAATCATAAGCAATTAAAAGACAGAACAATCAAGTTAAGTACCATGTCTCAAGCTCTTTGATCAACTATCATCCTGGGGTTTTGCAATATTTTTCAAAAGAAACTCAGAGATCCTATGTATGACCCTCTTAAGTAGATGGTGGTAGCGGAGTTACACATGTGGTAGGACATACATAGTGGGATGATAGTGGTGAAGTGGATGAGGATGAAAGGTAGTAAATAGCCTTTTTCTAGTATTTTTCTTCTCAAGCATCTTGGACTATATCTCTCTTTCTAAAAATTGCTAAAACCTGGGCTATCCATTCTTGGAGAGGTGGGCCTTGCCCCGGACTTGTGTCCATTTTTCTCTCTCCTTAGAGATGTGGACCCTACTCACCCTCGGACACGTGTCCATTATTCATCTCTAAATATATTTTTATTATTAGGGAGGTAGGCCCTTCTCGCCTAGTATGACTTCGGTCCGTTACTCTCCCTCTCTCGCCTCACTTTTCTCTAGATATTTATTTTTTCTTTCTCTTTTTTTTTTTTTTTATGTAGCCCAGCCTCTTGGCATGAAAACACTGAGAGAGACATATCCAAAAATTTGCAAGAGTTTATTTTTGTAATTATGGCTAGTAGATGATGGAATACGGGGATGCGTACTTCCGGGTTAGAAGCAGCGTATTTAGTGGAGTGGACTGATCTTGATGTGGAAGATAAACTCTTAAGGGTCATGACTAAGGAACTCATCATGTAATGTTTTATAATTTTCAAAGATAAAACCAGGAATCAAGTATCTCTAGGAATATGATAAACAGCAGCTCAACTTTTCATGTATCTTTATCCCTCAATGCTAAGACTCGAGATTAAGCATGTGCTTCCCACAGTGTTGGGTTTAGAGCAAATTAAGCATTTAAAGCTTTGGGAGAATCTAAGTCCAAAGTGTAAGTACTTTTTTAAGAGGAATTATGGCGGAGCAACTATTCATCATTTCCTTAGCATATATCATCCAGATCATAAAAAAAAACAATCTAGCAAAGATCTAGCATTTATTTGACTCTTTAACACTAAGACTTTTATTTAAGACTTATTAACTTTTAAGCAAATATATAACTAGCTAGTATTTAAGACATAAGATAGTGATACTTATCGTGGTAAACGGGGGTGCTCTCCCCCAAGCTTGATCTTGAAGTAGTCCTTTGTTCATCCTTGGAGCTTGCTCCTCTTTCGGGGTCTCCTTTAATGTTCTCCCCGTTAATATTAATTTCGCACGCACTGAAGGAATAAATTCTAGGATGTTATTGTGAGCCTTCATGTGCTCACGTCTTTTTGGATTTTTTTTTTTATATATATACAATAGGGATGCTAATGCAAAAACTTATGAGTGCAATATTTTTGTATTTTATTATTTTTTTTTATGCCGCCCACGGCAAAGGAGTGCTTGCATGGGGCTTTAGGAGACTGATGCAAATGCAAAGAAACATATTTTTGTGATTTTCTCATGCAGGTTTAAAAAAGAGTGAGTATGCTAAAGGAAATAAGCTAATTGAAATGTGCTTTGTGCGTAAAATTAAATATGCAGATAAATTCGAAGTTACCTCTCGGCGAGAGTTTTAGAGTACTTACTCCCCATGGCGTGGTGTTGTCTATGGGCCCTCGTGTAAATGTTGTACCGTAAGGGTGCTTCAAGGATCTCAACGGGTGGTGTAGACGAAGTAGCCGAGGAAGTCGATTGTTCGGGTTGGTGATGCCGGCAATGGTCGGGTCTCCGAAGGTGTACTCTTGTTGCTCTTCTTGGTGGGCGCAGCTTCTTTCTTCTTCCAACCTTGCTTCTTTGGTGGAGACCTCTCGGGTGTAGCCGGTGCAGAGTTCAAGATGGGTAGGAGCCGAGTGTACTTTTCCTTGATGTCCTTCTCTATCCTCTTGATGTCCTCCATCTTCGAGTCCAAATTACATTTGTAGTCTAAGGAGACGCTTCGCCCCTTGGTCTTTCTTGGGGCTGTTCATTGTTAGTGTAAGTATTGAAGAAACAAATGTATCTTTTTTACCTTGAAGCCGGAAGTGGATCTCGCCCGCCCCGATGTAGATGATAGCTCTTGTAGTGTTCGAGAACGGTCTTCCAAGTACTATGGGAGGATCTTGTTCTTCTTCTCCCATGTCCATGACTAGAAAGTCGGTGAGGACATAGCGCCTCTTTCGAAATCGGTGTGATTGATCCGCCATCCGCAAAGATTACATAGGTGGAGCACAAAGGCGGCATTACCATATATCAATTGATACGTTACCTTTGACATTAAATTGATGCCCGATCCCGGTGTCGCAGACAACTTGCCGGAAGTTCCATTGATTGATGGAGCGGTTGGATTGATGGAACTCCGTGGTCGCCTAGCTTCTCTAGTTGTGGTGGAATGCGCCGAAGTCTTGCGCTACATTTGCAACTTGATTGATCATCAAGACTCGTTCCACGTGTGGGTTGAGGTTGACCGGTTCTTCTTGTTCTTGCTTCTTCTTCTTGTCCTCTCCTCGGCAATTTGGTGCGTGTACTTCGTGATGTGGTAGTGGCACAGGGTGGAAATGGGGGAGCTAGGGTCTTGTGTTTGCGGTTAAATCTTTCCCTCTCGCTTGTTGACGGTGAAGACGATCTTCGCGGTGTCGGGCGTAGATGATGGCCTTGGTGGTGGCAAGGAAAGGGCGTCCCGTATCAATAATCGGGGCGTTCTTACCTTTGCCCGTATCCAGACCACGGGTCGGTAGCCACATAGAGATTACCGATGTTCGGACAAACGCCTTCCAAGATGCCCTCGGGGTAGCATAGCGACCGATCCGCAAGTTTTAGGCACATGGTTGTGTATAATAAATTTGAACTCGCTCAAGGCTTACCTTAGGCATAATGTTGACACTTGAGCCAAAGTCGCAGAGCGCGTCGTAGGTGCGGGCGCCAATCTTAATGGTGATGACCGGTCTCCCCGGATCTCCTTTTTCTTGGCGGGCATGCCCCGTCCATCCACTTAGGTCCTTCTTGTGCACCCTTGGTCTGAATACCCGCATAGTAGACATCGACAAGATTTGCGATTCTAATTCTTCCTACCGGCCTGGAATCTTACCCGGTTAGGCATAGGAGTAGATAAAGCCAGCTGAGATAATCGAGATTCTATCATTTTATTGAAGCTATGCTTGGTTCTTTATTGCGTAAGAAAAAAGCTTTCCATTTTAGCACTAATAGTTTCTAGCATTTTATCATTGGAAGCTAACTTCTTAGCATTATCCATGAGTCTACCTTGGTTTTGTACTAACTCTCTTAAAGGTGGGAAATTATTGAAAGAGTTATTACCTTGATAGTTACCTGAGTAGTTACACGGGTAGTTGGGTCTCTGTTGATTCCATCCTTGATTCGGGACGATCACTGGTTGTTGTTGTTGTTGATGTAGTTCACGCCCTCTTCCAAATTCGGGACATTGACGCCTCGAGTGTCGAAGTGTTGCCGCATTCTTCACACGTCATGCGGGAATCGAAGAGTTGTATGACTTCCTTCTTCTCGGGAGCTTTGTCTTCAAGCTTCTTCATAATTAAGTCTATTTTGGCGACGGCATGTCTACCTCTTTCACCGGTGCATTCCCTCTCTCTCTTTGCGGGGTTGACGGTCCTCATTCCACGCTTGGTTTGACGCCATCTTATCCACAAGGTCGGTAGAGTTTGATTCAGTGTAAGGGACGAGGAAAGCACCTCCAAAGCGGCGGCGTCCATGGTCTCACTCTACGTGTTGTTAGTAAGCCCGTGGTAGAAGGTCCGCATGAGTAGCCGCCTTCTCCATTCCATGGTGTGGGCATTCGGTGATGTAGTCTTGGAAGCGCTCCCACGCCTGCGAACGGATTCGCCGTGTTACTTCGCTGGAAACTTGAGATTTTCCCCGTAAAGGCGTTGGTTTTGCCTATAGGGAAGAACTTTGCCGGGAAGGCAAGAGAGCAAAGTGTCCAAGTAGTGAGTTTGTCTTTGTTGGCGTAGAACCACCGCCGCCGTCCCCAAGAGTGAGAATGGGAATGCATCAAGTAGGATTGCATCATTTGAGACATCTTTGATGGTGAAGGTGCCACACGATCTCTAGGAAGTGTTGTAAGTGAGCATTGGCATCTTCATGGGCTTTTCCACAGAATTGGCTAGCTTGTACCATGTTGATCGGTTGCGGGCTTGAGCTCAAAAGCTTTGTCTCCCACATCGACCGCCGGCCCGGTGTGGATGTTGGCCGTAGTCGGTCGCGCAGTACTCGCGGAGGGTCTTGTTCGCCATTACTGAACACGGGTGTTAAGCCGCACGCTGGAGGAGGAGTCTTCCAAGGCAGCGATCTTGGGTCGAGACTTCAACTTGGATCTTGCCGGCTTCAAGAGTTTTTTACGGATCGAAAACGAAGTTTTCGAAGATTCCTATTCATACATTACCTCGAAATAGATAGAAAGAATAATAACGAGGGTAAACCTTGTTTAAGCAATTAATGATAAATTTAATACTTTACAATGCGTGAGAGAGATGCATGCATTTATTCCTATATTTATATTTTCTTGGGCTAAAGACTTTCTTTCCCCGAGAACGGCACCAAAAATGCTTGTTGGTATTTCTAACGTCACTAACTAGAAAAACAGATATAAACCTATCACTAGCAATGGCGTCAAAAATAAATATCGATATGTTGCTTCGAGATAAAACTAAAAGAAAATAATTCATTGCAGTTCATAGCATATCCGAAAAGGTTGTCATCCCTATAGTTAAACTACTAATATGCAAGGAATAAAATATTAGCCCTATGCCTTGATAAACTTCTCAATAAGTGAATAAATAAATAAACCGGGTATCCGCAAGCGCATACGAGATATGAATATACCATTGTAGCATTTTAACCAGGAGTAAGAACCGGTATTGAATTTATATTCTACCACGGGGAAAAGAAGTCTATTATCAAGAATTAACTATGCATGTGTGTATCATGTCTCGTATGCAAAGCTTAAGTATTAAATCTATCAATTACATAAAACAGGGATCAAAGTTCACAATAAAGATAAAAAAAGTTCCGATAAATAGATTCAACCAAGTCATATCCAGTGTGTGCAAGTAGAAAGTGTCAAACAAAGGGACGATAGCAATTCATAGGCTAGCTAGCATTAGAAACTCCAATATGTAACTCTAAACTATAAGTTAGGATCTACTTGATTAGTGCAATACATCTAACAATCATCGAAGAAGAACTAATTAAATCCACACATGAGGGCGAATCCGTGAAGACTAAGGCGAAACTTAGAACAACCCGAATAATATCATCCGCTAGGCCTACATATGGGGGATGGATTGCAAAGGACTCAATGGTGCTGTCACCACCACGATCTACCACACGACCCGGCATATAGGGAGCAAACGCAGGCAAATAAGATCTAATCACCATGATTACATCCTCTCTACCACTCACCCATGATATCAATAGATGAGCGCTATACGAATCCATGCATAAACATAACAAGAATTCAACTATGCTAAACATGTAATCAAAGTAAACACTAGAACAAATAATCTCGAATATAAACATGATCAAGATATTCATATTAAGAACGTGTCTGGAACTTGAAGACTACTTACAATGAAGAACTTACAAGAACGAGGCCTGATCTTGAGCCAGCCTCCGACGGTCAGGAGCGGATTTCTCCCTTCCTACTAGATCTAATCTTGATTGCTACTCTTCCTAAAGCGGTGTTTCTAGAGCGTGGGATTGATGACTTGAATCTTGAAGCGGTTGATGACTTGAGAACTTGATGATTTGAAAAAGGGGGGTCAGGGGGGTCTCCTTATATAGTCGGGAGGAGGTGCCAGTGTTGGACTTAGATACAACTCGTACTCCACCGTCGCCCTCGGATCAAACCGACATTAAACGAGCGGATTAGATTGCGTCTTAGAGGCGGTTGGAGAAGCTTCTGGAAGTAGGGCTGACGTGGCAGAGGGGGGAGGCCGGCCGACCTGTTATTTAGGCCGGCCGGCCCAGAGTGGGGCCCACTCTGGGTCCCACGGCGCGTCATGGCTTCTCGAACCTTCTGGACTCCTATTTCTTGGGTGTTAAGTCTTGATCACGTCGGGATTAGTCCCGGAGCCTTCTAGAGTCTTTCTCGGAGTTGGATTGCATTACGTTGCGTAGTCGTGCGGCTCGCGAATTCTGCTTTTTTTCTGTTTAGTCCCTCGCAATTCACAACTTTACCAAAACTGTGGAAATATGTTAGTGACACCCTATTCTACGTTGTTATTATGATTTATACCCCTTTCTCATGTTTATTTGATTAATAAATTTATATGATAACAAGTGTCAACAAGGTGCGCGTAGACTTTCATATCTAATTCATCCTTGACTTCAATCGTCTCATAGGCTACCCTCTTGAAAAGCTTTTTCACGAAAAACCTATAGAGGGGAGCCATGATGAGAAATTGGGAAAGATTGTTTCCACTCCTCACCCAGAAAACCCAAAAGCGAAACATCTTCCCAGCCAAAACACGGTCGAGGAGGCGATGTTCATAATTCCATTCACTTCACCCAAGTGCTTTTGCATCTTTGTGAGACGAATTACCTATCGCCCTCACTCGAACACAAGTCATGTCCCTCTGGCCAACAAAACATTGTTCTTGACAATGGTCGAGATTCAATGTTCGTCCTTCACTCATGTGCCATGGACATGCATGAAGCGACAACTCTTGAGACCAAGCAGAAACCTGAAATTGAGCATGGCAAGTGTTTCATTCGAAACATCTCATGTTTCATGCTCACCTTTGGGTTCTCTAGAGTCTGTTTAGCTTCTAGCCGAGTGCTTCTACTAAGATCACAACCATCTCTTGGTCCTCGTTATAAAACTTTTCAAGAGAATGGTTGCAAATCTCGTAGTAGCATGATGACGCTAACCTTGCAGACTTGAGCATAATGCTAAAATTCTTAGTGGTGAAACGGGAACTTCACCACCACCGGTTGCAAGATGTTTTCCCCGGGTCAAGCTTACGACCATAAAGAAAGCACTGCGGAGATACCCGAACTATCGAAAAAAAAGGCCTCTCTTTATTAATAAAAGTAAAAACATGTTATCGCTAGTATGCACCTTCGGGTATTCTTGTCGCTAACCATTTCAGTGGAGATCGATCAAGAAGATCAAAAGAGGCACGCGATGCTTGAAAACATGAGGGCGACATCAACAAAAAAATGATGGCAAATAAAAGATGATGTCGAGACTACCTTGTTGAACACAAAAAAAAAAAAAGAGAGAGAAGGGTTTGAAAAAAAAAAACAAAAAAAAATATAGAAAAAAAAGTGTTATAAAAAAAAAAGAAAGAGAGAAAGTGATTGAAAAAAAAAAAAAAAAAAGAGAAAAAAAAAAAAAGGGAGAGTGATCGAAAAAAAAAAATAATAATAAGAGAAGAGAGGAGCGGAGTTGGCCCCGCATGGTCAAGATACATACCAAAGTGCTTTTTGACTCCACCCATCATTGCTTCCACAAGCAAGAAGGGTTTGTCTCTCATCCTTTGCGGCTACCATCAAGACCCATGGCCCATACACATGTGTGTGTGGCCTAGCCTTGAGGTGCACCTAGGTAGAACCACGATGCAAACTGCAGCAACAACTTCAATGCTAATGTTGCCGGTAAGTATATCCGGTATGCAAAGGAAATAAACGTTCACTAACCCATTCACTCATTTTATTTGTCTCCATGAAAATAAAAATTGCATGCTTCCCTCGTTATGACACATGCTTCCCTCGTTATGACCCCGGGGACGGGTAAGCCTTGATATCACACTAGAGTAGCAATCGGCCCGGTGCAAACGTGGTGTTTGGACTAGAGGTTGCCTATCTTTTGTGGCGCAACCAACAGTTGAGGTGGTAGGCGGCTGGGTCGTGACAGCCTTGTCCGTCCCTTGTAATCCCCCCACGTTCGGGTGCGGCGCAGTGCAATTGCTTGGACACCGTCCTTTGGGCGTGGGCGGTGCGGCGAACAAGTAGCTCGAGGACCGGCTAACCATAGACCATAAAGGTGTAGGGATCCTTCTTGAGAATCCTCCCCATCTTTGGCCTTGTGTGTCCTTGGGCGAACTAGTTAGGAGAGAGTACCTTCGTTCCCTATGGAAAATACGATACCCTCAATATTTCCTCGGTGAAAAGCTACAACGACAATTACATCAGACGCTTGCGGATTCTTCTGCATGACGTTAAGAAACGTCAACAATGCCGATATTTCAAAGATGGTTCACTATAAACCCGAGCACCACGCCCACATTTATAGAAAACTACCTAAAACCCCTAGGTACCCTCGACCCTACGGATCGACATGGCAAGAGTAAAGGTAAACCTGAAAGTACACCAAACCATCACCCGAGCTTAGTTCCACTACTTCCCAAGAATGATATATGATTCAATTAGCCTAAAGTTAGTCATGTTAATTACCACAATACACTAACTATACTCTAGTTGGCATTTTAGGAATATAACATGAGAATAACTATACTCTAATTCATATGCATTGCGATATAAATAAATAGACTTAAATAAAGAAAGGAACTTCATAGTAAATTACCGGAAGATCCTTCCAAGGAGACAATCCCTCCTTGCCTAGCTCAAATCCTAAACTAAACTAATGAAAGTGGAGAAGCTCAAGGTGAGTGTTGCTCAAATGTGACGTGTGTTGTGTGTTTAGAGAGGGGGGTATGCCTCCCTATTTATACATGAAGTGAAGACACTTTTGGGGAGCTTTTTGGCGGGAGTTTTTGGTGCCAATTCTGACATGCACCCATGCAACCGCCTCTATTCCACCGGGGACGGGTCGTCAACGAAGGCGCGGTGGGATCGGAGCTCGGCCAGGGACCGGCCACCCCTTGGCCGTCCGACCCGAGTTTTTAACCCCCTGGTGTCGTGCCTTTGCGGGTTGGGTTGTGGCCCACTCTATGTTGCCTCCTCGGTGGTGCAATGGCCTGATTCGCGTCGGTTTTGGCCTACTTGCATTCCCCTTGTCCAAAGCGTATTTGTGACTTGCGCTTCTCGCTCTTATTTGGCGTACTTGTACCTGATTCCACCTTTATACCCGCAAAACATATTTTCTTCGAATACAAGTGGAACTAGGTTAGAAGTAAAGGTATATATGACATAAGTTTGCCCGTTTCTCATGATATGGATATAAGTTGGTGGTATTAATTACTCGATAATGACCGCCAACAGGTGCCGTAAGATTTTTTTGGCGATGTCAAGCTCCTTCATCTGACCATCTCCAGTTGGTACCACTTCATACCGAGGCTTTACACTTTGGGCGTGCTTTGCATCGGCGTGCTCTTTCCTAAATAGGACACACCCATTCTCGCAAGCATGTATCTGCTCATACGGCATCTTAAGTGCACTAAAGAGTTTCTGTGACTCATACATGCCCGTTGGCAGGCAGTGACCCTTTGGAAGCAGGGTGCCAACCACGATCAACAACCTATCGAAGCCTGCTCGACTAATGTTTAACTCGGACTTCACCCCTAATAAGCGACCAATGTCGTCCAGTTGCAAGATCGTGGTGTTCTCATGAAGGAGTTTGGCGGCCGAGTCCAACATTTCGCTTCGCCTCCTTCTCCATCGCCTCCTTTTCACGTGCTTCGTTAAAAAGTGCTTGGTGGACATCATCTAACATGTCTACAACCCCGGCATCACCATCACACTCCTCGAGGCGTGGTCTCACCACCTCCTCTCTCATATGTTGTGCTTCACCATGGTAGATCCACACAGTATAGTTCTTGGTGAATCCACAATCCAGAAGATGTCGATCCATATCCTCTCGGCTGACTCTCCTCTTGCTGTCACATCTTGCGCAGGGACACCAAAGTAGCAAATGACCACGAGCACGAGCATTTCCCCATACCATTTCCAAGAATTCATTGGTCTTGTTCATCCATTCAACATCAAAATCACGCTTTTACTCCTCGACCGTTGTACATCCACCGGCGGTCCTCCATCCTTTAGCAACCATGAATTCCAACCACGAATTCCATCTAAATGGTGTGTTCCTACTGTCTAATAGGTGAGGATAGGTCCTAATCCCACCCGCAGATGCGTAGATGGGTTAGTTCCCATGCTCCGATCCGACCGAGACAGAATTTCGGCAGCACCTCCCCGCTGTTCTTCGGATACATGTCCTGGAAGGGAGAGTGTGTATCCCGGAGAACAACGAGGTGATGCTTGAAAACTCTACGCCAATAGGAGCGGAACATGGAAACTTACCCATCTACGTATCTGCATGCTGTCCGAAAACGTGGACAATCCGAAGCAGATACGGTCGTGAATATGCAAAGAAATGCATACCTCCTGCCATATCTCTTTTGAGCGAGAGACGCCTAACTAGGTTACGCGATCTACGAGCATCATATGTAAAGAGGGGTTATACCTAGCGGTGCAGGCAGACCAGCAGTGGCAGTGAAGTCACGTACTCCGGCTCGGCACCGATGGGCTCTCCCTTAAAAAAAAAGACGGGTTCAATTAAAAATTTCAACAGAACCTCCCTACACGGTGAGGTTTTCAATACCTGCAACAAAACAACGGGCACGATGGCCGACCAACACATATGCATACACATCGAACTCAATCCCTCATTGTCGGTACACATTCATATCTGACGATCACTACAAAACACGAATGCTCACCTTGCTTGGGCGGTGGGCGAGCGGCGGGACCCACGACCACGGACCCGGGGACGGGTGGCACGAGGATAAAGCGTCGACCTTCTCCTCCTCCCTTTTCCCTTTCTACTTCTTCTCCTCCCTTTTCTTGTCCGACAATGAGGACCGGCGGCCTCCCCTCCTCCCCCTTCTCCTCCTCCTCCTCTTCCCTCGCTTTCTTCTTCTCCGGCGGTGAGAGGGGCGGCGGCGTACCCCTCCTTCTCCTCTCCTCCTCTTCCCTCCCCTTCCTCTTCTTCTCCTCCTTTGCCGGTCGGTGGCCGGGCGTCGGTCGCGGAGCGGCGCGGCCGGGCTCGTTGGCCAGCGGGGTGCTTGCGAGGGCGGCGGCGTCGGTGGCGCGGCGGTGTGCGCGGCGGGAGGCGGCGAGCTGGCGGCAGGCGGCGTCGCGGCGGCGATGGCGGCGTCTTGCGAGGGCGGATCTTGCGCGGGCGGTGGAGCAACTGGCGGTGGCGGCGGCGGGCGGCGGGGTGCGCTGTGGCGGGCGATGGCGGTGGCGTCGTCTTGTGGCGGGCGGTGGTGGCGGCGGCCCCGCGATGTTGAGTGTGTGAGTGAGTGTGTGTGAGTGTGTGTGTGAGTGAGTGAGTGTGTGTGTGTGTGTGAGTGAGTGTGCGGCGGGGGGTTTCTTTTTTAAAAGAACATTTCTCCTTCGCCGACGGCGAGATCTTAGGGCCATCGGCATAGGGTTACCCTTTGCCAGCGCGCGTGGATCCAGCCGTCGACAAACATTTTAGGGTCTAGGGTTTTCAAAAAAAAAAAAAAAACATTCGCCGAGGGCGCGATCCGGGAGGTGGTCGAGCAAAGCGAGGCCATCGGCAAACCTCTTTTTAAAATATTTGGAAGCGGAGGCGGGCCGACACGTGTACATCCATTGTCGAGAACTGTATATCCAGCGCTCGGCAAAGATTCTCTTCGCCGAGAGCGCAACAATCAGCCCTCGCAAATCCAAAATAAAAAATTGATTTTGCCATCACAACTTTTTCGTAGCTTAGCTACAGTACATGGAGTTCCTTGTTCAAGTTTGCAATTTTTTTTTCAAACTTTTCACTATATTTCAAGAATTATCATGTATTATTTGAATTTTTTTTCAAAACACAAATTTGAACTGCAAGTCATTCGAATAATGGATCTAAATTATTGGAAAAAATGGTATACATGCTTCCGAGTCTATTTTGAGGTCTCATCCCACACCAAATTTCGAACATCTTGTGCTCGAAAACATGTCGACTCACTTGCTTGGGTGAGTTGTTTTAAATTCTATAAAAATCAAACGAAGTTCAAAATTCATGAAATTTGACGAGTTGTCCTTATATCGCATGTGTACACTGTGTGAAAAAATTTGAGAAGATTTCGTGGACTGTTGCATCTCGGATGGCAAAATGCGACATGTCCATATGAGTTTCTATTATCACATGTTTGGGATGAGGCCTCAAAATAGACTCGAAAGCATGTATACCATTTTTCCAATAATTTAAATCCATTATTCGAATGACTTGCAGTTCAAATTTGTGTTTTGAAAAAAATTCAAATAATACATGATAATTCTTGAAATATAGTGAAAAGTTTGGAAATAATTGCAAACTTGAACAAGGAACTTCATGTACTGTAGCTAAGTTACAGAAAAAAAGTGGTGATGGCAAAATCAATTTACTGGTCTTACATCTGTAATGAAGTGTCAGCGCTTTTAATGGCGACGACCAATCTACCGATCTACTATCTGGAACTAATCGCGTGCTTACAAGCCCAATGCTGCCAGCTTGTTAGTTTAGTTTCTCTCACAAAAACTCAAGGCCACAGCTTGTGTAGAAAAACAAAATTATTAATTTATACAACACCAATGTTTTGCAATTTATTTGTATAATAATAAAAAAACATAACCTAAGCAAGCAAATATGATTTTTCATGTTTGCAGGATGTCGATATATATAAATACATATACACCAAACAAAAGGTAACCAACGGTTTCCAATAAAAAACGAAAAATGGGCACATAAAATTTGAGATAAGAAGAAATCGAATCTGAACTAGGTGCATGACCACACCTTCCACCAACCTACTTGAGTTTAGTTCACTTCCTACGTCATATTGGTAAAAAGATTCTACGGTTTCTTGGTAAAACAACAGGCAGCCATGCAAATCGCTGGCGTTGTTGAGCACCGTGGATTTGATCCCCTGGTGGGTAGCGTCTCACCTGGACCGTCCTACCATTGGACTACAAGCCAATTCACAGTTTTGTCCTTTGTATCAAGAGAACTAGAGTATTAATCTACTTTCCATTTTTGAAAACTATGTATAAATCTACCTCCCTGTTGATGTTTCCCAATATGATGCTCAGTGCTATCCCTGATAGTTCATTTGGTTTTGTTCTAAGACCACAGCCTTTGTACTTTCTTTCTAATTAGCATCTAAAGCCTTTTGATGAATTGAAAGCAGAAACCAAAATAATTTACTGAATTGGAAGCAGAAAACAATGTTAAAATTCTGTGAATAAACTGCTTCATCATGAGGAAATTGAAGCTCTGCCGAATGCTTTATAAGATATTTGAACTGTTATTTATTGGCAACTTATTATATCGATATTATATAAGTCATCGAGAGGAGATTCTGTGTAAATGGTTGTGTTATTTTCTGCTTCTTTAAAATTTTATTTATTTCTCTTTCTAGGCAATTATATTTATTGTTTCCATTTATGAAATTGTTTGGATTTTTGGCTTTTCAGGAGTCTCACCTAAAATCTTTCAACAATTCTAATTGGTAGCGTTGATGCATCAATGATTAATGTTAATAATTTCCTAACACCTAGGCTATTATAACTAATTTGATTTTACCTTAGCAATGAACCATCACAGACAACAGAATTCTATGATGTTTTCTTCAAACATCCCACCTTTTCTATTTTTTAAATACTACTAGCAAAAATATGCCCGTGCGTTGCACCGGGATATGTGTAAATTATTGTCCTTTTCTCATACCAAAAGCATGTCATGCATCATGGCAACACGCATTAGCTAGCTTCACATGACACTCCATATCAGTGTGTCGAAATCGTTAAAAAATATCATATGCAATTATATGTTGTAGAAGAAGCATGGAACTTACATGGTGTATTTCCACGTGTTGACAGATCAAAGACACACCTAATTAGAGGTGTAATGTTCTTTATAAAAGCCTTAGTTGTATTGTTTTTCCTAAATAATGCTTGCCACGCCCTTTAATTTTGCTTTTGCTTGCTTTGTAAAAAACGTTGAATATTGGAAGCCATTGTCGGGGAAGGAGACAATGGTGTTTGGCTGGTAGGCGTGCCATGGGAACTGGTCGTGGCCCTAGCCGTTCTCTCCATTGCTTGTCAGCATCGGCTGTGCCTGGCATTGATGGTTGGTGCCAATGTCCACGTCATTGCCATCGTTGATGTCGTACTGGATCACGTCATCGCCATCGTCTGTGCCTGGCATTGATCGTTGATGCCGTCATTGGCATCGAGCGGGAGTGGCTCGTCGCCGTCCTACATGAGCTCGTGTCGAGCCAGGCCTGGATGTGTTGTCGTCGAATTCACCGCCGTCGCCGATGAACGGAGACTGCCCTTGCCCAACATTCGGCATGACGGCGGCATCCAACGCCACCTGCCCAAGCTACAGGCCATCATCGTCGTCGGCGACACCCAATGCCTTCTGCCTCGCAGCCGTGGCCAGCAGCGCCACGTCGATGGACACGAGCAGCTCCTCCAAGTCCATGCCCTCCAGCGCGGCTTCGGCGGGACACGCTAGCGTCTTATTGAGTCTGGTCCTGTGCGTTGCCTGTGGGAGTTGTGGGGTTGGATTAGAACATCAGCGGCACAGATTCTTAACGGTTCCGAACACGGAGACTCCTCTTTGGCCACATCTCCTAAACGTACAAGTACAAGCATGTATAGGGATCTCGTATAATGCACATGGCCTTTCCAAAATTATAAGCCGTGCCTGCCTTGCACGCATGGCATACACATAATCTTTCTATTTCTATTTTTATCTCTCACGAGACATGCATGCTGCACTTGTAAAGTCCAACCTGCTCACGCCTTGCATGTATATACACATATATATTGACTTTATGGCAGGAGAGAGCCGTGAGGTGGAAGAAAGGAGAGGCCAAAAAAAAATATGGCAGAAATTTTGGCTTTCAGTCGATCTAAATCATTGATGCCAATCCGATGGCTGAGGGCGATCCTACGGTCTGGAGGAGAGACGGCGGAAATTTTCTCGCTTTATTAGTATATAGATAGATATAGATACCTGTCCACATAGGAGCGATGTCTTTCACCAAATTAAGACGTTTGTCACAGATGTCCAACAATGACGAAAACTAAATTTGCCGTCACAGTTGTATCACCCTTGCAATGAACCGTCGTAGATAGTATAATTTTGTGATGATTTCTAAGAACATCACCAAAAAACGTCATGTAAAGTACTATTTCTTGTAGTGCACACGAACTCATCACTCACATCCTCCGCGCAAGGGCGGCTAAGGGCACCCCATGTAACAACAAACAATACATTACAATCAATCAACACAAAGACTCATGCCGATCTAGATGTAGAGGTTTTACTCAATCACGAGGGTCAGAACATGTATAGAATCCACTCTCTTTGTGTAAACCGCCCAGTTCCAGAGTCCGCAGAAGCCCTAACAAGCTGTCTCGTGTATTCTGTGGCGAGGCTATCTAATGAGTCTGGCCTAGGTGGGGTTGGATGAAAAGTCCGATCAGGATTCCCCAAATCCCGCAATCTTAGCACCTACAGCTAAAAATCGACGCACTGATCCGGCTACAACGCCACTGGGGCCTTTAGCAGGCCTCGACAAACATAGCACTGCACTCCGGCGTATCCACTCAGGGAAAGGCCTAATCGCCCTAAAAGACTAGTCCGATAGGGGAAGCATGGCTCTCCCTTCTAAGGTGACTTCCTCCTCCCAAGCTACGGTCGCCGCCCGACTACAACTGGGTCACCTGGCCTATTTTAGTGTTGCGTATTTGTCAACGGATAATAGTGGAGGATGTACTCATCATTCTAACCCCCTTAACAAGGGCCTAGTTTTGATACCAAAAGATGAGCCGTCGGGTGGGGTTCGATGAAAAGCCCGACACACCAATCCAGATTCCCCGATCCTGCAATCTTAGCACCTACAGCCGAAATTCGACGCACCGATCCGGCTACAACGCCACTAGAGCCTCTTGTTGCGCCTCGGCAATCTTAGCACCACACTCTAGCGTACCCACTTAGGGAAAGGCCCAATCGTCCTAAAAGACTAGTGCGATAGGGGAAGGGTGGCTTTCCCTTTTAAGGTAGCTTCCTCCTCCCAAGCTAAGCATGGTTGAATTATTCAGAGGCTCCATTGGTCGCCGCCTAACTACAACTGGGCCACTTGGCCTATTTTAGTGTTGCGTCTATGCCAACGGGTAATAGTGGAGGATATCCTCATCACTATCGGTGGTAAATCATTGACACCTCGTTGTTGTGGTGAAAGTTGTTTAGTCCTTGGAAACATGCACTATTGGAGGCTGGTTACATTTTGCACTCGGCAAAGGCTTTACCGAGTCTTTGCGTTTGAGGAAAAATTTCATGGCGAAGGTTCTTTGTTGAGCACCATTTTTGGGCACTTTCGCAAAGCATTTGCCAAGTGTTAAAGTGGCAATCGGCAATCTGTTTTAGGAAGACAAACAAAAGAAAATCAATCGTCGAGCCCATCGAGCCACCGCTACCTGCGTGACCCCGGATTCGCCTTTGGGGAGCTCATCCTCACCGGTTGTGTCGCTGGGGAGATCATCCTCACGGATCTTGCCGCCCGGAGGAGATGGAGGGCGCCCGGCGCCGTCTAGCGGAACCTGCCCCAAATCCATTGTGCCCCTTCACCGGATCCGCCTTCTCCTCACTTTGGATCTGGGCTGGGGTTTCTTGCATGCCGAGGGAGGAGCTAGTGGAGGGCGCCGCGGCGTCAAGCGGACCCACGCCAAATCCAC
Source organism: Hyparrhenia diplandra (assembly GCA_015847255.1). NCBI lineage: Eukaryota > Viridiplantae > Streptophyta > Magnoliopsida > Poales > Poaceae > Hyparrhenia > Hyparrhenia diplandra. The sequence goes on along the minus strand of JADLZK010009587.1, from coordinate 384,937 downwards.
TTGGGCGTCGCTCCGCTATGCCCGAGCTCCAACGTCTCATCTTGGCCCGCCGTAGGAGCCCAACCACCCACCGCACCCCTCCGAGGCCACTAATGCTACCCGCACCACCGTCGCTCATTCCTCCTTTTCCCTCTCCAAGCGCTCGAGGCGCCGTGGGGAGAGAGAGAGTGCGTGAGAGAGAGAGAGAGAGAGAGAGAGAGAGACGCACGTGTGTGTGAGAGGGGCTGGCCCACTTGGGTGCGGTGAGTAGGGAGGGAGGGTGGGTGGGGAGTCGGTGAGTGAGGTGAGCTTTTATAGGTAGGGTTTCGGTGTATTGGGCTGGGCCAAATTGATGGCTTTTGCCGAGTGTCGAATGGGGACACGCACCAAAGATTTTTCCTTTTTCTTTCTCCCTTCTTTATCTAGAAAAACTGAAATGCTCTTTGCCGATTGTTGGTGGTTCTACGACACTTGGCAAAGTAAACCTCTTTGCCGAAAGTGTCATGTAGGCGGCACTCGGCAAAAGAAGGTTTGCCGAGTGTCAAAAGCTCGAATCTTGTAGTTATTTGAAAGCAAAAATAATATTCATATTCATGAGTGCAATGTGAGACCATATTCAGGAATAGACCAAAAATTTGAACACCTTGTTCATGGGACATGACCACATACTTGTAGCCAATTGTTTTTAAATTCTATAAAAACAAATGAAGTCTAAAAATCATGAAACTTGTTAGTATTGCATGATTTCATATGTGGAGGTTGTGACAAAAATTTGACAAGGTTTAGTGCAAGTTGTCACATACGATGCTTCAAATGTTATAGAGTCATTCTCAACTTTCTAAATCTTCTCTGAGAGATTGAGAGGTTTGTAAGCATCTTACGTGTCAAGCTACGCGAAACCTTCTCAATTTTTGTCATAGCCTCCACATAGAATATGATAACATCTCGACAAGTTTCATGATTTTTCGGACTTTGTTTACTTTTTATTGAATTTAAAAACTATTCACCCGCAAGTGATTGTCATGTTTAAGGTGAACAAGATGTTTGAAATTTCACACTACAGGGAATCGGTACGCTTTGCCGAGTCTTTGGCGCGCACTTCGGCAAAGGCTTGTATCCACTCGAACCATTTGCGAGTACCAAACTCGGCGGCGTACTTTCGCAAAGAATGACTCGGCAAACCATTCTTTGCCGAGTGCCAAATGTCGGGCACTCGACACGGGGCGTCGCCGAGTGCCATGTCGATACTCGGCGTATGCCGTCGAGCGATACATATGGCGCCTCTTTGCGAGTGCCCAGCGTTTGGCACTTTCGGCAAAGGTTTGAATATTTTAAAACCTTTGCCGGAGGGTGCTAAATGTCGAGAACTTCGGCAAATTATTTATTTTACCAAAAAAAACTTCACTTCAGGGGTGCAAAGCGAAAAGCACTCGGCAAAGTTATGGTTATTTTGCCGAGTGCCGCCCATGCACTTTCGGCAAAGCTGCCATTTTGCTCTTTGGATACCCGAGCTTTGCCGAAAATCTTGGCACTCGGCAAAGCTGGAAATTTCATTTTTTACTGTTTCTATTGATTATTGCTGCAAATACACATATACATATACCATAAGCATTCATATATACACATAAACCACATATATCACCAATTCACATATATAATTCACATATATAATCCATACAAACTTGCATAATTTAAAACAGCTCACATATATATCACATCCATACAAACTTACTTAATTTAAAGTTCATAATTTAAAAGTGCTATAAGTTATACTACCACTTCACTACAAGTTAGTTGCCGTCAGGCCTTCTAGCCAAAATTGAGTGAAGTGTAGGTCACCGATCTTTAATGCACGAGATCTCCCAAATGTAGACCAACATTCTCACTAATACATCCTCCTTTGCTTCACAACTACGACGACATGGTCTCTTCGGCGACGGTTAACATATTTGGATATGTCGCTGGATCTCCAATCTTACGAGCAACCACCTTTGCCTGATATCCATCTGTAGTGCGCGTTGGTATTGGATTAGCCCATGTCCAAACATAACCCAATCGAGACATTGTGCGGGTAAGAATGGATGCATAACTACAACCAGCGTAGGTTAAGTCATACCGTTGAACACTGTAATTATTGGAAAAAAAAATATGAGAACATCTCTAGAGTACCACATCAATTCTAGGTATAAGCTACGTGACAAATTAACATATCGAGATTACCACATCATTTTGGTACCTCCGAGTGCGGTTTTGCGGCAAATCCCGCAATATCATCAAGCGTTCCTACTTGTAGCCGTCATCAACAAAAAGGAGAATGTAGGCAGAGTGTACCCATGTTCTTGAAGCTTCGTTACACATCCCATGACAAATATATTTTTGTGTAACCGCTGGCTGCTCACATGCGACTTTGATCCAACCGGCCGAGATGTTTATAGGATTTCCACCTCTCCTTCTAGGGGCGATGGAAAAGCTAATTTGACATTGGATTTGTTGTCCTAATTCACTATGAAGATGATGTGAGTGCTGGACAACCACTTCTTGAACACCAAAGTACGAGAGAGTGTGTTTTAAGCCAAGTGATTTGGTCAATTGGCTGCAATACATATAAAATTCATATAAATGGTAAATATACATATACAAATATATTTGACAAATTAATTATACAAATACTTACTATTATTGGAACATTTTCCGCTATGGTGGGGAGACTTCTTGGATCGGGGTCAAATCCCGGGTCGTTAGATGGCCACATCTACCTATGACTTCTGGCGGTGGAAGATTACGTCCGGCCATCTAGAAATATATAGAAATTAGTTTCAATTTTGTGGAGACTTAATAGAAACCTGCAAAAAAAACATGCATACTTTATTTTGTGGAGACTTAATATAAATGCACACTTCGGCAAAGGTCACGGAGAACGTGACCAAAACCTGCAAAAAAACATGGCACGAAGGCCAACAACCACATGCATATACCGAATATGGCCCACGAAGGCCACCAACCACCAATATATCAACCACATCTTACTTCTCAAGTATTACCATAACAATTACTACTAACCCTACAACTATTACTAACAACTACTAACACTACTAATACTAACCATACAACTACTAACCCTACAACTATTTACTAACTACTACTACTAACCCTACAACTAACACTACTAACCCTACAACTATTTACTAACTATTTACTAACTAATACTACTAACCCTACAACTAACACTACTAGAAGAATAGCGCTTAATTACCTTCGCTGCGGCAACACGAAGAACGACGACTGGCATCAATCACCTTCTTCCTCCTCCCCTTCCTCTTCTTCCTCCTCTCCTCCCTCTTCCTCCTCACCTTCCCCTTCCTCCCTCTTCCTCCTCACCTCCCCTTCCTTCCTCTTCCTCCTCACCTTCCCTTCCTCCCTCTTCCTCCTCACCTCCCCTTTCTTCCTCCTCACTCGCCGCCGGAAACAGGGCGGGCCGGCGGAGCGAGAGGGCGCCGGCGGATGGGGCGGGGGCGGGGCTTGGCCGGGGGCGTGGCCGGGCGCCCGGGCCCCTTCGCCCGAGACTCTTGAGACAGCGCGCGGATCAGCGCCGGGCGGGATGGGGCGGGGCGCCGGGCGCCGCACCGGGGCTGGGGGGGGGCGAGAGGGCCGGGGCGCATGGCCGGGCGCCGTACGACGCCCTGGATGCGCGGGCCCGTCTTATGGATCGCCCCCCGGCGGGATGGGGGCGAGGCGAGAGCGGCGCCCCGGCGAAAACTCGGCAGCTACGGGCAGGCGGCGGGCGGGCGGCGGCGGATCGGCGAAGTCCGCCGGGCCGCGGCGTGGGCGGCCGGGGCGGGGGTGGCGGCGGGCGCCGGGCGGGGCGGGCACGGGCGGGCTCGGGTTTTAGCCATCCCGATGTCTGGCTTGCTCGAAACTTTTCAAATTTTTTCCACTTTGCCTCCCCCATGAGATGACAAGACACCTCACCAAGTTTCGTGATTTTTAAACTTCGTTTTGGATTTTATAGATTTTAAAAACACCTTTCCCCATGTAACTTGTCATATTCCGGCACATAAATGTTCGAATTTTCACGCGAGTCCACTGGATTGAGCCTAAACATACGCCAAACATCATGACTAACATTTTTTGAATGACCATGATCCATTATTTCATGTACCTGCAGTTCAAATTTGGAGTGGTCCGTAAAATGCAAGAAAATAGAAATAATTCATGAAATATAGCAAAACAACTTGAAATTGTCCCAAATTCTCCACATGAGATGTAACTCTTGTACTAATGCCACACAAAAAAATATGGGACAAAAATCAAAAAAAATGAATGGTTTGCCGAGTGCGGGGTGGACACTTTCGGCAAAGACCTGTTTGCCGGTGCGCGTATAAACCTGGCACTCGGCAAAGTGTGAATAGTTTGCCGAGTGTCTAACGTTGGACACTTTCGGCAAGGTGACGGGAAGGGCGTGGCGTTTCATGCTTGTTATCCTCTGCCGAGTGTAATGATTTGCCGACGGTAAACCACTTTCGGCAAATGATTTGTTTTCCGAGTGCTATACATCGCCCGACGGCCGGGCACTCGGCAAAGTCGTCTTTGTCGAAGTACTCGGTTTGACACTTTCGGCAAAGAGGATCTTTGCCGAGAGTGCCCGACTTTTGCCACTCGGCAAACTTCTTCGCTTTCGGCAAAGCGGATTCCTGTAGTGTCGGTTCTATCCCATTAAATGACCTCACATAAGACTCAATAACATGAATATCATTTTTTCTATTTAATTTTTTTGCTTTATTCGAATGACTTGCAGTTTAAAGTTGACTTATAAATGAAAATTCAATTAAATGAAATAAATTAAAGAAATATAGTAAAATGTCTGAGAAATGTACCAAATTTAAACATGGTGCACCACGTACTGTTAGAGGACTACAACAAAATTTGGAGGTCAAAATATATATAAAAATACTTTGTTGAGGTTTGGATTGTGACACTCGGCAAACCTTCTCTTTGTCGAGTGTCGCATTCCGACACTTTCGGCAAAAGAATATTTCAATTTTTAAAAATTTTCCAATTTAATACATTATTGAACTGCACAATTTAACGACACAGCAAGACTAGAAATTCAAGAGCCGGGGCAGGCTATAAATATGTACGATACCTCTCAGTTACCAATACATCCAATCCACATCGATCGCTCAACAAGTTCTACTCTCCTCAAGCACAATCCACCAAGCAGCAGCCAAGAGCGCTCGTGGAGCATGGGGAACCTGGTGATGGGCGCGATGGGCAGCCTTATCCCCAAGCTCCATGAGCTGCTAAAGGGAGGAGTACAAGCTGCAAACCGGCATGAAGAAGCGCATCAGCTCCCTCACTGAGGAGCTTGCTTGCGCCGCAAGCTGCCCTGCAGAAGGTAGAAAAGGTGCCGTGGGACCAGCTCGATGAGCAGGTCCAGATCTGAGTACGCCATGTCAGGAGGCCTCCTACAACATGGAGGACGTCCTGGACACCTTCCTTGTTCGCGTCAAGGGACCTGATTCCACTAAGCAGAAGAGCCTGCTCAAATGCTTGGGCAAGAAAATCACCAACTTGTTCGCCAAGAACAAGTCGCGCCCGTGAAATCGAGTGTCAAAACCAAGGACATCATGAGTCATCTTGAGGAGGTGACCGAGCGGTGTCGCAGGTACAAGGTAGGCGATATTGATGTGGACAAGCCTGACACAATGTCTACAGTTGATCCTCGACTTCACGCCATGTACAACAAAGTGGAAGACCTTGTTGGCATCGACAAGTCAAGCGGTGAGCTCATATCCATCCTTCAATCTCCACAGCGGGAGGGCGCTTCAATCCTGAAGACGAAGATTGTTGTAATTGCTGGAGTTGGTGGGCTGGGGAGACCACACTTGCCAAAGTTGTCTATGATAAACTTAATGGGGATTTTGACTGCACGGCTTTTGTTCCAGTCGGCAGGAAGCCTAACCCGCAAGAAGTCATCCAGGGTATTCTCATGGAACTTGACAATAAAAAATGTATGAATTTCAATTTTTCAGCGTGCCGTCAAATATATCAACTCATCAACGAACTCCGAAAGTTCCTTCATGAAAAGAGTTACCCGTCATCTTCTGTTTGCACTACTAGTACTGTTTCAATTTTATCTTAAACCGTACCGATCATTTAAGCTATCTGATGCAAATCTTAAGTTTGTATATTTCAAAATAATACGAGTATGTTGTCTAGAAATATAATCTTATAAAGTGTTGCTGTGTTGTATTGAAAAAATTCTAAAATAAAAGTACTAGCCAAATTTGAATTTTTCTGTTCACGGTTGTGTCCCAGGAAGTTATATTTTTCACCCTAGATATTATAGATTGGCATGCTTCTTAATTTTTTATATGTATGTAGTAGATAACTTAATTATTAATTCAAGACGTTTTCGTTCTTGTGTGGATAGGTATTTTATTGTTATTGATGACTTATGGGAGAAGGAGTCTTGGGAAACAATCAAATTGGCATTTGACGACAATAATTGTGACAGTAGAATAATCATAACTACTCGTAACCGGGAGGTTAGCGAAAAAAAGGTTATGAAGTTTATGACCTACCACCACTTCCTGATCATAGCTCCAGAGAGTTATTCTTTACAAGAATAGGTGGTCATGAAGGAAAATTGGTGGATAATAAGCCATGTGATGTCGCTGATAACTTTCTAAAGAAATGTGCCGGCGACAACAGTTGTTGTGCCTGTCCCTCCCTATCTGTTTCAGTGCAACAAGTCAGTTGGTGTCTTCCCACGGAGCTCAGGGTACCCGAACTTAGTATTTGGGGTGCCAGTAAAGCCACCAAAAGGGATTTCTGGGAATGTGTACACCATCTCAACAAGCTCGAGCACCTGACAATTGTAGGTGATTCTAGTATGCATGTAACAGACTTTGGCCTCACGAGCAGTCTCCGGTACTTTGCTACACTTGAATTCATCCGATTCAGCAAGCTGCCATCATGCCTCATTAATGCTTCGTGTCTTCCTAACCTGTCATTAATGCTTGGAACATCTGGAACACCTGGATGACCACGACCTGATTTGGAATACAAGTTGGAATGCTAACAGTGTCGTGGTCGTCAGTGAAAAGGATGCTGCAGAAGTCTACTTCCCCAAGCTGCAAGCTGCGGTGCTGCCACCTGTGGAACGCGATGCTCTTGTTGCATGCCAGTGAAGAGGACAAGAGCATTTGGTTTCACGTGTGGGGTCGAGGACACCGCCCATACGTCGGCAAAACCTAGGATAAGTTGCAGAGACCAATTATTTCTTGTGCAACTGGAGGAACACCTCGCGATCGCTTCATGTCGTGCCTGCAGGTGTTTCATTTTGCACTCAGGCGTACGGCCAGCTGGGATGATCATTGTGGTGACAACCTTGGCTTCGAATACGGCCTCCCTTCACTCCGAGAGATGGGCGTTTATTTGTTCAAAAATGACAAGTTAAGGGCAGTGCTAAGGAGTGCAGCCGAAGCACATCCCAACTGTCCTGTGTTTCGTGATGGGCCATGGTGGTAACATGTTCTCACAAGAGGTAATAATATAATGTCCATCCCATTACCAACATAATATATTCATCATCTCACCAAATTTCCTGTATTCATATCCATCTCTCTACATATATTGAGAATTCACATAAATAAATGCTAGCAACAAATTGAATTCCTTATTTTCTCTCCTTCCTTTCTTGTCATACCAGGTCCAGCGTTCACGATGCCGCCGAGGTAACCTTCTGCTGCCCAAGAACCTGCTGCAGCCTAGTCCGGGTGTGAGTGCAGCTCCAATCATTTGAATGGACTTGTTTGCAATTTCTTCAAAGTCCAAGCATTCTTTAGAAAAATAGCCAAACCAACCCAAAGGGGGCAGCCATCCCTTCCTGTACGTGCACTTCATTTGGGTCTTCTCCTTCCTGCTGCTTCAGAGAGAACAGAGAGAAATAGAGAGAGAGATAGGGTTAGGGAGATTGAGAGAGGGAGAGTTTGATCCACCAAATCCACCACCAAAAGAGAGAGATTCTTGGGGGATTTGGAGCCTCCCCTCATTTGTTGGCTCCCACCTCGTGTATTGCTTCATCTCATAGTGGATTCGTCTCGCCGTCGCCCATGGTTTTTCCCCGCAAGGGGTTTCCACGTAAATCTTGGTGTCTCCTCTTGATTTGGTATTTCTCTTGCCATATGTGTTGATTAAGTCATCATCTTGCTTGCTATTGCTCCATATGTGAAGTGGTCTATTATTTTGGGTATGCTGGCACGCGATGAATATTGTGTTCTTTGATATGTTGGCGAAGATGATGGGGATTGGTATTCTAGTGAACTGATTATTGCAAGTATATTATTGTTGAATTTTTGGACAGCCTGTTGATGGTCAGATTCATGGTTAGGGGCTGTTTCAGTTTATGCACACAAGGTGTTCGGTGATATGCTTGTGAGATATTAGTTTGCTAAATTTGATTATTCCGCTGCCCCTCCGTTGTCACAAGTGGTACCGGAGCTGTTAATTATCTAAGGCACAATTTAATCTGCTATTTTCAGGATGTCAAAGACCACATTAGAAGTGAAAAAGTTTGATGGTAGTGGTGACTTTCGGTTATGGCAAGTGAAAATACAATCTGTCCTAGTTGATAAAGGTGTGGATGCTGCCATAGAGGACACTGATGTAGATTTGGTGAGTACATCAACAGATGAGATGAAAAAAATATTGATAAGAAAGCATTGGCGTGCTTCGCTTGGCTCTTGAAGATAATGTGTTGAGGCAAGTTTGAGAGGAGAAGACTGCTATTGGTCTCTGGAAGAAATTGGAAGCTCTCTATTTGGACAAATCACTCTCAAGTCGTTTCTACCTCTTGATGCGCTTGTTTAGGATGCGTATGCAAGAAGGCACTCCTATCAAGCAATATATTGAAGAGTTCAATAAGGCAAAGGCTTGACTATCAAAATGTTGCCAAGTCTATGGATACAGATCATATTGCAATATTGTTCTTATGTTCACTCCCAGATTCTTATGACAACATCAGAGATCAGATCCTTTATGGTACTGATTCTATCTCCATGGATGATATCACTTCTATCCTTTTGTCCAAGGATTTGCTCAGGAAGTCTCGCATGGAGGGTGGTCAGAGTGAGGGTCTTGTTGTCAACCGTGGGAGGTCGAGAGAGCGTGGTCATAGTGATGGTGATGGTTCTGGCAGTGGTAGAGGAAAATCTAAGGGCGTTCAAAGTCCCGTTCAGGGCTACAAAATTAAGTGCAATTATTACAAGGATTATGGCCATATAAAGTATGATAGTCCCAAGTTGAAGAAAAAGAGGGACAAGCAAGGTGATGGCAATAAGAGTGAAAATTCTTCGACAGCTAATGTTGCAGTTGCGGATGGTGATTCAGTTTGAGTCTGGTGAGTTACTTGTTGTTAGTGCTGATATTCCTACAGTTGGGCATTGTGCTTTTACTTGCTTCAACTGATTGTGATATGAGCTTCAAAGATTTGGTTGGGTTCTTGATTCTGCTTGTTCTTACCATATGTGTCCGCCTGAGAGTGGTTTGCCACTTATGAACCTTTGAATGGTGGTTCTGTTTCTATGGGCAATGACACAAAGTGCAAAGTTGTTGGTATTGGTACAATCAGATTCGGGGATGTTTGATGGTATTGTTCGTACACTCACGGATGTTTGCCATGTTGTTGGGCTAAAGAAAAATTTGATCTCATTCAAGGCACTTGATCGGAAAGGCTACAAGTTTGTGACTCATAGCTATCGGATCAAGGTGTTCATGGGTTTCTTGTGTGTGATGAAGGCTCTTACTACTCCAGACACAGATGACTTGTATTTCTTGCAGGGCAGTTTGCTTACTGGGTCAGCTTCAGTGGCTTCTAGTTCCCAGGTTGATGATGACACTATGACTACATTGTGGCATATGAGATTGGGGCACATGTCAGAGCGTGGTATGGCAGAGTTGAGTCGTCGTGGGCTGTTGGGCAATCGAAAGACAGGTAGTTTGCAGTTCTGTGAGCATTGTGTGTTTGGGAAGCAAACACGTTTGAAGTTCAGCAGGTCTGTTCACACGACAAAAGCCATTCTTTACTATGTGCACACTGATTTGTGGGGTGAGGCACCGGTTACATCTATTGGAGGTGGAAAATATTTGCTAACCTTTGTTGATGATTTCAGCAGGAAGGTTTGGGTCTACATCTTAAAGTCCAAAGATGAGACATTTGCTCGTTTCCGTCAGTGGAAGGCCATGGTGGAAACACAAACAGAAAGAAAGGTCAAATATTTGAGATCAGACAATGGCACTGAGTTCTGCTCGAGAGAGTTTAATAATTATTGTCGGGACGCCGGCATAATTCGACATAACACCACAGTTGGTACTCCACAACAGAATGGAGTAGCAGAACGTATGAATAGGACACTATTGGAGAGAACTCATTCCATGCTCTCTCATGCAGGGTTACCACAGAGTCTTTGGGCAAAAGCAGTTACCACAGCTTGCTATTTGGTTAATCGCTCGCCATCGACAGCTATTGATTGTAAGACACCAGAGGAGGTATGGTCTGGCAAGCCACCTCATTATGATCACTTGAGGGTATTTGGTTGTCCGACGTATGCTCATATTCACCAGAACAAGTTAGAACCTCGAGCATTGAAGTGTGTCTTCCTTGGTTATGGTGATGGAGTTAAGGGGTATCGTTTGTGGTGTAAAGAACAAAGGCCCCCTAAAGTGATCGTCAGTAGAGATGTGACCTTTGATGAGATGGCGATCGTTACTCCAGCTTGTCGTCAGTTGGGAGAGGCTTCCACTTCAGGTGGAGCTTCTTTTGGTGGTGATTCAGAGGCAGAGCGAGTGGCAGAGAGGGTAACATTTGAGGTGGAGACTCCAGTGGATCGAGTCTACTACAGTTGATGGGCCGGCCTTGAAGCGGCGCCATTGTTGTCAGAATCTGCAGATGGTGTTCATGGTGACACAGATGAGGCAGATCATGAGTCAAATGCAGCTGATAGTCAATTGGAGGATACAACTTCAAGTGGAGCTTCAGAGGCTCCAGTTTCTCCCATAGCACATCGTCCTCAAAGACAAAGGAAACCACCACAGCGCTATGGAGATTGGGTCACACCAGTAGAGAAAGGCAGAGGTTCAGTCGCTTTCGCTTTGACAGTTGCAGAGGATCTCATTCATGATGAGCCTACCACTTACAAAGAGGCAATCAGTCATCCTCAGGCAGCTAGTTGGGTCCAGGCTATGACAGAGGAAATGGAATCATTGCATAAGAATGAAACTTGGGATTTGGTGTTGCCGCCCAAAGGGCGCAAAATTATTGGTTGTAAATGGGTGTTTAAGCTCAAAGATGCTTCTCTAGATGTTGCTCCAAGGTACAAAGCTAGATTGGTAGCGAAGGGCTTTAGTCGAAAGAGGGAATTGATTACCATGAGGTATTTTCTCCAAATTGTGAAGCATACTTCCATTCGTGCATTGCTAGCTTTGGTTGCTCTATTTGATTTGGAATTAGAGCAAATGGATGTGAAGACAAAAGTTCTTCATGGTGAGCTTGAGGAGAAGATCTATATGTCACAACCCAGAAGGCTATGTGGTTGAAGGCAAAAGAAAACCACGCTTGTTTGCTAAAGAAGTCATTATATGGCTTGAAGCAGTCTCCAAGGCAATGGTACCATCGTTTCGATTCTTATGTCACTAGCCATGGTTTTGAAAGAAGTTCATATGATGCTTGTGTGTTTCAGCAGGTACTTACAGATGGTTCAAGGGTGTACATGTTGCTTTATGTTGATGACATCCTTATTGCAGGAAAAAAGCAAGTCTCATTGTTGATAAAACAAAGGCCATGCTCAAAAGTGAGTTTGAGATGAAGGATTTGGGTGCAGACCAAGAGGTTGTTGGGTATGGATATTCGCCCGTGACAGGTCAAAAGGAAAACTTTGGCTCTCTCAAAGTGAGTATATTGAGAAGGTTTTGAATCGGTTTCACATGTCACAAGCGAAGCCTGTTTCTACCCCATTGGCAGCACATTTCAAGTTGTTTACTTCATCAGGGCCATTGGATATAGAGGAGGAAAGGTACATGTCTAGAGTTCCTTATGCTTGTCTCAAGTAGCGAGTTTGATGTATGCTATGGTTTGCACACGTCCGGACATTGCACATGCAGTTAGTGTTGTGAGCCGTTTTATGTCAAAGCCAAACAAACAACATTGGAAGGCAGTACAGTGGATCCTCAGGTATCTTCGAGGCACAAGCAAATATGGTTTGATGTTTGATCAAAGAGCAATAAGTCCGGGGGCAATTTATTGGTTATTCGATTCTGATTTTCTTTGGGGATCTTGATGAGAGGCGCTCCCTCACTGGTTATGTATTTCATCTTTGTGGATCTTGTGTTAGTTGGAAAGCTACCTTGCAGCATCTGATTGCTTTGTCAACCACGAAGCTGAGTTTATGTCTTTGACAGAGGTAGTGAAGGAGGCTATTTGGTTGCATGGTTTTCTTGGTGATTTGGGCATTGAGCAAGTTGATCGTGTGTCTTTTTTTTGTGATAATCAAAGTGCGATTCACCTTGCAAAATATGAAAAAGTTTCATGAGAGAACCAAGCACATTGATGTGTCTTTAATTTCTTTATCCGACATCATGTGAAGAAGAAGGATTTGTATGTTGAGAAAATTGGCACAAAAAGACAACCCAGCTGATATGTTAACCAAGGTGGTCCCAAAAGCCAAGTTTGAGCGTTGCTTGAACTTGGTTGGTATTCGTTCTTGCCCAAGTTAGCTCCATGTGGAGCTTTGGCGTGATGAGTTTGTTACTTGCTGATTTGTCCACTAAAGTTGAAGCATTTGAAGATTGAGCATTTGTCGTCAAGAAGCTTTGATCGTTTGATATATGGCTCGATTGTCGCTGAGGTGGAGAATTGTGAGTGCAGCTCCAATCATTTGAATGGACTTGTTTGCAATTTCTTCAAAGTCCAAGCACTCTTTAGAAAAATAGCCAAACCAACCCAAAGGGGGCAGCCATCCCTTCCTGTACGTGGACTTCATTTGGGTCTTCTCCTTCCTGCTGCTTGAGAGAGAACAGAGAAAAATAGAGAGAGATAGGGTTAGGGAGATTGAGAGAGGGAGAGTTTGATCCACCAAATCCACCACCAAAAGAGAGATTCTTGGGGGATTTGGAGCCTCCCCTCATTTGTTGGCTCCCACCTCGTGTATTGCTTCATCTCATAGTGGATTAGATCTGCCGTCGCCCGTGGTTTTTTTCCCGCAAAAGGGGTTTCCACGTAAATCTTGGTGTCTCCTCTTGATTTGGTATTTCTCTTGCCATATGTGTTGATTAAGTCACCATCTTGCATGCTATCGCTCTATATGTGAAGTGGTCTATTATTCTGGGTATGCTGGCACGCGATGAATATTGTGTTCTTTGATATGTTGGCGAAGATGATGGGGATTGATATTCTAGTGAACTGATTATTGCAAGTATATTATTGTTGAATTTTTGGACAGCTTTGTTGATGGTCAGATTCATGGTTAGGGGCTATTTCAGTTTATGCACATAAGGTGTTCGGTGATATACTTGTGAGATATTAGTTTGCTAAATTTGATTATTCCGCTGCCCCTCCGTTGTCACACGGGAGTCCCATTTCCCAGCAACATCTTCTCTCCCGGCGGTGGCTCCTCGATCCGCCCAGCGGCACCATAAACCGGCGTCCGTGGCATCACCCTTCCATGACCTCTTCACCAGCATCTTCGGCAACAGAAGCGGCGCTTCCTCCTGACCAGCCACGGACTACTATCTTGCATCTGCGGCAATGGCACCCTCTCCAGTGGTCCTTCCACTACGGACGACGGCCACGATGTGGACCTTCCTATGCGGAAGATAGTCCCCTTTCTGGAGCAATGGCGTGAGCCCCAGGGGTCTGGGACTGCGGCGGCCCTCCCCAACGCCCAGGCATCATCGACATGATGAGTATCCTGCGATGGCGCCGTCGTCAGCTCTCTGGGGATTTAGAGGATGGTGGTGCGTGGGTGCCGCCCTCCTCTACCCAACCCATGGAGCCACCTCCAAGGCACCGGCAGCGGTTGTCGCCATGGGCTCGGCATATCATGGAGATCTAGTGTCATGGTGGAATCTTACTACTCAATTATGTAATATTATAATTCACCTGTTACTAGTAACAAAATTAAAATAATTACTACCAAAGTATCACGCATAGATTACTTTTCACAGTTCAGTGATGCTGACTCCTTTTACAATTCTTGAAATTTTGGGTTTGCATCACAAGCCATATTCAAGTGTGGAAGAGGATCTACGATTTAGTATTTACGGTCACAACTCACAAGTGTGCAGATCGGAGGATGATGGATTGTATTATGGTTTCTAGATCTAGGTATCAGCTGGCCGTGTTGGCCCGTCTGTTGGAGGCCTGATACTTAAAAAGCAAACTTGGGTAGGCCACGGGCGCACCGCGCGGACTGTGCACCCTTGGTCCCCATTGGCTGTATCCCCCGCGCCGACGCTCCAGTTGCTCAAGTTCGCTCCCTGCCTCGGCTCGGCTCTCTCAATGGCACGGAACAACCGAAGGTGAGCCTGCGGCATACCCCCCCTTTTTTTTTGCGTATAAACAGCTTCTGTCGATTAATATATTGGTTGGTAGATGGGTTTGAATTAAGGGTATGCCAAAAACCTAACTTGTCATTCCATGTAATCTAGTGCAAAACTCGCAAGCGCTTAGCATGAACAAATACACAATCATTTCTAAGCAAAAACATCAGTGTGCCTAATCAAAACATCGCATCCCATAAATGGGATACATCCATGCATACCGCCACTCAGGGGTCATGGACTGCCCGGCCAGAGGGTCAGCAGCCGCCCGCCAAACGGGGAGCTGGGAATCACGTTCTGTACCACAACAAAACTAGAACAATAACGCTGGATCAGGGCGTCAGTCCGTCTAGACACTTGTTTGTTGGGCCTGCGATCCGGCCCAGGCAACCATCCTCTTCCTTCTACGGTCTCCCCAGCCCATCTCTCTACTTCAGGTCCCGAACATTTGCCTACTGACCTGACCGTCGCGACCTCCGCCACCAGCCTATCTACCCGGCCACTGCCATTGAGGCTGCTGATACTGGACAGGCCAACCATCTTGGAGCAGAGGTCGATGAATGGAGAAGTGAGTGCTACAAACTATCTAGTTGGAAATGTAAGTAGTTGCATATATCACGCTGATTTCGCAGATCATGGCAACAGTGGTAGAGGATTTGAATCCAAGGTAGTACTAGTAAAAAAACAAAATTCATGTGTAGTAATTAAGATACTTGCTCCATCCCAAATTATAAATCATTTGACTTTTTTGACACCAAGTTTGGCACCGGATGGCTACGGCCCGCCGGCTTGAAGCACGCCACGCCGACCACCAGGAGACAGGCTGAGTCACGACGCATGGAGCGGGCAGGGTTGCGGGTGTGCGGTGGATGGGGGTGGCTGACATGGTGGCGTGGGTGCCTGAGTCCTGTGGCTTTGCTCGTGGTTGCTCACCTCAGGGTCGGGGCGCCGGTAGCTGGACACCGCACACGGGGTAAGATTCTAGCCTCGCCTCATGATAGCGACTATGGGTGTGAAACACTGAAACTAAGGGCCAGATTTTCTTGGGCTTTGCAGACTAGTTAAAAAAACTTTTAGGCCAAAATCCAGGGTACTCCTGGACCTACCTGTACTACCCATTGGATCCACCCCTGCTGTACAAACACTTGTCACATTATTTTGCAATCTTGTGTTGGAATATATGTGGACTTGGGTCCCAAATACATAAGAAATTCTGAAATTTTTAGATAAATATCAAAAGTTCTATTTTTGCGTGCAAAGAGGGAAGTGGGAACTCCATAGTTTCATTATGCATGTGGAAGTGGAGTAGCCGTACTTAAATATGGAAGTTCTGTCCACATGTAAAGTCTAGTATGGGGAGGATTGAGGAAGCCCAGAGCGCTTTGTCACCTCATGGGTGCAATCATGCTTGCGGGGTTGAGGCCTATTTTGCAGTTTCAGTTTTTATTTAGTTATACTTGGCCTTTAAGTTCACTTATAGGAGTACTAAACGACTAAGATTGTGAATGCGACGCAAGATCAGGTTGCAGGACAGTCCTATATATGCAACCAATGACGGACCCAGATTTTTTTTTTTTTTTTTTTGGGGGCTAATATATCAGCACGACAGAAATTCAATTACAAGATCAGGTTGAGGCCTGCTTGCTGCTTGCGCAGCCGCTGGGGGCGGCGGTGGGAGCGCGGAAAGCTGGGGGGGACCGTGGCAGCGCGATGGCGGGGACGTCAAGCTCCAGGCGCGTGTGGCGAGCAATTGGTGCAGCACCATAGTGGCCGATGCCAGCAATTCGTTTTTGGGGAAGAAATCCACAGGTTAGGATTATGCGAGTGAGATGATGGGCTTGCATGGGCCAATAAACTTTCTGTTGGGCTGAACAAAGTGAAGAAAAGGCCCATATGTTTATTTAGTCCCTCCATGGTTAAGCTGTCCGGCACCGCAGGTCGCCTGCTGATGCCCGTCGTGACCGCCCGGTGTTAGCGAGGGGCGGGGTCCGAGGGTCTGGAGCGAGCCACAAGTAGCTGAGGAAGCCTCCCCACCCCCCGTTAGGGTGGATCCGCCGGTGTATGCAACCTAATGACGGGCCAACAACACATCTAATTAAGCTAGGATTTTTGTTTCTTTTTTCATACTACCACCGTAGTTTCTCCAACTCAACGTTCACCAACGATGGGGACAGCCAGTCTCTGTAACCATCGTCCTTGGGACCATTTGAGCAGCTGTTCCCAACATCCATGATTTTTTTTTATCACACCATAGCATGTTTTTCATTAAGCAGAAAAAAAATTTGAATACAGAAAACGAGGGGACAACAACCCGCGGTTACCGAAGCCCACCCAACTTCCATGGTGAGTAGTCTTCCATCCATGTCAGACGGTGCTATATCCCGGTATATTTGTCGTCAGTTGCTCCGAGCTCTTGCCCCACCACTCATCGATGACTTTGTATCAACAAGGGCAACTCCACCATCAACGTTGTCTCCCTCTATAGATGAAGGTATATACACCTCGTGATGCAATGTCGTTGTTCATGTTACTTAATCTAACTAGTATACGAGCAATGCTCATACTTGTATCTTTGTTCACTGTGTTTAATCTAGTTAGTATGCGAGCAATAATGCCCATGTTTTGAAGATTGTCATGATTTATGTTCTGGTTTTCATATAGAAATTACCTACTTTCTCAACATTTAAAAGACCAAAGATTCCTTTCGATCTTCTGCAGTTTTGGAGACTATAACGTCAATAAATTGTATCATGCCCGTGTTGTTGTTCTTGTTCTTCAATTTAAACTCGTGTGTACAATATACATGCATTTGGAAGAGATAACTACTATGCCACGGTTCCATTGTTTGGCATTGGTTTCCCCTTCAAGAAGTGTTGGAACAATATGAGTGCTTGTCGTGGGCAGTGGAGGGGAACCTGATGCCCTGCGCCACGGACAGTCACCAAGGTCAGGCCCTCGTATACTTGACTCCATCCACCAACCTAATTCAATTCAATGACAAATGATTATTAGCACAGACTAACTGTTATCTCACTTGAAGCATGTGTGAATAAGTGTAATTTGCATATTGACGTGACTAGAAACTAGAATTCAGAGATGTATGTCCATCTTCTATCGGTAATGAGGTTCATATGAGGAAGGCCAGTTGAGTAGCATGAAGGAAATCTGACCTGTTTCTCATCATACCATGGGTACCAGCTTGTGGTAGTTGGGAGGCCAAGAGCATCAATGGAGTATCTTGTCGATGTTAAGGGGATTACTGCGTCCGTGTCTCCACTGCAAAATAAACAAGATATCAAATCATTCTATCAGTTGAAGATGACTTTGAAAATCCATGTCCAAGCAAAGAAAATTTGTTGACAAGTAGTTGAATTCAAATGCAGTTGTGTTTCATTTTCGTACATAATTATTTGCAATTATTCTTGTTCATGACAGGACAACCGTGACTTTTAAATTCCTAATAGTTGGCGAAATTCTGGCACACATGAAAACATGCAAGATGCAAGTTGGCAAACGTCACAGTTGCGGACAAACTTGAAGCTCGAGCAACAGACAACTTGTGAACGACTGACTATTTGGGACCTTCTGCTATTCATGAAAACGACACGGTCCACAGCGGAATATTAAATATAATTAGCAGCTCTCCTGCTGCCCATTTCTTTCAAAAAAATGCAGCAACGAACTGACCTGAAGACCCATATCCTTAGGCCAGCTGCGATAAGCTCTTTGTAGATAGGAAGCATGGACCTTGGCGAATCTCCCCAGTTGTTGTGGATTGTATCACTGAAATTCATGGAGCAGGATGCAAAATGAGCTTATATGTATACAACTACACTATTGAACAAATAATACAAATAGATCTGTCTATTGTGTTAGTATTTTGGTGACAAAAAGAAACCTCTATGATTCGTTCATAGAGTTTTGCTGAGTGACTTTTGTTGGACACTTGGGGAAGTACGGAAATCGAGTAGTGAACGTCAATAATGAAAAATCGTGCAAGCTAAACCATTGTTTCTGTGGAGGGGATTTTTTATTGTCTATAAGGTGCAGCTGCAGCATGCCTGGACTGAGAAGAAAGAAACATTTTGCCACACATGCACGCACGCACGAACCTGCAGGTCGCCCATGGATAGTTTATTGATCCGGTGACGTTGGCGTGGAGAGCCCTCTGCACCTCCGGCCGGTTGTAGTAAACCGTCGAGTGGATCTCGCTGCACGGCTCATACGAAGATCCCCCCATCCACGAAGACTTACATGATCTCTTGGTCGCTGACGACGACGAGGACGTCAGGTTGCAGGGGGGCGTGTAGATGCTGTACATGTCGATGTCTCCCTTCTTCTCCCAGGCCACGTCCTGCGCCGCGTCGCACGCCGGCGAGGGGTGGATGATGGTGTCGTTGAAGCCGCCGCAAGAGGCCCTGAGCAGGCGGTACGTGGCGTCGGAGACCAGCCCGTGGTTCCACCACGACTCGAACATGCCGGCGTAGTCGGTGTGGTCGTTGATCACCGCGTTGCCGACCATGAAACCTTTCAAGTTTATGATAGGTTTCGCGGCGCCTACGTTGCTCCGGTAGACGAGCTGGGACAGCTGTGGGACGTAGTGCCCTCCGTAGCTCTCTCCGGCGATGTAGAAATCGCGGTACTTGTACTCCGGGAATTTCTCCAGCCATTTGACCAGAAAAGTGTAGGAATCGTGGGCTGTTCTGTTGTCGCCGTAGGTGTAAAGGTCGGAGCTGGTGTTGGTGTAGGAGAATCCCACGCCAGCCGGCGACTCCAGGAACAAGATGTTCGCCGCTTTGTTCCACCGGTAGTCGTTGAGGAATAGCGTCGCGCCGTCAGCCGGATGAGGAACGCGCCGAGCTCCTCGGACGCGCCGAACGCCACCGACGAGCACCCCGGCCCACCGTTCAGCCAGAGCACCAGTGGCGCCGGCTGGACCTCCGGTGGCACCTCCTGGAGCCAGTAGAAGAGCGCCCGCCCACCGGCGCCCTCGTCCAGCGCCACGTACCCGGAGTACATCGGAAAGTCCACGGGCGGCTGCCCCGGCAGCCGGCCGATGCGGTCTTTGGCAGCGGCACTGCTGGCCGTGGCTGGCCATGCCAATGCAAGCGACACGGGAAGAAGAAGCACTAGTCGAGCAAGAGGGCCTACCGGCCATCGTGCACAATTAGTTGTTGGATGATTACAGAGACCATGTATATGTTCACATTCATGGGATACTCTTACTACTAGTATATAGTCCCTCGGTTCAAGAGTCTCTTTTACTTTTTTTCGATACATCTATTTTTCTATGCATCTAAATATATAGTAATGTGTCTAGATATATAACAAAATAAATGAACCAAAAAAAGTCGAGCGACTTATAATCTGAAAACGCAAGGAGCATATAACTATATAACTAGAAACATACCTCACACAATATTGCTGGAACTGCAAATAATTTATAATAAATTAGACTATATATAATTACTCATAGGAAGAAATATAACAATACAAGTAGATTGTAATATGTCCACGTGGACAATAAAATGCTTATGTATCTTGTTGACTTGGATCACTACGTAGAAAGGGCACTATAAGAACGCCCAGTTTTTTGACTAGGGGTTTCTATCTAAAAGCGCCCCCCCAGTGGTCCTTTTTTGCCCTGCTTGTCCCCAGCCGCCCCTACTAATAGGATAGTAGGGGGTTTTTTTTGTTTTGAGCCGCCCCTAATAATAGCGAGGCGGCTCAATATAAAGCTGCTCCTACTGATGTCTACAGTAGGGGTGGCTCTATATTAAGGTGTCCCTATAGTGGGTTGCGAATTTTAAAAGCGAGGCACTAAAAATTAAATTTTTCAAAATGATCTTGGATGAGAAAATGACCTAAATAAAAAGATGTAGATCTCGAAAACTTATGAATCTTTGTTGTTGACCACTTTTTGAATTGACTTTATTTGATGCCTCAAAATATGGGTTTGAATGTCTTAATTTTGAATTTTTAAATGACCTCGGATGGAAAAACTTTTTAAATAAGAATTGTAGATCTCAAAAGTTATAAAACTTTGTAGTTGACCACTTTTTCATTCAAAATCATCTTGTCGTTACATCCAAATGTCTCAAATTTCAATTTCAAATTTAAGTAAACATCACGGATGGAAAACTTCCTAAATAAGAATTGTAGATCTCAAAAAGTTATGAAACTTTGTAGTTGACCTCTTTTTGATTCAAATCTGTTTTGGGGCCTCAAATAGTCAACTTTCACTTTCGATTATGCATAATATGTGAGCATCTAGAACTCAATATGGACACATACTTGTGTCTAGCGCAGTGGAGGGGTGGGTAGCGCATGAGCCCAAGGTCGCGGGTTTGAATCCCCACGGCTGCGTGGCGCGCAATTTACCCGAAAAAATGCCTTGCCGATTAAATTAAAATGTTTTGCTATTTTTTTTGAATTTTGAAAACACGAAAACTGAAAACCCACTGTAGGAGAAGCTCAAACGGTAGGGGCGGTTTTATGCTCAAACAGTAGGTGCGGTACCATAAAACCACTCTAGAAGCGGAGTGTTAGGGGCGGCTCAAGTAGGGGCGGTTTTATGCTCAAACAGTAGGTGCGGGTGCCGTAAAACCACTCTAGAAACGGGTGTTAGGGCGGCTCAAAAACCGCCCCTACAGTGGCTTTTGAGCCGCTGCTATAGTAAGCTTATGTAATAGTGATATCTCAATTGCATGTCCGAGTAGATTTTGATTGCTAATGATCGTGTACTGCTGAGGTAGACATCGTTCATGTTGAGATACTTCAGTAATTAATATAATGGGGTTTAATATTATTAGAGATGTAGATAGATCGGCGTGCTTGAAGTGTGGACACATGGTACAGGAATAAGTCTAAGCAGAGGACGTGGATATCAAAAATTTCACCGCGACAACAAGTAGAGGTGGGGAGAGAGACATCGTGTCGTCGTCACAGATGGTCCACATCGTGTCGTATCGTTGTACCGTGTCGACGAGGTAATCCCAGCTCCAGGTTAGAAGAAGAAAACGAACTGTACCATGCTTAGCTAGCAAAGTTGGAAATTAATTAGTAAAGCTTGCTATCCAGCGGGAGGAAGAGATGTGGACCTCTCCACGGGATCTCTGCTTGACCGCGACGCTTGCTATCCAGCGGCCTACGGCGACGCGGCCACGATAGCGAGAGGGCACTTAGAAAATTGCAATCGGTTCGATTGAAATAACGGGCTGGCACGGGCCCGGTATGAAAACGCACGTCCTGGGAGCGGTTCGGCCCGTTGGGCGGCACGGGTGCGGCTAGTTCCAGCGGGCGGCACGGTCGAGGCACGGCTCGTTGCCTTTGGATCGCGAAGGAGGGGCCTGAGCCATTGGATGCGCCGCGGGCGATGCGGTCTACAAAGGCGCCCGATCGGCGCTCTCCCCACTTCGTAACCCTAGCTCTTTCCCTCTCCTCTTTGGATCTCTGCTGCACCTCTCCCCACGCTCGTAACCTTAGCTCCTGCGCCCATTCGCCCGCGTTCGTGAGCCGGATCCTTGGCCTTTGTAACCATGGAGTCTTCCGATGGGTAAAGGGTCAATTCAGTGGAAGATGCTTCCTTTTCCCTCGATCATCTCCTATACACCCTCAATCTCCCTCGGATCCGATGGTTCCAGACCCTCAATCTCCATTTGTTCCTTTGTTCTTCATCCCTAAAAGTCAATTGAGCCTTGTTCTTGGCATGTTGGCCCTATCTCCGTCATCTATCCGTCCTTCGCACTACTAGGAATCGACCCTTGCCCAATGCCTATATTTGGTTGCAATATGGCTATTTTTTGGTTTGCATTTGGAATCAATTGCAACTAAGTCTTTTTGGTCGACGAGAGATGGTTGCAATTGAAACAATGCAATAGCCCCTGGAAACCATTAGATGTGGCGTTGCAACAGATTTTGTTATTGCAACGAACAAAAAAGCCTAATGCAACCAATACTTGGTTGCAAGAACAAATATTACAACGATTAGATTGGTTGCCTAAGGTTCTATTGCGGCGAAACACATGGCTGCAATATTTCATGATTGCCCACGAGCGAATATGTTGCAATAGAAAAGTATTGCCACTCCAAAACTACATGGGCATATGGTCATATTACCACGAAGTGTGATCCATTGCATTACGGTGCTTTTGCAACATGTAAGATATGGTGGCAATAGATAATGTGGTAATGCAATGAACTAATCTTCGAGGTATTATCGTAGGCTGCAACGATTTTGTGTTGGTCGTAATAGAGGTCACAAGCAACAAACAATTGGTGGTGGCAATAGATGGTATGATAATGCAACGAACTAGTCTTCGATGTAATATATGCAAGTTACAACGAATTTGTGTTGGTGGTAATAGAGGGCACATGCAACAAACAATTGTTGGTGGCAATAGATGATATGATAATGCAACGAACTAGTCTTGAGGTAATATATAGAAGTTGCAACAATTTGTGTGGGTGGTGATAGATGGCACATGCAACAAACAATTGTTGGCGGCAATAGATGATATGGTTATGCAACGCATAAAGTTCATTGTAATAATGCTATTGCAACCAAAATCATTGGTTGCCTATTCTTCTATCGCGAGCGAGGGAATTTGAATAGCAGTTTTAAAATAATTTTCACAGCATGCACATCACATATAATAACTGATACATCCATTAATTTAAATTTTGTCTCAAACCAAAGTAACACACAATACCCAGAATTCTGCTTAAAAGAACATGACCACAACTAACAAAATAAAGACACCATATTTAACTAAGTTCACAACTTTGTTTAGCATATAATAAATCAATCTAAAAATGAGTTAAGCGGTTGCTCCATCGCCCATCAGCTACACCATCATAAATAAGCATATTTGTAACTTGTCATTCTTGTTGGTGCCGACCATCAACATTAAGCCATAGAAGCTTTCTCTAATTGTTTTGGCTGTCCAAGTTTCTCTGCGATTCATGAAAACATAAATGATTAAATTCATGGAGTAATTAGCAATCATAGAACAAGAGCAATTGAGAGCAAACAATTCCAAGCACATTCATCCCTAGAAGGTGTCTTCTCACTACTGGGAAAAAAATGTTTAACAATTCAAGTGCCAAACAATGCAAACATGTGCAATTACGTTTACCACCTGAAGCAAAATTTGCAAAGTTACAGTAAATATAGAGCTAACAGAATCTACAGTCACGTTGGCTTTATGCAAGACATTTAGCTAGGTCCCCAGGAGAATTAGCCTCATAAATTTATGATCCATGT
Source organism: Hyparrhenia diplandra (assembly GCA_015847255.1). Classification (NCBI taxonomy): domain Eukaryota; kingdom Viridiplantae; phylum Streptophyta; class Magnoliopsida; order Poales; family Poaceae; genus Hyparrhenia; species Hyparrhenia diplandra. The sequence continues at coordinate 361,095 of JADLZK010009587.1, read as the reverse complement.
TTTTTTCCTGAATGCACAGGAGAGCTGCACATCTTTTATATTATATTACAGAGAAAAGGGGATAAAGAGCCCCATACAAAGCAACCACTTGAATGTCCTCTATGAGGCCGAATAAGCTTGCAAAATAGAAATACAACCGGTACTAATTGTTGATAACAAAAACAACAGCTCAGTAGGGGGCTCACAACAAGTTTGCTCACAACATTTAGCTCAGCTGGGCGATGGGTGGCCGGGCGCCCACTCCTGCTCGATGGGAGGCCAGCGGCAGAGCGGAGTCCGCGCCCTGGGTGGCTCCTCGCGGTCTCCTGCGCGCGCTTAAGGAGGAAGGAGACGGCGGTCACAAGTCCTGGTCTCGTAGGTTTTTTTTTTTTTTTTTTTTGAGCAAATTCTGGTCTCGTACTTTTCTTTTTTTGAGGCGATTTCCTGGTCTCGTACGTAGTAGGCCAAATTTGGTGGGCTGGGCCTCTTCTTTTTCTCATAATTTTTTTTTCTCAAGCGTCGGTGGGCTGGGGCTTCTCTTTTTGTTTTTGTTTTCTTCAAATACACAGGTGGGCTAAATTAAGTTTCCAGCTTTTTTTAGCTTTTCAGGCTAATGTTGTTTTGTTACAAAAGAAATATTGTATCACTGCCTCATAAACAAAGCTTAATATTTTTAACAGAACCAAGATTCTCGTCCGAGGAAACACCTTAGTGGGTCATGGTTGGCATCCCCAAATATCGAGGAAATGGCTTGCCCCACCCACGGTTAATATCACTGCCTCATAAATAAAGCTTAATATTTATTAAATAAAATATCTTTGCTAATTAAGTCTCCAGATTTTTTCTAGCCCAACCAAAAATAGTCTAATGAACTCACATAATTTATTGGTGGCAAAGAAGCTGATTGATACAACGAAGTGTTTTTACGGATGCAAACGGGCATATGAGCTATCACAACAAAGGTTAAGTTTTAGACAACGACATTTCATCATGGCCACAAGCATGCATAATCGCAACCATCTAAATATTCATGGCAACAACCACAGTTCTATCAATCAATTATTTTCGGATGCAACGGGCATATGAGCTATCGCAACAAAAGTAAGGTTTTAGACAACGACATTTCATCGTGGCCACAAGCATGCATAATCGCAACCATCTAAATATTAGAGTGGCAACAACCCACGGTTCTATCGCGAATGAATTATTTTCGGATGCAACAGGCATATGAGCTATACTCGCAACAAAAGTAAGGTTTTTAGACAACGACATTTCATCGTGGCCCACAAGCATGCATAATCGCAACCAACTAAATATTCGTGGCAACAAACGCGGTGCTATAGCAACGAATTGATTTCTGGATGCAACGGGCATATCAGCTATACGCAACAAAGATTAAATTTTAGACAACATAATTTTATAGGTGGCTACGAGGCATGCCTATTACGCAACCAAATAAATATTCGTGGCAACAAACACAGATCTATCGCAACACTAAATCGATACTATCGCAATGCTCAAATAGTTGTGGCAATAGGTACCCATAAAAGCAACCACCTTTTTCATCGTGGCATTAACACTAACTTGTTGCAACGAATATTTCAACAGATGCAACCAAAATTTTTGGTGGCCATAAGATCTAGATATCGCAACCCAAAAAAATGTTGGTTGCTATAGAACTAAATATTGCAACCAAATGTTTGGTGCTCTAAGGGTCAATTCTAGTAGTGTGCGACATCGGCCGCCGCCACCTTCGGGGCTCCGATCTCCGTTGAGGTACGCGGTGTGCATCATCGTTGACTTCTCCGGGGGCTCCGACCGTAGAGGTAAGAGTAAACCCTAACCCTAAGCCTAATCCCCATCCTAACCTTCATCCCTAACCTACCCTCGCTTCTATTGACTTTTGCAGCCATCAAGGAACCGGATCGTCAACAATTGCCTCGGGCGCCGGGTGACAATACGACGGGGAGTTCGACCATACCCGAATGACAAGCTGCGTATGTGTGGGGATGGCGGAGATGATGAGGGGGCGACAACGTCCATGAGGGCGACAAACGTCCATGAGGGCGCTGCCGAGCTCATTGGCGGTGTGCGGCTGATGCTTTCGGCCACCGGCGAGACCCGATGCGCGCGGCACACGATCCCATTCCCGGCGACCGAGTGAGGTGAGGTCTACCAATTGTCCTTCTACTTTACTTATCTGGGATGATTTTGACAAGCACTACAAAGTGTAGAACGGTATCAAGGTCAGGTATGCTGCCCAACGTGTCATGTCTGCCAGGATTCAAACTATCAAACTATTTAATTTGTATGTGTGACCAAACGTGGTATTTGTACAAGATGATTTTTTCATGAATTTTGTACGTACATGGTCATGAATTTGTTCGGGATGCTTTGACGATCTGACCATGTGATGATTTTGCCATGACTATGACATCCTGTAATTATAATTACTACTCAATTATGTAATTTTATAATTCACCTATTACTAGTTGCAAAATTCAAATAATTACTACATAAGCATCACACATGGATTACTTTTCACGGTTCAGTGATGCTGACTCCTTTTACAATCCCTGAAATTTAGGGTGTGCATCACCAGGCATATTATAGTATGGAAAAGGATCTACGATTTAGTATACTAGTTCCTCAACCCGTGCTACCGCACGGCTAATAATTTGTAGACATAGAAGCATTACTACAATTTTTTATAAACATTTAGGATGCACAACTTTGCCTCTTTCTCCTGTTTACTCATATATTATGACAGGATAATTGTATCGTATAACAAATAGTTTTAAATATTAGTTGTGACATTTTTAATTCTCAATTGTTGTATATAGTTTTCCATATCAATTATAATGGTCCACTTTTGCATCTTACCCCTGCTTGTGTTAGACATAAGTTGTGGTTTATATTAGATCTAGTAAAACAGATGATTTTTTTAGTTTCTTTGTCATACTCTGGTAGGCTTTAATAAATTTACTTTATCTACTTTTCCGTCGATACTCATATTGTCATTTCTAAGAAAAAAAACCGTACTCATATCACATCGGACATCTATTTGTGTTTGAAGATTATTTAGTTCATTTTATTATGTTTCCATTCTTGCAAATACTTGTATAAATATATTTTTTCCATTTTGTACATTGAATAGAGTTGTGTTAACAATTGCTTTGTATACTTTTTTAATCTCCTTTCATATTTTTCACCTTTGGATTGTACTTTCATATGTGCTCAAATATTGTTTAATTCAATGTTATCTATGTATTTGGCTTGAAAATCAACATGCTTCATGTACACAACCTTTAGCATACATGTAGATCATAAAGTTAGTTTCTTTTACGAATACTTTTATATTATTGCTAATTGAGAATTGTGCATGTGGATAAATTAGATACCTGTTTATGTGCTACTTTATATAATTTTTCAATAATATCATATGTGCTAATTCAAAAAAAGAATATTAGGGGCCTAATTAGGCTATTCTTATGCAATCTTGGTGGTGTATAATTTTGATTATGATTTTTGAGGTTATTTTAGATTATTTCTAAACTGGTGGTGGTGTTTGTTGGCGGTAGTTAGTTATTGACCACTTTTATATATGTTTTTAACCATCAAACAAGGTTCAATGCTAGATAAATGTTGTTATTACTAATGAATTCCACGAGTTTTGGTGCATACAATTTTTTTGCGGAAAGAACTTCGAGAAAACCCCTGAAAAAGAGCTGAAAAGAGAGGAAATTAAGAAACGGAAGAAAAGATCAAAATCCGGGGCATTGGAGTAAATTCGAGGGGTACAAATGATGAGAGAATGAAGCTCGAAGAAGGCGGAGGGCGGACCCTGACCGAGGGGCCGGAGGGCGCCCGTGCCGCGCGGCACCCCAGGGATCCACGTGTCCAGCTTACGGAACCTTCCTACAACCGACCTATGGAGTTGATCTAGTCCGTCCAATCAAGTCGGTTTGATCCAAGGGTCAAGATTCATCCAAGGGTGCTATAAAAAGAAGGGCGAGCTACTCCACGAAACCCTAATTCGAATGGAGAAGAAGTCATTAGTCTTGATTATTTAGGGTTTAGCTACATTAGAAAGTAGTACTAGGGTTTCGGAGATTAGAAGATTAGAGAGCTCTAGTTCTTCAAGGATCAAGAGTAGTAGATTGTCTAATTGTTCAAAAGGAGATTGTGAGCCCGGCTCGGGATTTCGAATCTATTATATTGGAGATATTCGGTAATAAATTTATCTTGAGTTCTCATTATGATTATGCTTTATTTTCTTATATTATTGATTGTTATGTTCTTAGTATATTCTAGTTTGATATTTGATATAGTTCTAGTTATTGATTATTATATGCTTGAGATCGTGGACAACTTAGCCTTTATCTCGAGGGGTTAAGTCATAAGTTATATGTAGGTATGGTGCTTAGATATAAGTTATTTGCGGATGACCTCTCGTATCTTTGAAGTTTGGGGTAGTTAAGTAAGGGTGGCTTTTTGAGTCTTCTATAATCCTCCTTCATCATATAGTTAACGTTAGGATATGGTCACGATAGAGGCTAGTTTATCTCATTATAAATCCTCCTTAGTTGATATCCCTCTTGCTATATAATATGATTTGCTTGTTCTATACATGAGAATATTTTACATGCTATGCTTTGACTTGATGATTGATAGTTACTTGAAGTCTATCTCAGAATAACCATGATATCTATACTAATATTAGTGAGTCTCTATATCGATCTATCTCAACGGAATACCCTAGGCATCGTTTTATCTTTTTATTGTTATCTTTATCTTTTATTATTATCTTTATTTATTTATTATTTATCCATTCTTTTCACCCTGCTATAGTATTGGAATGATTGATTTTATGTGCATAGAATATAGAATTGCCATGAGTCATATGAATATTGCCTCACAGTCCTTCCTTTGGGAAAATATAAATTATGATACCTGGTTCATCCTAGGTGAAGTGCTACAATGATATAAAGTTTATTTTTCAGTTTATATACGTGCGTTTTGCTATGGATATAAAGATTTTTATATGTGACAACGTAAGTGTAGATTTATTTTATACCCGGTGTTTCTAGGCGTCATTGAGGAGTTAGGTTTTAGCTACCCTTAATTTGACGACGTTTAGAAATGCCAACAAGCATTTAAAACTTTTACCTTCTTAGGGAAGGAAGAGTAAATATGGCTCTAGACTAGAAAATTTGTTACATAAAATCATAACCTTTACCTTAAGCGGGGATCACCCTTGTCTTGTTTTCTTTTTTTTTTTTTTATTTTTATTTCAGGTAAGATCATAATTGGTTGTGGATCATCGGTTTCTCATCAATTTATTATCAACCGGTCTGAAGAAAAAAGATTTGAAGTCGATTGACGCCATGGCAACAAGACTCTGCATGAATTCTCGGCTCCTAGCATTGAGAATATTCATGTTGGACCGAGAATTGAACATCAAGGAAGACTTTGAGTTGAAGCCAAGCCTCATCAACCCTGATTCAAACCATCACTTTCGATGGGAAGCTACATGAGGATGCCACTACTCATTTGCAGAATTTTACGGAGATTTGTAGCACCATTGCTATCAAGAACATTCCACATGAAATACTACTCCTTCGTTTGTTCCCATTCTCATTGGAGGGAAGAGCGAATCATTGGTTCTACATGGAAAAGAAGCGATTCACTACTTGGGCATTATGTGCCAAAGCATTCTTAGAGAAGTATTTTCCAGCTAGCAAGACTAATATGATGAGAGGCAGAATCACAACATTTCAGCGAGTTGAAAGGAGAAACTATTCGGATGCATGGGAGTGTTTTCAAGAATACATTCAAGATTGCCCACATCATGGAATGGAAGAATGGCTGCTCATACAGACCTTCTTCCATGGCTTAATCGATCACAAGAACATCTCGATGCTACTGCTGGAGGGTCATTCATGTCCCTCACACTTGAAGAAGCTCAAGAAACAATGGAGAAAATAGCAGGAAATCATGGATGGACATCATACAACATTCAGCCATGCCATGAGAGTGAAGAAGTTTCAGAAGAAGTACGTGCTGTGTCAACCAAGATGGATATGTTAATGGATTGGCTTGAGGACACAAAGAGATACAAAAGAAGCTAGACAAGCCATTCAAGATGCATATTACGCACGAGAATCGAAAAAGGAAACGCTTGGAGTCTCACGAACCCAAGGATCTTAGCATTGTCGGTTTACAACGAAAGGATGCGGGAGAAATTCAGCCAAAACAAATCATTGAGCAAGTATCAAGGAGAGTACAAAGCTAAGCAACCTCCTCTCACGAGAATTAATTCTTCGACAATCAAGAGTTAATGAGATGGTTAATAAGAAGCTCTACGCCCATGATAAGATATTAGAAGGTGTTAATGCAAGATTGGATCAGTTCTCATCGCTTTTCACGAACAAGATGCTTTCAATAGGAAGATAAAATCTTAGATGTTGCATCTATTTGCTAGAATGCCTATTCACGAGCAAGTGCATAATGTTACTACCGAGAAGGGGTAAATCCACACGTGACCCACCTTATCCTAAGGGAGCACGGAGGCCCTCGAGAGTCGGTGATAGCACGGCGGGGATCGGGGCGAAGAAGAAAGAGTTGAACCGAAGCGAAGCTATACCAGAAAGATCATGAGATGCAGCGTGATTATCATGATACACAAAACTTGCCATTTCAAGGCGGAAAGAGAGAAGACTTAAGAGTGATGAGCAATTTGAAAAGTTCATAGAAGTGATTGAGAAGCTATATATAAATGTGCCGTTGATGGATGCCATGCAAGTGCCTACTTATGCAAAATATCTTAGAGATATCCTCAATAATAAAAGGCCACTTCCTACCATGGAAGTCATTCATCTAACAGAGGGTGTGTAGTGCGGCAATATTAAATACCGTGCCCATCAAGGAGAAGGATCCTGGACATCCTACTATTGAATGCTCGATTGGAAGTCAAACTTTTGAGAGTGCATTGTGTGATCATGGAGCTAGTGTCAGTGTCATGCCAAAGACAATCTTTGATAAGCTCGACTTCCACGACACTCACACCTACTTCAATATGCTTGTAATTGGCGAGATCAATCAATTCGTTATCCTATTGGAATAGCAGAGAATGTTCCAGTACAAATCCGAAATTTTGTTGTCCCAGTAGACTTTGTGGTGCTTGATAAGAAAGAAGATACAAGGACACCTATTATACTTGGAAGACCTCTGCTGAGTACACTCAATGCTCACATTGACGTTAGAGTTGGAGAAATAAAATTCACTATTAATGGACAAGAAGAAAGTTCGCTTTCAAGCCCACGGCCAGGAGCAAGCCTCTCTAGTAGAAGCTAATGAAGACACGGACCTAATAATATCTCCAGCGCAAGAAGGTGGACTAGATCAACCAATTATATCCAATGAAGATGGAATTACTCGGCTCCGCAATAAAAGGTAATTCGGTAGAATCTACGCTTTTAATTTTATGCATTATTATTATTTATTTCTTACCATGATTATTGCCTAGAAAATTCTAAAATAAATTTTTCATTGCATTTTATTCCAAGCCCCATATAAATAGAATTTACGGTTATGTCAAAACCCCCATAAGTAATATTTATTGTGGAGGCGAAAAAATTATGAATTTACCATCATTAGAATTCTTATTTTTCATAGATTCATAAAATAAATTTTGTTGTGCTACATTTTGTGGGGGTATTATATGGTAGAAATACGGAGACACATGGGACCCACATGTCATACACACATCTCTCCCACCTACCACACCTTTTGTCTTTTTCATTAATTCAAATTTCAAGGCCAACCCCACATGGGACCATTCTGTACAAAAGACAGGCATTGGAGTGAATTGAGAGGACCAAGACATGGCGGAGGAGCATCTCGAGGAAGTAGGGCCCACTTGGCTTTAGCTAGGGGCCGGGCGGCACCCACCACCACCTCTCTCTCCCATTCTTCTCCTACCTCCTTTCTATCTCATTCTCACCTCGAAACCACTCCAATGGCCCGCGAAACCGAGCACAACTTCATGAACCACCTCGAGCTATTTTTTGAGAAAAAATTAAGGGAAGTGAAGGTGAAGTGATAGATCCTTGCTTATTTTCTCTAATCCTCACCTTTCCCCTAGTTTTTGTGGAGAAATTTCTTGCGGCAAGACAACCATGAAAGGATGGAAATCCATTTCATCCATGGTGACAAGAAGTAGATCAAGAGAAAGCTCACACCAAGCACACTCAGAGATGGACCTTGATTCACCAAGACCTTCCGTAGGAGGATCTTAGATCTCGATATTCCCATGGTGAGCATCATTCTCTCTTAAATATCAAGGATATTCATTTCCTTAGTGATGAAGAAGGCCAAGTATAGGAAACTTAAGGAGAAAGAGTTTGTCATGACACCCATTATTGACCCCGATTTGCTTGCTTCTACGGTATGGATGTAGAATTTAATGAAGCTTTTAGGAGCATAGGATGGGGGATGCTTGGGAAATAAATGAAAGAGGGTGTAGGCTACTCACTACTGAATTTTTATGCACCCTAGAGTTACTAGAACATGGAGTATCTTTTAGAATGTTCAACAAACCATTTTCGTGAATTGGATGCAACTTAGTCAATTGCTAGGTTTTCACGAAAATTGCCATGTTGATATTGATTTATACTTGGGAGACTTTGATAGAGATAATTTTTGGCTAAGCATTTCGGCATTGTGTTGAGAGCAAGAAAGAAGCCTAGCACTGATGAAATTCACCATCCCACTTTAAGATTCTTGCATAGATGGTTGACAATAACTTTGTTCCCTAGAGATGAACTTAGGATTGTTAGAATAGAGGAATGAAGTTGATGTATGCCATGATTAGAAAGATTAGAGTTTCCCCTGTCAAATTTATGGTTGATCATTGGATTGATATGGTTGGTATGAAGAGAGGAAAAATTTCTTGCACATCTAGGATTACCCGTATTGCTAATAACATTGGTTTGTTGCAAAATGCTACCATTGAATATATTTACGAACCTCATTTTGTTGGTGGTTATGCATTTTTTCAATCATGCTCACCTGCTTAAAAAGAATGGAGACCAATATGTCATGTTTTATAAGGGTTACATTAATGAATATATCTTACCCAACCCTTCTTTGGGGTTGTATGTTGTGGATAGCTTTGTCTTTGACTTGCAGGTGGAAGGAGTACCTTTTGGGAGAAGCTCATCTAGGCGCACCAGAAACCCACAGCCTCACTATCAAGAACCTGTTACACCTACTCCAGCATATGAAGAATTTATTGGTTTTGAGCAACCTGGACCATCAAGGCAATATGGAGTAGATGAATGGCCGATCCCCAACAATCGAGAATCATCCACTAGTATTCCTTGGGAGACCAAATAAAGATTGGGGCCAGGGGCGTTTCAATGTATATGAAGAGCAAGAGCATGGGGAGTCTAGTATGCAAGGAGGGCGTATGTCTTTTTCTGCAGCACCCTCCTATGAACAAAACCTTCCAGGACCATTTGCTTTCCACCAGCAGCACACCCATAACATTCCCTATGTGCCACCACAATCTTATCCCACTTATCGGCCCGGTACACTGCGCCAAGGGCCACCACCACGGGGAGAATGTAGGTGAGATGTTGACTAACATTGGCACTAGAATTGATCATCTTGAGACAGTCAGCAGGAGTTGCAAGAGAGTGCAGGTGATAGGAGAAGATAATCAAAGATTCCAAGAAGAAACGAGAACAAAGCTGGGCGTATCATTCGAGGGACTGCACATTACACCACCACCACCACCTCATTGATTGCATCGGCTAGCTTGGGGAGGACCCCCAATCGGTCAGTAAGTTTTCTTTACTCATTTTATTTATGCAGTTATCCTTTTTCTTCTTTTATAAGAAAAACCATAAAAATGTGAAAAACCAGAAAACCAAATAAAAATTAGTTGGTAGATTTTCTTTCCATGCATGATAAAATGAAAACCCAAAAATAGAGTGTGTAACATAGTTTGCTTTTGTTTGTTTTAATTTGCTTTAGCTTTAGTTTTCTTGTCTTTAGTTTGCTTTATTATCTTTAAGAGTCTTTGTATATAGGTGGAGTCTCATATTTTAAGTATGCTCAAATCTCTGAAATACCTAGTGCTTGATTTATCTGCGGGTTATAAATTAATTTGATATGATGATTTGCTCTACACTTTGAAACCCATGGGTTGCTTATGCTTGATCTTTATCTAGGTAATTGACGGATATGATATGAGATAGTTTGAGCTGGTATATTTTCTTATTCTAAATGAGACTAGATTCCTAGAGATTTATCTCTTGAAAACTTGAAATTCTTTACATGATGAGATTCTACATGAATGAGTGTTTAAATTCCTACGAGCCAAATATTTGATATCTAGATTAGGAAAACCTCTAGTCACATATGCTATTTGCTTTGATTTGAAGTTTGTCAAGCTTTGTGTATACCATATGAGAGGTTTGTCACTCATAAAATCAAGATCACGTACACACTCCATCATCCACTTGTATATATATCTATCATTATGCTATTCCTACACTAGGAGTGCGCATCACTTTCATTTCATACATCGAAAATGTGTTATACCCTACACTTTGGGAGAAAACACTCCAAAAATATTTTTCTAAGTTATTTGTGAATAAATGCTCCAAAGTTTATTTGTCTTTCTCTTATAATTATGTTGTCAAAAGAGAAGCATGGGGCTATGCAAAAGAAAAGAATAAAAGGGGAAAAAAATGGACAAGTGTCCTACGGGCGAGTAGAGACTACCTCCCTAAAAAGAAAAGAGAGTAAAAAGGACAAGTGTCCAAATGAAAACAATGGGTACTTAGATGCCCGCCTCTCGATAAAAAAAAAAAAAAAAGAGAAAGATGGCCCCCGTTTCCTTTATGTTTCCAAAGTTCAAAATAAGAGAGTTTATTCCTCAAAAGGAGCAAAGTCGAATTAGGCTAGCCAATATATATATATTCCACCATATTCCACACACATGCACTTCTTGATTTGATTGTATGACATAACTTTCTTTGGATCCATTGTTTGACTTATAGATATAATCTTTGCAAGTATGCTAAATTTTTTGAGTGCCACTCCTATGAAACCTACATAAGCCATTATTTTTTTTAGAGTGAGTGAAAGTTTACTTTATTATAAGAGTTATAGAGAGGATCCATAAATACCACATATGAGTGACTTGAGAGTGTCATGCAATGAATCTCTGAGTTTTATTTTGAAAATTTATAAAAAACTTTGGGTATGATAGTTGAAGGAAGAATTTGAAACATAGTGCTCACTTGATCGTTACGTCTTTCAATTACCCAAGATTTATGTGAATGCTGAAAAGCCCCATGGTTAAAAAGGATAAGAGTAAGTTTGAAAGTTAAATTAGTTTATAATTCTCTTGTGTGTGCACTTTTGTTTTGCTACGGGACTAGCAAAAAGTTAAGCTTGGGGAGCTTGTTGACGGTAGTTATTGACCACTTTTATATATATTTTTAACCATCAAACAAGGTTCAATGCTAGATAAATGTTGTTATTACTAATGAATTCCACGAGTTTTGGTGCATACAACATTTTGCGGGGAAGAACTTCGAAAAACCCGGAAAAAGAGCTGAAAAGAGAGGAAATTAAGAAACGGAAGAAAAGATCAAAATCCAGGGCATTGGAGTAAATTCGGGGTACAAATGATGAGAGAATGAAGCTCGAAGAAGGCCGGAGGGCAGACCCCGCAGCCGGGGGCCGGGAGGCGCGCCCGTGCCAGGCACCCCCTAGGGATCCACGTGTCCAGCTTCACGGAACCTTCCTACAACCGACCTATGGAGTTGATCTAGTCCGTCCAATCAAGTCGGTTTGATCCAAGGGCCGAGATTCATCCAAGGGGCTATAAAAGAAGGGGCAGAGCTACTCCCTGAAACCCTAATTCAGAATTCAGAGAAGAAGTCATTAGTCTTTAGATTATTTAGGGTTTAGCTACATTAGAAAGTAGTACTAGGGTTTCTAGAGTTTAGAAGATTAGAGAGCTCTAGTTCTTCAAGGATCAAGAGTAGTAGATTGTCTAATTGTTCAAAGGAGATTGTGAGCTCGGCTCGGGATTTCGATCTATTATATTGGAGATATTCGGTAATAAATTTATCTTGAGTTCTCATTATGATTATGCTTTATTTTCTTATATTATTGATTGTTATGTTCTTAGTATATTCTAGTTTGATATTTGATATAGTTCTAGTTATTGATTATTATATGCTTGAGATCGTGGACAACTTAGCCTTTATCTCGAGGGGGTTAAGTCATAAGTTATATGTAGGCATGGTGCTTAGATATAAGTTATTTGCGGATGACCTCTCAGATCCTGAAGTTTGGGGTAGTTCGTAAGGGTGACACCTTATTGAGTCTTCTATAATCCTCCTTCATCATATAGTTAACGTTAGGATATGGTCGCGACGGAGGCTAGTTTATCTCATTATAAATCCTCCTTAGTTGATATCCCTCTTGCTATATAATATGATTTGCTTGTTCTATACATGAGAATATTTTACATGCTATGCTTTGACTTGATGATTGATAGTTACATGAAGTCTATCTCAGAATAACCATGATATCTATACTAATATTAGTGAGTCTCTATATCTATCTATCTCAATGGAATACCCTAGGCATCGTTTTTATCTTTTATTGTTATCTTTATCTTTTATTATTATCTTTATTTATTTATTATTTATCCATTCTTTTCACCCCTGCTATAGTATTGGAATGATTGATTTTATGTGCATAGAATATAGAATTGCCATGAGTCATATGAATATTGCCTCACAATCCTTCCTTGGGGAAAATATAAATTACGATACACCGGTTCATCCTAGGTGAAGTGCTACAATGGTATAAAGTTTATTTCCAGTTTATATCCGTAAACTTTTGCGGATATAAAGATTTTTATATGTGACAACGTAAGTGTAGATTTATTTTATACCCAGTGTTTCTAGGCGTCGTTGAGGAGTTAGGTTTTACCTACCCTTAATTTGATGACGTTTAGAAATGCCAACATTGTTTAAGTTTTTTTTAACAAAAATAGATCAAATCCAATGACTATCATTGTTAGTGATGATCATGGTCTATCGAAGATGGTCGATAACGATCTAATCAGAATCGTAGATTAGTTGGTTGGGTGTTCCTTGTGGTGGAATCTGTCCACTTTGCTTCAAGTCTTCGACTTGGCACGGTGCTCGTATTTTTTGAATTTAGTCCAAGATTTAATGGTGATATGTTATAAGTGGTAGGTGATATATCGGCGGCGCGAGGGCACCTATGGAGTGTGGTGACTTCGTGAATTTCAAGATCTAGGCCCGAGTTCTTCGGAGGTGCTCTCATAGAGTAGTATCCGCGTATGTGTGTAAGTACGCGTGCATATTATTGATGTCAACGACGTTTTACTTTGTAATTCTAAGAAAATGGACGCATAATAACTTAGAATTAGATGAAACATTGGACTCGTGTAGTATTTTATTTTACAATATTAATCTACTACCGTACTTGACTAATATTCTAGAGTTCTCTAAGTGCTATCTTTTCATTAAGGGTGTAGAGTGCCAATTATCTAGAGATGGTGTTGTAATCTGTGTTCTTGGATATAAGAATTAATATTCTATTAATATTTAGTCTATCAAACGAGGGTCATATAGTGAACTGATCATAGATCAATTGGTTGAGTGTTTCTTGTGGTGGAATCTGTCCATCTGCGTTTAAGTCCTCGACTTGGCATAAATGCTCGTATTTTTCTAATTTTTTTCCAAGATTTAATGGTGCTATGCTAAGTGGTGCGTGATGTCCCGTCAAAAAAACGAGCCACCTTTGGGTGTGTGGTGACTTCGTGAATTTTAAGATTTACTGGCTTAGTTCTTTGGAGGTGCTCATAGGGTGGGATCTATGTACGTGTGTTGATAGGGGTAAGTGTGTGTGCGTGTAGTTAGCATGAACGATGTTTTACTTTGTGATTATAAAAAAATGGCGATATATATAATAACTTAAAATTCAAAAAAAAACACTCCACTCATGTAGAATTTTTTGTACAATATTAATCTACTATTGTACTTGACTAACATTTGGAATTCTCTAAGTCTTATCCATTTATTAGTGGAATAGATTGTCAATTAGCCATAGAAGGTGTTGTAATCTGTGTTCTTGGATAAAATATTCTATTATTTTTGTTTGTATATATAGTGTATCGTGGATATTAGGATCAGTGCGAATCTGGGGAGTTTATCGGGTCTGTCAACTCCGGCAAAATTTGTAAAATCCTTAGTAAAATACTGTTTAAACTTATAAAAATTTATATCACATAGTGAACTTGACCCCAATGACCATTCGCCGCTGATCTAATTTGGCCTTTATTGTCTGTGATAGGTAAACTGGATACTTTAAGAATAATTATGTAGCTATATAGACTAATTAAATGGTGTAGGAATCGTATTTCTAATCCGGGTTTGCATTGAATTGAGCTCTAACGTACCTGTATGGAGTCATAACACGGCATAACTGAACAACCCCTTTACCCTGTAAACCAAACGCCTCTTTGTCGCCGACAGCCGGTCAATTGTCATCATAGGGGACCCACATACATGCAGGTCGCTACTGTCATCCAGGGACAACCGAACAATGCATGTTTTCGTGGTTCTTGTTGATGGAGCTCAACCGAACAATGCATGTTTTCGTGGTTCTTGTTGATGGAGCTCCACATGGACTTTTCAGTTAGTCGATGCCACCCACCTCTCTATGAGATCCAAAACACAGAACCAACAAATCAGCTAATTGTAACAACTGAAAACAGGAAATCAGGCAAGAAATGGACTGCACATTTATACGAAACTACTGCATGGAAGGCTGGAAAACCACGTACGCTTAATGCCATTGACTGGAAGGAAGAAGAGGTGGACAAAATTGTGACTTGATTCACTTTTTGTAGATTGATAGTCCGTGTCATCGTAGAACGACTTGGTAGTGGCGGAGGTAGATACGCAG
Organism: Hyparrhenia diplandra; assembly: GCA_015847255.1. Lineage (NCBI taxonomy): Eukaryota > Viridiplantae > Streptophyta > Magnoliopsida > Poales > Poaceae > Hyparrhenia > Hyparrhenia diplandra. The sequence goes on along the minus strand of JADLZK010009587.1, from coordinate 346,083 downwards.
ATGGAGGTGGTGGAAATCGAATCTAATCTAACCCAATCCAAATAAAGAATGCGCACCTGTCTTGACGAAGGAACAGGAGGGGTCGATCTCCTCACGGAGACTCATGCATACACCAATCCAACATCCATACATCCACATGCATACATGCTACAGCAATGCAACACCCTCTCCCCACGCCGAGAGGAGGTTCTGTTAATTGCCTTGCCAGCCGCATGCTCTCCATTGTTCATCTCGCTGCATCTCTTGCCGCCTGAGTCGCTTTGGTGATAGAAATAGCATTATAGAAGGTTGAAATTGAGATTGATATAGATCGATTACCTGGAGGAACCATCGAGTGGTTCAGGTACATGAGTTGTTGCGGCGGAAGAGTTAAAGATTAGATGGAGTTATATACCACGTGCATAAGGTTTATATTATTATATTGTTATTAAGTGGCAGATCGAGGTGCCAATAGAAGTTTTTTTTTTATAAAACGGAGCCACTTCAAGGTACCGGAGGGAGGACAATGCTTCGATATGTAGTTTAGATGTCATATCTAGCTTTTTTTTTTTTTTTTGAAACTTGGGACTTTCATTTACTCATGGGCTAACATGTCGTTAGCAACAATTACAGATGCAACATCAGGTAGAGAAATCGAAACGATGTCCTCTCCTTGAGTGCAAGATAACCCCCAACTTAGCCAGCACATGTGCGGCTTCATTACAATCTCTTCCCACATGGGAACACACAAAACTACTAAAGTTTACAGAAATAAGAAATTTGATTTCCTCTATCAGCTGCATCAACACCGAATTCTCGTAGTCTGATGACATCAAGGCTTTCACAACCTCTTGCGAATCAGTTTCTATGATGATCCTACTGATCCCCATGTCTGATGCTTTTTGAATGCCATGAAGACAAGCTATCAGCTCCGCCTGGAAAGCATTTAGGAGATTATTGATCCTCCCTCTCCCAGCCATGATTGCTTCTCCATCACTATCACGTATCAAAAAAAAACCCCAACTTCCTGATTTTTTCATCTGGCAAGAAGGAGCCATCAGTATTCATTTTGAGGGTGTCAAGTGGCGGTTTCTTCCACTTTTCTTCTGCCGGTACTTTAGCTGCTTGTTCTCTGAACTGATCTGTACTGTCTCATGAACATACATTTCAATATGCCGAGCAATGACATATGCAGGCCTCTGTCGCCCCTCTTCCCTTCTGAAGTTTCGTTCAGTCCAAATGAACCATAGCGTGATGACCATGAGTTCTCTCTTCTGACAGTTTTGTTTCAGTATCCACTCAGTAACAGTATAGGCATCAGGGAAGGCAGCCAAAACTTCTCGGTCAGCATCCATACCCAACAAAAGCCAAATTTCTTTTGCTGAATTGCATTTGAAGAACAGATGGGCTCCATCCTCTCCCACGCTCCCGCACACCGGGCATCAGATATCAATTTTCATACCTCTTCTGGTTAAGTTACATTTCAAAGGGTGACTGTTATGGGATAGCCGCCAAAAGAAATGCTTAATTTTCCCTGGACATTTTAATTTCCAAAGTTCCTTCCAAATACCCTTGCTATTGCTGCCACTACCTCCTTGTCCATCTGTATTTTGAGATCTGATAGCTTCGTCACAACTTATTCTATAAGCGCTTTTAACAGTGAAGCGTCCCAACTTATCAAAGTGCCACGCTAAGGTGTTTGCCCTCCCTCCATGCGTTGGAAGTGCCAATATTAGTTCAGCATCCTCTTCCCGGAAAGTATCTCTTATCAAACGAGTATCCCAGGAATCAGTGTATGGATCCATCAATTCTACCACTTCTGTCAACAGTGAAGAACCCTTGGGTTATTGGTCGCCTACAAGAATCCGTGTGGCAACCATGGATCAGACCAAATGTTCAATCCAATTCCATCTCCAACTCTCGGATCATACCACTTTTCATCACCTCAACACCCGAAGACTGCCGCCAAGTATAAGACATTCCTGCTTTGGACAGGCCTCCAAAAATCGTGGTCGAAGGGAAATACTTTGCTTTCAATATTTGGGCACATAATGAGTCGGACATACTGCCACAGACGCCACCCTTTTGTTTTGCAAGCATGGCCATGTTGAAATGGTAGATATCTCTGAATCCCAAACCCCTTCATCTTTCGGTTTCAAAAGTTTTTCCCTCGCCAACCAATGAATTTTATGTTTACCTTCTTGGTTGTTCCACCAGTATCTACAAATCATTGCACTAATTTGATCACATAAAGTTTTGGACAGATCAAAACACCCCATGGCAAAAGTTGGTATTGCTTGCGCTACAGCTTTGATTAGAATCTCTTTGCCTGCCATGACAAGAATTTTTCATTCCACCCTTGAATTCTTTTCCATATTCTGTCCTTTTTATATAAGCAAAAATGCCTGTTTTTGAATGACCAACATGCCTTTGGTAATCCCAGATACCTCTCACTCCTCGTCTCCTTTGTGACCTGTAGAAGATCACATACTATCTTCTTCTGTTGATCTCCTGTGTTTCTATTGAACATGATAGCCGATTTTGTTTTATTAATCATCTGGCCTGAACACTCTTCATATAATTGGAGTATTTCCAGTAGTTGCCTGCAATCCCCTTCCTTTGCACGAATCAAAATTAATGAGTCATCGGCAAAAAGAAGGTGTGATATGCTTGGTGCTCCACTGCAAATTTTAACTCCAGCTAATAAACCATTGTGTTCCCCATTTTTCAACAGAGCTGAAAAAGCCTCCGCACATAACAAAAATAGATAAGGTGACAAAGGATCACCTTGCCGTAATCCCCGTTGTGGCACAAAAAAATCTGACAAGTCCCCATTCACCTTAACTTGATATCTAATTTGTTGTCACACATTTCATGATCACATCGATCCATTGATCACGCAAATCCCATCTTTTCATCATTTGGGTAAGAAAACCCCACTCTACTCTGTCATACGCCTTACTCATATCAAGTTTAATAGCTGCATACCCCCAAATTACCCTCTCTTTTATTCATCAAGTAATGAGTAACTTCATAGGCAATCAAAATATTATCTGAAATCAACCTTCCAGGAACGAAAGCACTCTGATTCTTAGTAATTATGTCAGGGAGTACTTGCCTCAGTCTATTTGATAGAACTTTGGAAACTATTTTATAGATCACATTGCATAAGCTTATGGGTCTCAGCTCAGTCACCTTGTCGGGCTTCACCACCTTCGAATTAGAGCAATGATGGTGTCATTCCATCCCTGGGGCATCTGACCGCCCTTGAGGACTCCTAATACTTCTTCAACGAGTTGTTCTCCTATTATGTCCCAATATTTTTTGAAGAAAACAGCCGGCATGCCATCAGGCCCTGGAGCTTTGAGATCTCCAATTGCATCCAATGCTACTTTTATCTCTACAACAGTAAACTCATCTGTTAGGGCGGCATTCATCTCGGCGTGACTCGGTGTAATGGTATCCAACAACTGCTGTAGCCGATCATCACTTGGTGCTGCACTAGTAGAGAAAAGCTGCATGAAATAGTTAGAAATAAGCTCCTTTTTTTCTCCCTCTTCCACCGCCCAACTCCCATCTTCTTTTTTTAAATTCCCTATTCTATTTCTCCTTTTCCTAACTGTACAGGCATTGTGAAAGAAAGATGTATTTCGATCACCAAAATGCAACCAATTAGTATGAGCACGCTGCTTCAATATATGTCAATCTGCTCCTCCAACTTATCAACCTTAAACAGCCATACCGCCTCCCTATTCACCGACATATCACTAATTGGCTCCCGTCTCCATTTTTCAAGTTTGTTTCTTGCTTTTTTTAATCTTTTCTCCAGGTCTCCTAGGACATTAATACTCCAGTCCTTCAGGCTCGATGCAACACTCCTCAGCCCGTCCTTCATACACCTGCTACTAGATCCATCTCCCCAAACCTCCTCAATCACCTTTCTACAACCATCCTCTTTTATCCAATTTGCCTCAAATTTAAAACTTGTGCTACCCCTGCCTCCTCTTTGCACCAGCTCCGTTTCTACCACTACCGGCCTATGATCCGAGTGGTATGTATCTCCATTTTTTACATGCACTAGGGGAAACAACATTCGCCACTCACCATTGGCAACAGCACGGTCCAGCCTTTCACGTATATGTGTGTCACCTTTAGTTTGTTTATTCCGCCACGTAAAGATATCTCCAGTAAAACCCAAATCCTCCAGTTCGCACACCTCGGTGCACCTTTAAATTGGTCCATACAGGATTGAGGCCTTGAGTTGCCCCCTCCTTCTCATGATGGAACAAAATTTCATTAAAATCACCAGACACACAACCATGGCAAGTTCTCCTCGTCTCCCTTTAACTCTTCCAAAAGCTCCCAAGTTTTATACTTCAGTTCTCGGCTCTCCATAGATGCCGGTGAAAGCGCCACTTAACTCCACCAGTCTCCTGAACCTCCGGTCGATGTGGTTCTTTGATTTACCATAAAACCACATTAATCCCACTCCGCCATAACACAGCAATTCCCCCTTTTCGCCGCAATCCACCACCACCATGTTTCCCATGCTTAACTTACGTTTGAAAAACAACATCCTCTTCTCATCAAGTTTGGTTTTAGACAAGAAGAGAATGTCAGCTTCCTCGGCGCCACGGCACCGAGTAAGCCCTCGAACTACCGGGGCGTTTCCCAACCCCCGACAGTTCCACGCTATAAGTTTCATTTCTTCTCGCGGGACCGGACTGCCGGTCCCGCTTCCTTCACAAAATTATCATCATCACCCACCCTCCCCATCTTCTCCTTTCTAATCTCATCGATATCCATATTATTATCACCATCCCTGTTTCTCTTTCTTCCCTCGCCCGGTTACTACCTCCACCGCTTTTCCTCCTTCAATATTTTGCCTCACTTGGCTTGAAGCGTTTTTGTTCCACTTTCTTCCCGACTCTTTTCCCAACATAGTAGTTTCCTGGAATCCCATATCACATACCGCTTTAGGAACCTCCAAATTTCCCTTCTCATTATCATCTCCCTCAACGAGCGGGAATTACAACCATCTCCTTTGCATCAAGCTCTCCCTTTGCAAAGCTGATTCTTTTGGGGCGCACTTCATTTGCCATGTTATCTATCTTTTTTCGAGGACTTGACTCCATCATGCTAGAGTCATTCATCATCTTGTCATCAGTTAACTTCTTCCAAGTATCGACATCACTGCCGCGTCCACCCTTCCTTCCTCCTCCATCCAAAGTATCACTTGCTCCATGCCCTCCCTTATTCACCTTCCACGGTAGTTTGGAATAATTGCCGCTTTGCCTACTACCCTTGTCCTCCGTGTAACGCTTCTTCTCGGGATGAAACGAAGGTTTTTGAGAATTGCTGAATCTCTCCCTTCATTACCTTAACCTCACAAAATTTGTCCGTGTGTCCAATGATGCCACACGTGTAAATGTAACTCGGCAAAAAAACTCATAGCTGATGGGACACCAAATGATCTTCTCCTCCTCTCCTGAACCCCTGTCCAAAGACACCCCTCTCATCGAGGTTTACGTATGTCAAGCCTGATTTTAATTCGTAAATTCACCAAACGCCCGGCCATCCTCATCATCCACCTTGACCACTTCTCCAACCAGCTCCCCAATCTCCTCCCCAGCAGTCTTGTTCATCGGGGCCCAAAGGAAGTTTGGAAATTCTGATCAAATTGGAATAGAAAAAAATTCGACCTCATCCACCATCTTTTCACCATCATAATCTACCATTACGATGAGATCATTACCAAACATCCAAGGTCCATCATCCATTGCCCTCGTCTTCCCCGATCCTTGTAGGAAGGTGATCAAGAATCGATTTTCCCCCATCGCCTTGCACTCAATGCCCTTCAGTGGACACCAAACTCTCCCCAAAGCCGCGCCAAAGTCTCCGGGGAATCGGCTTTTCCGCCCGAATTTTCCCCATTGCCTGCGGATCACGTGGCATCACCAATCTACTCCCCGCTCCACCAATCTTCAGGCTTTTCTTCTCAAACTGAGACAACTTCATCTTTTCCATCAACCCGATCACCTTGTCTGCGTGCGAATCCATTAAGATGATCCACACCCAAACACCAGTCTAGGGTTTTAGCGAGAGAAGGAGAAAAAAATTAATCGGCTAGCAGGTTTATGGATGGCTCCCTATCGGAGAAAGAACACGATGTGGAGACAAAGGACTAGGACAGGGAAATTGTAATCGAGATCGTAGGGATCCAATCACGTCATTGGTGAAGAAAAGAGAAGGGAACAAGTCGTAGAAACACGGACCTAACTCGAAGTCGCCAGTATTAGACTTGAAGATAGGAGTCATATCTAGCTTTAATAATGGATATGTTTTATGCAAAATTTAATTAGATGCTTATTATTTTTCATAATGGCAATGGTGGGTAATTTATATATAGATTTAGGGGTTATTTTACATCGTTTTTATAATGGCAATGGTGGGTAATTCTTTAGAAACAACATCTAATGGCTATCATTGTTAGAGACGACCAAATGGATGGCTAGATGTTTCTAATATTGTGGGAATTTCTAAGATTTATCTTTTTTTCTAGTGCATCCGGTGAGAGTTAACGTGGAGCCTCCGTTGGAGCCTCAATTAGTAATAGTAAGATGTGGTCACAAGTGTGCGGATCGGAGGATGATGGATTTTATCATTACGGTTTCTATATCTTGGTATCGGTTGGGCATGTTAGGTGTCGTCGTGCATTTGCCCGTCTGAAATGAAAAAACTTGGGTACACTCCGGCGCACCCGCGGGATGTGCACACTTCGGCATGATTCTTATTAGGCCCAAGTGCCCGGCACAGCAAGCGCGTAGCGGACCGCGTGTACGAGGCGGGACCGGGCTTAATTAAGCGGGCAACCGCGGACACTAACCGCGACAAGCGGTCTTGCAAAGGCGTGTGGCACGGGAGGGGGGACTCGGGGGTTAATTAAGCGGGCATCGCGGAAGGGGAGCGGGCACACGCATCATCACATCGATTTTTTGAAACATGTATACAAATTTTTAAAATATAAGAACTTTCTCGTTAAACATCTATTTTAAATTTTGTTTGCACCATTAAATTCAATACTACAAGATCTATGAAAGTACATCCATGTTGGATATGTTTGAACAATTTTTGTGATGATAAAGTTTTATGTTTAGTAGTATAAAGTTTCAAATGCTTCAAAGATAAAGTTTCTAAATATGGAGCACGAAGTTTTGAAATTTAAAGTTACATTTTTGGATGTACAAAGTTCATAGCATTTCATTAGAAAGTTTGAAATGATCTAGTATAAAGTTCTTGAATTTAGGTGTAGAGTCTCGAATATTAGGGTTGGGCGTTTCTTTGAGATTAGGGTTGAGAGAGTTTCCCGAGATTAGGGTTCGTATGTTTGGTGATATTAGGATATAGGGCGTTTCTTTGAGATTAGGGTTTACGTCATTTGCCGAGATTAGGGTTTAGGGCAATTTGCTTGAGATTAGGGTTCGGTCATTTCTTGAGATTAGGGTTCATGGGCGTTTCTTTGAGATTAGGTTTTAGGGCGTTTGTTGAGATTAGGGTTTAGGGCGTTTGCTGAGATTAGGGTATAAGACGTTTGCTGAGATTAGGGTTCATGGGTGTTTGCTGAGATTAGGTTTTAGGCCATTTGCTGAGATTAGGGTTTAGGACGTTTACTGAGATTAGGGTATAAAACGTTTGCTGAGATTAGGGTTCCGGTCATTTGCTGAGATTAGGGTTCATGACGTTTGTTGAGATTAGGGTTCATATCTTTTTCTGAGGTTAGGGTTCATGGCGTTGCTGAGATTAGAGTTCATGGCGTTTGCTGAGATTTGAGTTCATGGCGTTGCTGAGATTAGTGATCATGGCGTTTCCTGAGATTAGGGTTCATGGCGTCTATTGAGATTAGTGTATATAACGTCTCCCGAGATTATTAATGTTCATGCCATTTTGTTGAGATTAGGGTTCATGGCGTCTGCTGAGATTAGTGTATATAGTGTCTACGAGATTAGGGTTCATGGCGTTTGCCGAAGTCACTAAGTGATTTTTTAAATTTAGGGTTTTTAGGCAAGTGTCCTTTTAAATGCATGCCCCCTACTAGGCAATGTGTTTTGGGCAAGTGTTTGGTGAAAGCATGCCCCCTACTAGGCAATGGTTTTTAGGAAGTGTCTCTTCAAAAGTATGTCCCCCTACCGGGAAATGGGTTTTGGGGCTAGTGTCTTTTCAAAATTGGTCAAAATTTCTTTTTTTTAGGTTCTTGAGTGTATTTTTTTTGAACTATCGGCTAAAAGTTTATGATATGATAGCCCAAAGTTTTTGGACATACTTGTTTTTGTACTTTCACTTCCATATGGAAGTGAAACCATCCCCCACCCTTTTATTTCACCCTCAAACCCGATGTCCCGAAGAAAAATTTTAGCTTGTAGAAAATAAATTTTTTTTAGCCCACAAATGCTTGATGAGAAGAAACTAAAAAATACGGGCCGCAAAAACAAAATCTTGACCTTTGACGGGGGAGGCCCGGAGAAACAGACCACTTTGGTGTGGGTGTGCGCCGCTATTTTTAGTAGCGCGTGTGCGCCGCTATCATTATCGGTGCATGCGGCGCGTTTTCGTTTGGTGCTGCGGCGTGAAGCGGCGGTTGCTCCCCACACTCGGCCCCTATCACAAGATCTGGTTCGGCCCGCCCAAAGGGGGCTTGGCGTGGTCGCCAGCCCGAAGAGAGGGGTGGCCGCGTGCGAGGGAGGGGCGCCGCCCGGGCGCCCACATCACCGTCGTTGTCCTCAATTCGAATATTAGGAAATAAAGTAAGTTAGAGTTTGTGATAGGATTAGATCCTTGCTTGTGAAGGGATATTCCACCCTATAAGGAAATCTTCTATTAAAAAAGGTCACGGGAGGGGTGAGAGCCCCACCTGGAAGTGACTCCATTGATGCCGGCAAGCCGGTGCATGACGTAGATATAGATAGATCCGCGTGCTTGAACTGTGGACATATGATACAGAATAAGCGAGGGAGTTGATGTCACTTTCGTTTGGACCAGACACTTGATGTTCTCTTCTTATCATAGTTTATTTCAGTTTCTTCCACAAATTTGATAGCAGAGATGTGTATGTTGCGGTAGTGTTGTGGGCACACGTGGAGGGATAGAGTCCAAGTGACGATATTTGAGATAGGGTTGGGGTAGCACCAATTGAGGAGAAATGATTTGGCCATGTCTAACGGAGGCCTCCTAAGACGCGTCGGTCGCGTAGTGGGGTTCTAAAGCAGGTCGATAGTGTAAAGAGCGGTAGAGGTTAACCTAAACTGACTTGGGACGAGTCGGTTAAGAGAGACCTTAAAGAGTGGAATATCTCCAATAATTTAGCTATAGATAGGGCGCTGGAGACTAGCAATTAACATGCCTCATAATCTTATTTTTCTTGTGCCCTTTATGTGTTCTTTGTTTCCTTATCTCTTTTTGGGTTGCATCTCTGGCCTATCCCAACTTGTTTGGGACAAAAAGGCTACGTTGTTGTTGTTTTAACAATGTACGCTTTATTATTCTTTATCTAAAAAAACAGAGAGAGAGAGAGACATCATGTCATCGTCACAGAAGGTACCGTGTGGCCGAGGTAATATCGGCTCCAAATTAGAAGAACAAAACGAACTGTACCGTGCTTTGCTTGAAAAGATGGCAATTAATTACTAAAGCTTGCATTATTGCTACCCAGCTGATTTACTGTTGTACATTCCGATAGGCGTGTGTATGTTTAGCGTCAGAGAAGAGCATTCTTACCATCATCTGACTCCCGGACGAGCTGTGCAACAGGCTCTGGAACGGACTGAAGATGGCATGGCATGACAACCATGGTACGTCAAAGAAGAGCTGTGCGCAGTTTGCATGTTCTCGTTCTACGACTGTTGCTTCTGAGGTTTGTTGCTTTCGTGTGGTGTTGGTTGTTTCCGCACAAAAATCACTCAAGAAAGGGAGGATCTCTATGCGAAATAAAAAAATAAATGCGTGTGCGTGCCGCGTACTAAAGTACACAAAAGAAATAAATAAAGAGAACATAAACTTTATTCATATTTAATGAAAATACAAATATATGTTCCCAAGTACATGTGCGCTCCATAGGTAGCCTGCTGGCGGCAATCTGACATAGGTGATTATAGTCTTCATGGTTCCCGGGGCCTCGGAAAGCTCAGTTAATTTCCTCTATGAAGTAGCTCACAGTACCTCCGATTAAGCTGCTGTGGTCGTAATTTGCCGATCTTCGCTTCACTTCTCCATGCGTGTGTTGGTGTAGATGTGGATGGCGTTGGCGTGTCCATGGCCTCGTCGGTCCATGAGCCAGTGGAACGTAGCTAGAGCGTTAGCCCGCGCCGCTGTGTCGTTCGCCTCGTCGCCGGTCGAGCGGCACATGAGTTGTAGTGGTAGTAGCACTTGCATGGTTGATGTAGCTTGGACTGATTTGGACTTCCTCGCAACGTAGTCGTGGTGCGTAATGGAACTTGATCACGTGGTGTAGTTGAAGTTGTAGTAGCTTGATGAAGACTTGCGCTCTCGCTTATGTTGTCCGCCTCGTCGGCGCGGGCTGGCGCCTGGTGGTGGTAGTAGCTGAAGTACATGGCTAGCTCCATTGCCTGAACAGCTTTACCTGATGCACACAAAATAGAAAAGATAAAATTATACAAATAGAGCTCGACGAGCTCCTGTAGTTCGCTCATACAATTAGCACGTGCATGTGCACATTCTCTTATTAGAAGTAATTGAAGCGCATATACACATATACATGCAGCTTGCATTGGCGAGCGCACGTACATCTAGCTGTGGTCGACGATGTGTGCGCTCGCCTTCCCGGCACGTCGTCGGGGCAGCCTCATCTTCACCGCTATGGCGGGTTTGATGGTGTAGGTGTGGAGTCGTAGTCAACGACGGCGGCGTCGTGGCATATGTGGAGCCATTGTCGACGGCATATGGTCTCCCTTCTTCAACACGACGGCCGCGTCGAGGTAGATGGAGCCGCTGTTGATGGCGTCCGGGCTCACCCCTTGCAGTGCGGAGATGTCGTCGGTGTAGACGAAGATGCTGGCCGGCAGCCCGCTGCATAGTCGGCGTAGTGGATGTACGTGGCGCAGGTATGGTGTCTACCTCGCCGGCGTCGAGAGGCGCACAGTAGATGCACTCCGATCCCTGGGACAGGCGTAGGCGGCCCTCCTGCTTGCTATATGTCGCCGTGTTGTGGCGGCTGCTTGATGAGCAAGGCCGTCGTTCTCTTGGATCATGTAAGGCTGAAGTAAGTCGCACTCCGTCGTCGCCGAAGACGTACGTCCTCTGCGTAGGCCTCTTGATGATGGCTTGGCCGGCGGCCTGCTCCTCTTGACGTGAGCATGGCCTTGTGTGTGGACACGCACACTCACTTTCTTGATCTTGCATCTTTGTTGCATGTAGATGTGTGTACTATACACGCACATGCATATACATGCATGCAGGCGTATATACGTGTCATAGGTACATGGCGATGTTCATCCGGTGCAGCCACTTTTAGCGGCCATGCTCCAGGTTCTGGTGAACGAGCGCTCCGTGCTGAGCAGCCTGACGGCGCCGGCGTGGTGGCTTGGTGTCGCGGTGTAGATCGAGCTGGACGACGTGCCGGCGGCTCCCTGCGTGAGGCCGAGCTGGACCGATGCCGTCTTCTTGACGTAAGGATGGCCTGGCCATGAATGGATCTGCGCTGCCCCTCCGGCCTCTAGATCGATGCATGGCGCCGTGCCAGCGGCAGCCTGACGGCGTGTGAACGCCAAGTCTGATCCTCCGTCGTCGTCCGCTCCGTGCTCCTGGTGGATGGAGCCGTGGCGGCGGCCGATCCAATGAGCCCGGGCTCCTCTAGCCATGTCGTGGTGCAGGCAAACAGCCAAACGTATGTAGAGACAAAGGATCGATGCACACACAAATTTCACAGATGGCTAATCCTAGAACACAGAGATGAACGCGAGTTTGGGGCAACTGCCACCCTGAACGCCGGATGGCATTGCTATTTTCCACTGATTGTTCTGAACCGCACAAAGGAAATTACAGAGAGTTCCCAGGTGTTATCCACGCCTTGACACACGCGCTAACCTGAACATAAGTTAGAATCTCACTTATATAGCTAGGATACAAACGCACGCTGATACAATGTGAGTAGAACAAACTGCAACACTGAAGACAGGAACGTGGGCACGCTCCCCGCGCGCTGGCCAACTGCACTTGCTCCACTTTCACTGAATTCTAACTTCAAGCTTCCCGCTCGACGTCTCCAGCTTGTCCACCTCACACAACACGTCACACTTGACTCGACAACATGCTCAAGACACACTGACAATTAGACCAACATTCTCCCCCTAATTGTTATGTGTCTTGATCTCTCTGACACCCAAGAGATGCCTCATCACTACAAGTTTCCCCACTGGCAGTGGCTTAGTCAGAGAGTCTGCTTTCTGCTCGTCAGTCCCTATCTTCCTCACCACAATCTGCCCCCTTTCAACACACTGCCTGATAAAGTGATATTTCACCTCAATATGTTTGCTCTTTCCATGAAAAACTGGATTCTTCATCAAGGCTATTGCTGAAATGTTGTCCACATACAAAGGTACAACCATTGGCTTCGTTTCAGTGAGTTCAGAGTACAGGGTCCTGAGCCACAGAGCCTGTGTTGCAGCAGCTGTAGCTGCCATGAATTCTGCTTCACATGAAGAGAGAACTACTGTCTTCTGCTTCTGTGAATTCCAATTGATAAGGCTTTCATTGAGGTAAAATGCCATGCCTGAAGTGCTCAACCTCCCATCCAGATCCCCTCCATTGTCACTGTCAGAGTACCCTACAAGCTCCTCATGCTGTTCTCCCAGAGTATACACCAACCCAAGGTCAACAGTAGCTTTCACATATCTGATGATCTTCTTTACTGCTTGCATATGCATAACAGTGGGCTTTTGCATGTATCTACTGGCCACTCCTACTGAATAAGCAAGATCAGCTCTTGTATGTATTAGGTACCTTAGACACCCAATTATTCTTCTATACTCTGTTGCATCAACTCTATGTCCCTTTTTGTCTGCATGCAACCTAGTTCCCGGATCCATGGGAATGTTGGTTGGATTACAATCCTCCATATTAAATCTGTTCAGCAATTTCTTTTGCATACCCAGACTGTTTGAGAGTCAAGAATTCTTTCTGTTGATCCACCTCAATGCCAAGATAGAAAGACAACAGACCAAGATCACTCATCTCAAACTCTTCATCATTTGCTTCTTGAATACCTCAATTTCCTTTCTTTCACTGCCAAAGGTGACTATCAAGTCATCTACATACACTCCCAAAGATGATGGCAGTTTTTCCCAAAGACCCTCTTGTACCACACCTGTTCACTAAGGCATTTAGTGAACCCCAGCTTCTTCAGGCATTTATCCAGCCTAATGTTCCAAGCTCTGGGGGCTTGTTTTGAACCATACAGGGCCTTGCTCAACTTGTAAACCTGTTTTTCCTTCCCCTTGACAACATATCCATCGGGTTGTGCCACATACACCTCCTCTTCTAACTCCCCATTCAGAAAAGTCATAAGTTCACATCCGGATGGTGCACTTCCCAACCCTTATTTGCTGCTAGTGCCAATAGCAATTTCACTGTGTCAAGTCTGGCAACAGGTGCAAAAACCTCTTCATAGTCAATGCCATGTTTTTGGACATATCCTTTTGCTACAAGTCTGGCCTTGTATTTGATCACCTCACCATCTGCATTTTTCTTTAACTTAAACACCCACTTCAACCCAATTGGCTTGTGTCCCGATGGCAAATCTGTCAATGTCCATGTCTTGTTCTTCTCTATGGACTGAATCTCATTTTTCATTGCCATCTCCCACTCTGGACTCACAGCTGCATCTGCATAGCAAGTTGGCTCCTCAACTTCTGCTAGTAATGCTCCCCCCTCTGAATCCAATTCAAGCTCAATTTCGTATGTCCTCATAAACATCATTCAGATTTACGTAATGCAATGGTGGTGTGTCCGAGTCTTCATTTTCATTTTCATTGTGAGCCGCTGATCCCCCTCCTGCTGCTCACTACCATGAAAAAGTTCTAGACTAGGTGTACTCCCACCGCCCGGTGTTTACGTGCCACGATGATCGTAGCTCATCCGCGCATTCAAAGATCATTGTTTGCAAGCGTGTTGCTCCACGCTGGTGTTGCGGTCGTTCTCCCCCCGCTGCTCAACCACATCTGCATCACTTGTTGCTGTCCCAGTACCCCACATTGGATACCTGACAAATGCTTCACCATCTACAGTAAATTCTTCTGATTCTGATCCATCGACCGCATGTAATCCCAATTTCCACTGAACGATTCTTCAAACACTACATCTCTGCTCACCACAATCCTCTTGTTTTCTCGGATCATACATTCTGTGGGCTTTGCATTCTTCATCAACCCCAAGATATATCATCTTCTTGCTCCTGTCATCTAGCTTCTTGACATGTGGTCCTGCTGGCTTAACATGTCCAAGACACCCAAAAATTTTCAGGTGTGCGAGATAGGGTCTCCTGCTATGCCAAGCTTCAAACACAATTTGATCCTTGAGAGCTTTTGTAGACAATCTGTTCAAGATGTACACTGCATGTCTCACAGCCTCCGCCCAAAACCTTCCAGGTACATTCATGCTTTTCATCATTGCTCTGGCCATCTCCATAACACTTCTGTTTTTTCTCTCAACCACTCCATTCCGCTGAGGTGAATAAGGTGCAGTCAAATGCCTTCGATGCCACCTTACGGCCGAACATCTTGAAACAGCCCTAGACAAGAATTCATCACCTCTATCCGACTGAAGTGTATTGATTCTATTTCCAAGAATTCTCAACTTCAGCTTTATATTTGATAAAAGCATCTAGAGCCTGATCCTTAGACTTAAGCATATACACATAGCTCCATCTGTTATAGTCATCAACCAAAAGCATAAAGTATCTATTACCACTCACTGTTCTAGGAGTTATAGGCCCACACAAATCAACATGTACCAATTCTAAGGTCTTTGAGGCTCTCCACTTAGCTTGCTTTGGAAAGGAAACATGAGTTTGCTTAGCTGACAGACAACCATGACAAATCTGATCAGGATGTTCTATTGTCGGAATTCCAACAGCTAATTTCTTCTGACTTAATCAAGTTTCGGTCAAAGAAAGTTGACATGACCCAATCTCCCATGCCACATCCAAGACTGATCACCACTACTGACATTGCTTAATAGACATACAGACATTGCAATTTTCAAATCAATTTTGTACAGTCTATTAGCAGATCTAGTGACTCTCATAATCAGTCTACTTGCTACCTTATCATGCACTTCCAACCAATCATCATCCATCTCTACTCTATGGCCTGTCTCAGTAAGCTGACCAAGGCTAACTAGATTACTGCAAAGTTTAGGAATGTAGTGTACCTCAGTTAGCAACCACTGGTCCCCATTCTTGCACTTGAATAGAATAGTGCCCTTCCCTTCAATCTCCACTGCAGAGCCATCACCAAACCTCACCTTTCCAAAGATATTTCTATTCAGCATCTTGAACTTCCCGCATCTCCTGTCATGTGGTTGCTGGCTCCATTGTCAAGGAACCAGCTATCACTGACAGCTCCTATGCCCCCTCCTGTCAGATGCAGTTCAGGCACCACCTTCCTCTCATCAAGAAATACAGCAGTGTGCTGTACCTCCGTGTTCACCTGGGCACGAGCTTGAGCGACTCCGGCTCCTCCGTGATCGCAAGCATCGGTCTGCCCTTTCGGTTCAAACTTGTACATGGTGAGCTTCCTCAACATCCTTCTTCTCTGGACATCGATTGGCATAGTGGCCGTTCTTGTGACATTTGAAACACCAATGTTGCTCTTGTCACGTTTCCCAGCTCCATCTCTGCCTCCTGCTTCACCACGGCCACCACCTCCACGACCTCGGCCTCTCCCCGACCTCGGCCTCTCCCCGAAGCTACCTCCGTCTCCGGCGACTTCCCTCCACCCGGCGACTCTCCACCGGATCTCCTCTGGCGAGCCTCCCACTCGGCTTGAGTGAGGGAGAACTTGGCCTCCTTCTGATCTGCTGCTCCCCTCGATTCACCCTCCCTCGTAAGCCTTCGGGCGTCCTACGACATCACTTGTCGAGTGTCTTCAGATCGATGGCTTGCTCGATCCCGGCCACGGCCCTGATGAACCGTTCGGCACGGTGTCAAGCGTTTCTTCACCATGGCCTTGTCTTCCAGCGTTCCCCCAGGTTCTTTGTATCTCACCGACATGCCCGTCGGTTTCCGACAAAGCTGATCCGGGGTTTTCGTCCTACTTCGTTCGCAATGCATCGGTCGGACATGAGTGTCGTAAGCGAGCATCGCGAGGCGCTCAGCGCCCGCAATCTCGCCTTCGAACTCTCCCAAACTTCCGCCCCGTCTTCTTCTTCGCCACTTCCATCAGCAGTTATCCGGGCGAACCAGCGGGTAGATGTGCCCAGCCCGTCTTGTCCTTGTTGGTCGATCTGGCGGCAGCGCCCGTCGAAATCTCCCACGGAGGTTCCACCACCTCCCGACTCCCCTAATCCTCCATGATTGCCTGGACTCGGATGCTCCAGCTTGTGTAGTTCGTCGACGTCAACTGCGGGTAGTTGTACCGCCCCGCCGCCATGACCGCCGCTGCCTCCACCACCGCTTCCCCGAAGTTCGGTCACCCATCATGGATGAATCAACTCGACGCCGCGCAACACTTTGTGTATGATCGGCTCCGATACCAGATGTAGAGACAAAGGATCGATGCACACACAAATTTCACAGATGGCTAATCCTAGAACACAGAGATGAACGCGAGTTTGGGGCAACTGCCACCCTGAACGCCGGATGGCAGTGCTATTTTCCACTGATTGTTCTGAACCGCACAAAGGAAATTACAGAGAGTTCCCAGGTGTTAACCACACCTTGACACACGCGCTAACCTGAACACAAGTTAGAATCTCACTTATATAGCTAGGATACAAACGCACGCTGATACAATGTGAGTAGAACAAACTGCAACACTGAAGACAGGAACGTGGGCACGCTCCCCGCGCGCTGGCCAACTGCACTTGCTCCACTTTCACTGAATTCAAACTTCAAGCTTCCCGCTCGACGTCTCCAGCTTGTCCACCTCACACAACACGTCACACTTGACTCGACAACATGCTCAAGACACACTGACAATTAGACCAACAACGTATGGCGTTGTTGGCCTGCTCATGGATGGATGGATTTGGATCTTGTCGACGGCTTCATCCTGGGCGGCGGCTGCCTGCCTTCCGTCTTGGGTGCCTGGTAGGGCTGCCTTCGTCTGCTCCAGCGATCGAATCAGCCGGGCATCCCTGGGTGATCTCGACGTAGCATGCATGGATAGGGCCGGATGGTCGGCCGGAAGCGGCGCCACGTACAGGCTCCCGGCGTCTCCCCGCTGCTTGTAGTCGCAGTCTAATGATACACGGCGCCGTATGTGCCGGCGGCTGGCTTCCTAATCCTCCAGGCGGCTGCATCACTAATCCTCCAGATGCAGGCTCCTTGCTAGGCAGCCTGACGGCGGCGCCTGGATGCAAAGAGTGCCCCCACTTGTGATGGTCTGGGTCTCCTTTTATAGGCTGAGAGCTAGGGCTGCAGATGCACGCCTCCTTGGGGTCACGCGCCGCCAAAGTTTGTTGGAGCCTGGCCATCCGGTGCTTATCGCTTGGAGAGTCGAGAGATATCCGGTCATCCAGTGCTTATCACTTTGAGGTCTCGGTTCCAATTCCATAGAAGCTTACGGGGAGAGATTAGCTTCCCTACCGCTGATCCGTGGGCCTGGCTTCACCATGTAGCTGTGTACGACACGTGCCTGTTTGCCGCATATATACTTGTATATTTGGAAAGGAATATCTACATGCATACATATACGTGCAGCCATACACACACTAGCTCGTCATAAGCACATACATGATTAAGGTGTATGTATATATGTGTGACTTGGAGTTCATATATGTATATGCACCCTTCTCCAACCAATACGTACTGTTAAGTGATCCCCCGTATATATTTGGTGCGTTCCTCGTGAAAGGACGTGTACATGTATACGCACTTCTTCTAACTTCTAGACGTCATGCGTATACTGGCTGTCAACTGGACCACGTACCGAAAGCCAATATATAATTATTAGCTTTGCTTCTCTTATCTAATACAAGCATATACTCCCTCCGTCCCTTTATTTATGTCGCCGAAGCCGGCGTGTCGTGAGGGAAACACGGTTTTCTAGAGACAAACATTTAGGGACAGAGGGAGTATAACACACCAAATATACAATGCATATATATATATACTTGTTTATTTATCTTTTCTTTGAGTACAAAACATCTCTTGATAGCACATATTAACATATACGCATCGGGTGAGAAAAATTTGTACAAAAATCTCGTCAAACATTGGTATTGTTGTTGTCTCCTTCATGAGGGTTGCGTTTTTGTTTTTGTTTTTTAATTAATTTTTGTAAAACTTCTTCTCTATTAAGACACACCCGACATGCCCTTCCCGCTGGTTCTTGAAAAAAAAAAAAAAAAAGAATTGTACTTAACCAAGGTGAAGGGTAGGTTTCTCATCTTATATCTCTCCTTTGTCTCATGAGTTGTCACTTCTGTTTTATTTATTTCTCTGTGAGTCTGTACCTTTGTAATTTTTTCATTTTTCCACAATAAATTCCTGTAGGGGTGCGGCCCCTCCAGTTTTTTTATTAAAAAACATGGAAATTAAGCAAGAGCAAGATTTAATTTATTGGAATTTAATCCGAATGGGTAATTATTCTCAATAAAATCACTTCATATTGTTTGGCACTTATTCATGAGGGTGTTCCTAATATAAAAGAAATGTTTATGGAATAGTGGCAACACAGCACAATCTTGCCAAGTCTTCATGAACTATCAAAAACATGCTAGTTTTAATAAGCAAGAATCTCTGAAATGAATTTGAGATCAAGAGAAATAAATATATCTCTAGCTAATTTTCAAATCTTGCTGTCCTATATCCAAAAAAAAAAATGGAAGAAATCCCCGCCAGGCGCCCTTTACTCTGCCTCCATTGCATACAAACGAAGCAGAGCAGAGCAACCAGCACTCTGCTTCGCCTTGCTCCTTTCGTTGCTCTGTTTCTCGCTACGCTTCCAGCGACTGGAGCCGCAGCCGCAGCCGCAGCCTACGCCGTCGGTGCTACGAGGAAATGGTCCAAGCGCTGCTACGTCCTGACGAGGATCTCCTCGAGCGAGACGGAGAGCTCGAGGTGGTTGCGCACGGACCTCGGGCGACACCGCCTGTCGCCACCGGTGGTAGACTGGTAGTGGTACCAAAGCTAATACTATACTTCTTCTACCGTAACTGTCACGACTAATTGGAGCACTAAGCACTCTTATTCTCGGACCATCAGTGTAGGTCACGTAGCAATGGAGGTTGCATCTAGAGACGAGACGACCCGAGAGGGAGCCAATGGATACGGACGCTAGAGGTGGCCAGAGACGACGCTGTCGGGCTTGGGGCTTAAGACGACCTTGATCTCGCCGGGGTCGACGCAGTCCTGGGGCGCAACCTCGACGTCCGTGTCGTTGGTCCACGTGTCGGGGCACAGGTGCTTGAACCCTCCGCCGGGCTCGTGGGCGAGCGGGGGCCACCCGGCGGCGAGGTCTAGGGCGCATCCCAGCTTAGGGCACCGGCCGCCCTCCGGCGGCAGCCCGTGCGACGGTTGCTAGAGCCAAGGTCATCGTCAGTGCCCCTAGCGTCTTGGACGACGACGACGACATGGTGGCCATGGTTGCTGGTGGAGATCGATGGAACTGTTGCGGAGAGAGTGACGGCGGGTATAAAAGAGGGAGGAGGTGGATCGAAAATGGTGATGGTTAAGTCGCAGCAAACGCATGCATTTGCATTTCATCGGCACGCATGGCACCGCCAACTTTTCATCACTCATGCACTTCACTTTGCATTGCTTTGGCAGAGTTGCTTGTGCTAACGACGTGACCGGGCCCACCCATCAGGGTCTCGGGACACAATGGCATCGTCGCATCGTGAGGGTTTATTTGAGTGAGCAGCAATAGTATCCAAACCTCATCAACAGATGAAGCTTCTAGAAATTTCTAGATACTAGCATGCATATTTTCTATGTGCATCTACACCACACAAAAACTTGTGAGCTTGGCTCGGTTGGCTAGCTGCGCCGGCGTGCGAGCAGCCCACCCGAAGTTCGATTCCTGAAATCGCAACTCGCGTACCTCACCGTGGGAACAGTAGTTCCCGAATAATTTCGTGATGGCCCCATCCGACCGTGTCCGTGCTGTAGCACATGCGTAGGGAAAAAAATAGAATACCAAGGTTCAGATCTTAGCTTAGTCGTAGGAGGTGTTGTGTGTGATGTGAGTGAGTGTGTATGGTGTGCGTTTGCGGCTGAGTTAGATACTACAGCTTTGTATTTTAGACTAGGGCCTCTCAAAAAAAAAAACTTGTGTACATAATAGTGCGCATGGAAAGATGCTGAAATATTTTTTCGGAAAAAGAGAAGTCGTGGGGTTGTACAATCTTTTGCTGATTTTTGTGCTAATTAGTGGAGCTTTTCTCTTGCAGTGAACAAAAAGTGACCGCTTTAAAAAAAATTGTGTAGGATCTTCCACTCAGTGAACCAATATCACGAGGCATGTCGAAAAAAAATCCTAGAAATCCTCTTGCGCCACTCAAAATTAAATTTAAATGCAATGAGGTTTGAAAATTAAGAAATTAGTACGGATGCACAGAGTTTGAATATAGATGAATTCATATGGAAGAATAGAATCAACCTAAATCAGAATGTCAGTAAGTGAGATGTTTCTCCTTGATACTATTGGCTGGATGTGTCCCTGTCAAAAAGGATTAGGCCCACACGTGACAGGACACACAACGGTTTCCTGCGCGCCATCCACCCCCTGCTAAACCTATCGTATACTCCTCCATCTCAAAATATAGGGATGAAAACGGATCGGATCGGAGCGGATAATGGCTCTACCATATCCTAATCCTTTTTTTCTAATCGGTTTCGGATCGGATCGATATTATGCGGATTCGGATGCGAATACGGATTTTTTAGGATGTCGGAAATGGTGCGGTTTCGACCGTGTCGGAGCGAAGCGGACTTTTAGAAATCGGATAATATATGCTCATAAAATTAATACAAGTTCTAAATTTGGACTTAACAAGATAAAAAAAAGTATATAAAACAAGTAAATATTCTTGTACAAATCGTATAGAACGACTTCGTGTATGCTCAAAATATAAAACTAGACAATCACAACATACCCACCTACAAATTAGGTAAATAGGCAATCACAGGATTACCATTCTTTATGTAGCATAAAGATACTTAAATTATTTTGCAAGTTTTGGCTCCTTAAAGTATTCGGTTATCCTATTATAAGTATCGGATAATCCGCGTTTAATTATCGGATAATCCATATCCGCCGGATTTTGCCAATACCATATCCTACACCGCATCCGCACATAGTCGGATTCGATTATCCACATCCGCGGATATTAAAAAACACTTCTCCATATCCTTAAAATTCGGATTCGGAGCGGATCGGTGCGGAGGATTATCCGTACCACTTTCATCCCTATCAAAATAGATGTCACTATGGAAAGCGTGCGGTCAAACTTTTTCAACTTTGACTATGTTTGTAGAAAATATGTGCAACATTTAAATCTTCAAATAAATTTGTTAAAAAACTAGACTTAAAGATCTTTCCGATGATACTAATTACTTAACATAAATATTTATATATTTTAATATATAATTGCCGGCATTTTGAAAACTTTGACTTCTTAAGCGAAAATGACATCTATTTTGAGACGGAGGGAGTAGTATTGAGGCTAAGGCTGTGTTTAGATGCTGAAAAGTGAAGCTGAAAAGAACTGTAGTACTTTTCGCTTTGTATTTGGTAATTGTTATCCTATCATAGGCTAACTAGGCTCAAAAAGATTCGATCTCGCAAAGTACATCTAAATTATGCAATTAGTTATTTTATTTACCTACATTTAATGCTCCATGTACAAGACAAAAAGATTCGATGTGACGGGAAATCTTGGAAAGTTGCTAAACTTTGGTAGCAACTAAACACAGCTTTTAGGGCAGTCCCAACGGTAGACACCAGGCGCGAAGTCCAAGACAACCACGTCAGCAAAAATGATTACTAGAAACCATCTCCTACAATGGTTCAAAGTCCAAGACAATAAATATTTTACTGTCCTCTCCCTTTCTAAGTAATAAAATTTAATGAGCATCAACATCTATTAAAAACTGAGTAAGATCACCTGCGGCAAGGAGCCAAGCACTCTCCTGTGTTCTGTGTAGGAAGACCATGCCGCACCCGTCCTTTTGTCCTGTGGTTCATTGCTCTCTCTCTCTCCTTACGCAGAAGAACAAATCCTCTTCTTCCTGTCTCAAATCCTACCACCAAATGAAGAAATCACGTTATGCAAGTCACACCACCGCGTTCTCTATCTCGAGAGATTTCCATTCTCCTATGGGGCTCTTGCTAGCGTGGAGTATCCGGACAGATCGAAGAAGGTCGCCCAGCTCTACATGTCTACATCAGCGGCGTCTTCTTGCTCGACCTCCATGGCCGCTGTGCAGAGCATTTTTCAAACAAGTGCGTGTGCTACGCCGGGAACGCGGCCAAGCTGCATCAACAAAAAGCTCCGGCGAGCGCACGCGGCGGCGCGGACAAGACGTCCGCAGACGAGCGAGGTCGCTGCTCCTGCGGACGCACGCAACGGCGCGTACGAGCGAGCATGACGAGCCAGATTGCTGCTCCGGCTGACGCACGCAACGGCGCGGACGAGCGAGCACGTGTCCTCCGACGAGCGTACGCGGCGGCGCGACGAGCGAGCACGGCGAGCGAGGTCGCTGCTCTGGCGAAAGCACACGACGGCGCGGATGAGCAAGCACGGCGGCAACGGCGGGCGAGCGCACACGGGAGGTGCGGCGCACTCGATCCCCATGAATGCGGATAGAAACGAGTCGTTTCTCCCCAGTGGTGCTTCCGTCGTTTCATCGAGCCTCGTTGCTAGCGTCGACGTCGTTCCTTGCAGGCGAAACGGTTTCTTCACCGATCACTCTCTTTCTTCATTAACTTTCTTGCCACGTCGGTTTTTTTTTACGTGGATGCCTCTTTAATGCCGATAGATTAAGATAAATAAAAAGACATAGATGTTGTGAAACGTGATTACCTCGATGTGGGTGAATCTCGATATATGTGATCACTGTTGAAACAATGAATCACTCCTGAAACATGTGGTCGCTAATCACATAAAGACAAAATGCATGGAAATATGTAATGACCACGTGAGGGAGATTAACGGGAGAATCCGATGGGGCAGCCCTGCCTGCTCACCCCGGCTCTATAAATAGGAGTCCGGTTGTCTCCTTTGTAATACAGCAATCAATCAGAAGTAATATAGAGAGCTCCCGTGATTTCCTCACTGCATCTTGTGTGTTCTAAT
The DNA here is from genome assembly GCA_015847255.1 of Hyparrhenia diplandra. NCBI lineage: Eukaryota > Viridiplantae > Streptophyta > Magnoliopsida > Poales > Poaceae > Hyparrhenia > Hyparrhenia diplandra. The sequence goes on along the minus strand of JADLZK010009587.1, from coordinate 322,575 downwards.
GTTCCTATTGTGCTCCGCTGTGTGCATCGTTGAGAACGATTTCTCAACACGTTTTCGGTATGAGTACTAGGGAGCTAACGTTAAGAAGGTGAGAAATCTGATTCTCCTACATACGGATGTGATGAACAAGCTCCTTACCCGTGGATCTGCATGCAAGCACCACGGTAGTTGAGCATGACGCAAAGCCATATCTCACTGGTCGCCTGAAGCAACCAGACATTAATCTTGATATAGAGCACTAAGACACGGTAGTGAACCCTCGCACCATAGAAATCCTTTGTCCGCCGCTGGGTGGTAGTTAGGCTGTTTGGTGTTGGCCGCCGCGTAGCGACACGCCCTGCGTAAGCGCTTATGTCACTCGCAATAGTAATGAAGAAAGAAGGCATCCAAGGAAGCTTCTCTAGGAAGCAAGCAAACCAGAAATCCTTTGTCAAAAAGGATTAGGCCCACACGTGACAAGACGCAACGGTTTTCTGCGCACCATCCAAGCCTTCTATGTACAGTATCGAGACTAAGATAAAATACGTAGAAAGCTATTACTTTGACACAGAACATGTCAACATCTAAAATTGTTCAAAAAACACAAAATTTTCAATTTTTTTTGTTATCTGAAAGATGTGAAGAATTTTAGATAATAATTTTTTAGTTATAAAGTTGTATATCTCATTAAACTCCACAAACATGACATAAAACTCGAGATGAATTATTTTTTACTGGCTGTTTTCTTAAGTCTATTGCTAGTAAAAATAGATGATTTCTACCTGCGGTAGCCTTGTAAAAATACCTAGTAAAAATATATGGTTTTCATAAACTAGCGCCACTAGAAATAATTTGATTTTTTAATAAAATTTTTCAAATGATTTCGGATGGATACAAGGTCTTACGAAAATTGTAGTATTCGAAAAAAAGATCTACAACTTTGTAATTCATTATTTTTTTTCATTTGAAACCATTTAGAGCTCGAAAATTATGGTTTAAGATTAGTCATATAAAATTCATATTTTTTTAAAAAAACTTAAATGACCTCGGATGGGTGATCAAAAGCACAAGATATAAAACTTTGCAGTTGAAATTTTTTCATTTGAATTCGCTTTGGGATTCAAACCTTCATTTCAAAATCTGGTGAAGTCAATACTAGGGGATTGTTTCTGTTACTAAGGGCTTTTTTGGAAGATCTCTAACTTTGGGAAACCATATCTGAGCACCAGATCCACCCTTCGAGCGGCTCCATCTTAGATTTTTTTTTTTTTCGAATACGCAAAAAGACCTCGCGTATCATTGTATTAAAGAGAAGAGTTCAGACGAACATACAACGCCGCATCCAAAGAGCGCCGAAGGAGGTCAACAAGCATAGCCGTAGCTGGACCATCCTAGCGGAGGATTTTTATGTCGATATTACATAAAAGGAACAACCAAAGTGTGAGCATCGCCAAGCTTACGGATCGCCGACGAAGAGCTTCCACGCACACCCGTTGTACGCCGGGAACGCGTTGTCAAGGACCTCCACCTGGTCGACGACAAAGTCCCCGAATGCAACGCGCCCAAAGATACTCTTGGGCGCAGTGAAGTCGGGTTGGTCGGGCGGCGCTTTGCCGAACCGCTGCTCGAGGAGTACCGCGCCGACGGGGAGGTCGGTATGTGAGCCAACGGTTGGGCGGCTATCCGTCTCGCCCCCCGAGCCTTATAGGCAGGGGCGGCCTCGCCGTGGTGGAGAGGCAATCGAGGTGGCTCCCGCCGACACGCACCTCATCCGTAAACCGTGGCGAGGCGCCGAGCGGCCTCACGTGGCGTGGGCATCTCATCACCAAGCTCAATGTCACCGTGGGCGAGACCGATAGCTCCCCCGCCCGGCGATAATGGAGGCGGATCCTCCGCTTAACGCACGGAAGTGTCGACTTCACCCACCATGGGCGCAGCAATGCAGAAGGGTCGTCGAACACCAACCGCTTTGGCGTGACTGAATGCCCCAGCTGAGGCGACGTCGAGGGTTGGGTGACCAGCGGAGGCCGCGGGATGGCCCAAGTACCACCGAGCGAAGCTACAAGCTCCACCAGCATCGGGTCCTCTGTTAAGTCAAGATCAACTGTGGCGTCCGTGCGCATTGTCAGTGTCAGCGGGTCGAGCTCGACGAGGACCCCACCAATCATCTCACCGACCTGGCCCGGGCATCACCGTGATAGATGTGCCATCCGCACCATTGGGTCGGCCCTGGTTGAACGACCGCGGGCGCCTCCATCGCCGCCGTGGGCGTCGTCGCTGTCCTTACCACAGAGCACATCTGCGCCGGGCATAGCCTCAACAGAGTGGCCGAGCCGCTTGCACCCGAGGCCGGCGGCGGTGACGTGAGGCTCCGCCGAGCGGAGCGACCGCTCCTGGCGTGCGCCGCCCGGCCCCGAACGCCCGTGCGCCTTGATTGCTTGGGGCCGCGTGCAATGTGACAAAGCCCTTGCACCGTAGACATCGTTGGGGTAGCTTGCGGTGGTCACCCGATGTGCGAAGGAAAGGCAATTGAGACAATTGCCAAATAGATCGGCCGGGATGCGCCTCGGCCGACGACACTCGGCCGCCCCGATGGCAGGCCGTGGCATGGTCGAGTTGGTCGTGGGTCGCTGTTGGTGAAGTATGTCCCGCCATCCCTCGGCGTTGGGGGCAGAGACCCGTCCACGTCGCCCGAGTCGCTGGTGCGCCGGTATGCGGCCCTCCGCTGGCCGAGCCGGAATACCGTGCACCCGGCCTATGGGCGTGGCCGATCAAGTCTTCTCTCGCCTCCGCCCAGCATCTTGTCACTCTGCCGCCATACCTTCACGCCCGATGAATGCGTTGGTGAAGTCACAAAGCGGCGCCGATGCTCCCCAGGCTGTCGCGGCTCATGAAGAACCGCATCCGGGTAGGGGGTGGTGGTCCCGCAGAGAAGGTTGGCACCCTCTCCGCTTTGGTGTCATTGAAGAAGTCGCCGCCCGCCCCGGGGCGACAGGCCTTGGAGCGCCCTCCGTGCGGCTTTCGGATGCGACGGCCCATCATCCTCATTTCGGAGGACGCCCTCGATGAGGACGACCGACGCCGAGGAGGTGGCACGCCGGGTGTTGCCATCCCCGACCTCCGCTATGCGCCCATCTCATGCGCAACTCGACGCTCGGGCGCCGCCAGGCCCATGGCGATGGGATCCGGGCGCTGGTTTCGGGTGGCAAGGCAGCGGCTAATGGTGACGACGGGCGTGGCCCTCAAGGTCCGAACACGCCCCGCTGAAGTGGGGAAGGCGACGGGTGGCCGGGGCAGCGACGGCGGGGCCCCAGCCGGCCCGCGCACGCCGGGAGAGGAGGGAGGTGGGTAGGGAGTGGCGAGGCCGGGCGGCGCGCTGGAGGTCCCGGGCTGATCAGGCGCTTCCACGATGGCGCAGGGGCCGCCGGGCGGGGCCGGGCGGCGGGCGGGCGGGGTCCCTCTACACATCCGCCGCGGAGGGGAGGGTAGTGGGGAGTGGGGAGGAGAGTGCGGATCCGGGGAGAGGGGAGGGCCGGCGCCGCCGGTCGGCGATCGACGCCGCCGGCCGGGCGGCCGGTTGGGTCCGTGGGTGGTTAGGGTTGGGAGTATCCTCCGTAAAACCCACAAGTTGGCTGCTAAATCCTTCTCCATCTTCGATTTGGGATCTCACTAGTGCTAGAAACAATATTTGGGAAGACGGCTCATGGTCATGGAGGCATCGCCTGGGGCGAGGACAAGCGTGGCACAACCGACAAATGTCCCCTTCTCGCACCACCGGGCGGCGCCACCTGCACCGGGCGTCCCCCATTTAAGAGGAGCACACAACAGCCGGTAGTCACCCCCAGCACGCATGGCGCTGGCAGCCAGATTCGCAAGGCCTGGTCGCCATGGCCAACAACCATGGCCATGACGTGCTCGGCCAGGGGTCAGCGTGAACAGGCCAGGAGCGGCAGGAGCGCGACCGGTGTGGCTACGGACCATGGCCAGGACGTGCAACAGCTCGGCCAGGAGAGGTGTTTGGCTGAAAATCAAATCTGGAGCACTTGGAGCTGTTGCAAATAGGCCCCAAGTCACAAGTGACTTTAGGAGGCAAGAGCCGAATCACACGAGCCTGAGGTTGTGAGTTTGATTTCCAATGTAAATATTTATACTGACTGTTCTCTAGGAAACACTAATGAAAATAGATTTAGAACCACCGGTACCAGTGTTATGTGTACTAGTGACTATTGGCTACCTAGTTCCTTTTGTTCCTTTTTAAATACACAAAGTATTCTATGCTATTGTTCCTTTTTAAATACACAAAGTATTCTATTCTATTATTCCTTTCTTTCTAACGAAGAAAGAAAAAGGAGTGGAGGAGGAGCGACGGACGGCTGATTTTGCAAAAGGAGAAAAAATGCTGCACGATTGGAATATGTAAAGCCTAAAGGAGCAACGTGTGCACTTTATTCGGCTTTACCTGCAACCTTACTTATGGAAGGCAGACTCGCAAATTTGGAGCATCGAACCCTGAGTCGAAGCCCAAGTTCCACATCTCACCACTTCACCACGCTACACACGAGCCCAGCCCGGCCGTGAAGCATGGCGAACCTGGTGATGGGCGCCATGGGCAGCCTCATCCCCAAGCTCGGGCGAGCTTCTCAAGGAGGAGTACAAACTGCAAACCGGCATGAAGAAGCGCATCAAGTCCCTCACCGAGGAGCTTGAGTCGGCGCAGGCTGCCCTGCGGAAGGTGGAAATGGCGCCGTGGGACCAGCTCGATGAGCAGGTCCAGATCTGGGCGCCAAAGTCGGGAGGCATCCTACGACATGGAGGACGTCCTCGATACCTTCCTCGCCTGCGTCAAAAGCCCGGACTCCACTAAGCAGAAGAGCTTGCGCAATCGCTTGTGCAGGAAAATTGCCAACTTGTTCACCAAGAGCAAGGCGCCCCAAAAATCAGTGTGAACACCAAGGATATCATGAGTCATCTCGAGGAGGTGACGGAGCGGTGTCGCAGGTACAAGGTGGGCGATATTGCTGTGGCCATGCCAGACACCGCGTCCGCTGTTGATCCTCGTCTTCACGCCATGTACAACAAAGTGGAAGACCTTGTTGGCATCGACAAGTCAAGCAGTGAGCTCATATCCATCCTTCAGTCTCCGCAGCGAAAAGGTCACGTCAAACCTGAAGAAGAAGATTGTAGTAATTGTCGGAGTTGGTGGGCTGGGGAAGACCACGCTTGCCAAAGCTGTCTATGATAAGCTTAAAGGGGAATTTGACTGCACAGCTTTTGTTCCCGTTGGCAGGAAGCCTAACCCACACCAAGTCATCCGGGGGATTCTCATTGAACTTGACAATAGAAAATATATGGATTTCAAATTTGAAGCATTGCATCATATAAGTCAATTCATCAACGAACTCCGAAAGTTCCTCCATGAAAAGAGGTACCCATCAACCACTCAGCTTTGAGGTCTACTGTTTGCAGTACGGTTTCAATGTTATCATAAACCGATCATTTAAACTATCAATTGCAAATCATTTACAATGCATTATGTTTGTATATATTTCAAAATAATACGAGTATGTTGTCTTGAATATAATCCTATAAAAGTATAGTCTTGTTGTGTTCTATAGAAAATTTCTAAAATAAATGTACTAGTCAAATTTGTATATAGCTTATCACGGTTGTGTCTAAAACGTCACATGTTTTCGTACCAGGAAGTTGTGTTTTCCACACCTATAGATATTATACATTGGCATGCTTCTTAATTTTTTATATGTATGTTCTAGATAACTTAATTATTAATTCAAGACTTTTTCGTTTATGTGTGGATAGGTATTTTATTGTTATTGATGATTTATGGGAGAAGGAGTCTTGGGAAACAATCAAATTGGCATTTGATGACAATAATTGTGACAGTAGAATAATCATAACTACTGTGAACCGGAAATTAATGAAAAAGGTGATGAAGTTTATGACCTACCACCACTTCCTGATCATAGCTCCAGAGAGTTATTCTTTATAAGAATAGGTGGCCATGAAGGAAAATTGGTGGATAATAAGCCAAATGACGCTGCTGTTAAATTTCTAAAGAAATGTGCCGGCATACCGCTAGCTATTATCACAATGGCTAGTTTATTGGCGTATAAACCAACGGAGAAATGGGATGAGCTGTATAGGTCTATTGCTTTTGGGAGCGTAGATAACAACCAAGCACAGAATACTATGAAGATAGTATCCTTTAGCTACTATGACCTTCCCCTCATCTGTTCTAAGGACCTGCTTGTTGTATCTTAGTGCATTTCCGTAAGATTATGTTATCCCTAAAGTTTCATTGGTTTGGATGTGGGTAGCTGAGGGATTTGTGAAGAAGAAACAAGGCATGAGGTCGTTTGAAACTGGAGAGGTTTACTTCCATGACCTCATAAACGTAAGCATGCTCCAGGCGGTAAAGTCTCACAATGATGATAGCATCATCACTAGTTGCCGTGTCCATGATATGGTGCTTGATTTCATCCGTTCTATGTCATGCCAAGAAAATTTCTTCAGTGTAGTATTAGATAATGATCGGGGCACACTACAAGAGAGCAATAATGTGACGCGTAGGTTAGCCCACCATGATAGGACCCTAGGGCACAGTCATCGTCAGGGTGATGATTTGAAAATGGCAAAAGTGAGGTCGTTGTTCGCCATCGAGTGTGGTATAGAGGCGTCAGACCCATTTCATGGATTCACGCTTCTACGTGTGCTAGTTATAGATAATAGCAAGGCAACTGGGCGCTGTTCCGTTTTCCAACTTGGGCACGTAAGACATCTACTTCACCTAAGGTTTCTCAGTATATGGGGAACATCTATCGAGAGGATCCCAGAAGAAATAGGACGTCTGAGGTTCCTGCAGACCCTGGACTTGGAACATTCATTTCTTGAAGAATTCCCATCGCCGGGGAGCTTGCCGGAACAGTTGGTGCGCCTGTGCCTCCCTATTAATACTTGGACAATCATGCATAGTAATGATGGCATATTTTCGTTGACGAGGCTGACCTCCTTGGAGGAGCTGTCAATATCTGTTTCAGGGCAGGTAAGTCAGCATCTTCCCACTGAGCTCAGGGTGCTTAGAATTCGTATTTGCAGCGGCAGTGAGGCCACCGAAAGGGATTGCTGGGAATGTGTATGCCATCTCAACAAGCTGGAGCACCTAACATTTTTAGGTGGTTCTAGTATGCATGTACCTAAGAATTTCCGATTCTACAAGGTGCCATCATGCGTCAATGCTTCATGTCTTCCTAACCTCTCCCATCTGGAGCTGAGGCTGGAACACATGGATGACCATGACTTGAAGATGCTTGGAATGTTACCGGAGCTCCGTTTTCTCAGCCTGCAATTGTGGACCACAGACACAGTAAGCAGCGTCTTCATCGTCAGTGAAATGGATGCTGCAGTAGTCTACTTCCCCAAGCTATGGTGCTGCGAGCTGGTGAACGTGATGGTCTCGTTCCACGCCAACGAAGAGCACAAGATCATTTCAGTTCACGTGTCGGGTGGAGGACACCGCCCGTACGACGACAAGCCCTCTGTTTCCGAGGATAAGTTGCAGAGACCCATTATTTCTTGTAGCACAGGTGGCGGCGGCGGCACCAGCTCCGGCGCAACTGGAGGAGCACCTCGCGATCGCTTCATGCCGTGCCTCCAGGTGCTTCGTTTCCAACTCGAGTTTTTCGCCAACTGGGACGGTCGTTGCTGTGACAACCTCGGCTTGGAATACGGCCTCCCTTCGCTCCAGGAGATCGGCGTTGATGTCGACGATGGCGAGATAAGGGCAGCGCTAAGGCGTGCAGCCGAAGCACATCCCAACCGTCCTGCGTTTCGTACACAGTGGTGGTAACATGTTCTCACAAGAGGTAATGTCCATCCCTGTACCCACATTTCCTGAATTAATGTCTATCTCTCTATATATATTGATAATTTCCATAAATAAATAGCTAAAAATACCTTGTTTCTCTCCCTCCTCTCGTCATACCAGATCCGGCATTCACGAAGCGGCGGCGGCGACCTCCTGCAGCCCAAGAACCTTGCTGCAGCCCCGTCCGGCAGTCCCATCTCCCATCTCCCAGCGGCGTGCCCCCTCCCCTCGATCGGCTGCGGCTCCACCCCCTCCCCACCGGCGGCCGCGGCTTCTCCTTCCCCGTCCTCTTCACCAGCATCTTCAGCAACGGAGGTGGCGCCTCCTCCTCACCGGCCACGGACCACTATCCTGCATCTCCGGCAACAGCGCCCTCTCCGGCCACTCTTCCCCTACCGACGACAGCCGCGATGGACCTTCCCACCCCGACGATGGCGCCCTCTCTGGAGCAAGGGCGAGGGCCCCATGCACCGCGGCGGTGCTCCCCAACGCTCAGACAGCATCGACACCGTGAGTATCAGGGGGCTTTCCTCGGCGTCGAGGGCAGCGGATGGCAGCTGTGACGGCGCACGGAACACCTCCAGGTGGCAGCGGTGGCCTCCCTGCCCCTACCCATGGCGGATTCTGCGATGGTGCCGTCGTCTGGTGGCTGGGGATTAGAGGATGGTAGTGTGCCGGTGCTGCCCTCCTCTACCCAACCGGCGGCGCCACCTCCACGGCACCGGCTCACCAGCGGCGGCCGTCACCCCATCGGCTCGGCGTACTATGGAGATCTTGTGTCGTGGTGGATCCTGCAAGCAGCACCAGAAATGATGATATTTGTACATGATGCTTCCCACCGTGTGGTATTTATACATTATGGTTTTTTTCATGAATTTTGTATGTACACGGTCATGAATTTGTTTGGAATACTTTGGCGCTACGCTGTGAATATATATTTGTCTCTGAATGTTTGCTCCTTCAACCTAGAGTGATATTGCCTTTGAAACTTAGACTGAAGAAAAAACAAATACAACTACACTCTGTTCTGCTTCATTCTCAAAACAGGGGAACCATTTCTTCAGGAAACACACTTATGCTTGGGGTTTTCTTCTCTCGTTATCCTGTACCTTTGTGCATCATCAAGTTCTTTGACTTATTTTGGCCTCGTACGACTTGCAGACCTGGAAGCCGAATGTTACTAATCACTTGGCAACTTGGGCCAATTAAGGACTGAGGAGTTGAATAATGAAGAGGCACTTGGATCTGTATTCCCAAATCCCCCATCAATAGGATAGCTTCACCCTGCTGCCGTTCTGCCGTTCTGCTTCAACCTAGAGTGATACTGCTCCTTGGAGGAGCTGTCAATATCTGTTTCAGTGCAACAAGTAATGTCGTCCATCCCTTTACCTACGTAATGGTTAGTTCATCTCACCAAATTTTCTGAATTTCCATTTCTCTCTATATATTAAGAACTCCTACTAATAAATACTACCTACAGATTCCTTATTTCTCACCTTCCTTTGTCGTCATTCCAGATCCAGGCCCCCTCCACTCAATCCCCCACTGGCGGCCGCGGCTTCTCCTTCCCCGTCCTCTTCACCACATGTTCAATTTGGCAACAGCAGCAGCGCCTCCTCCTCACCGGCGTTTCGTGAGGGGCTACGGTGGTAATGATAAATAGGTAATGTTCATCTCACCAAATTTCCTGAATTAATGTTCATCTCTCTATATACGATGAGAATTCGCAGAAATAAATACTTAGCTACTCCTTAGGGCACTCCCAACCCAGACTCTATCATAGAGTCTAAAATCATTTATTACCTCGAGTATTATGGACTTGGAGTCTAAATAAGACTTGGAGTCTTAGTTTTGTTCCATAAATATGCTGCCACATCAGCGCCACATCATTAAAATGTAATAAATATGAAGGTAATAAATAATCTTAGACTCTACGATAGAGTCTGGGTTGGGAGTGCCCTTATTCCTCTCCCTCTTTTCTCTTCGTACCAGATCCAGCATTGATGAGGCGGTGGCCACCTCCTGGATCTCTGGCAACGGCGCCCTTTCCGGACGAAAAGTGTAGCGCCTCGCCCAGCGATGGTTTCTCTCCCAGCGGTGGCGCCTTTCCACTCGATCGGCCACGGCTCCACCCCTCCCGGCCGGTGGCTGCGGCTTCTCCTTCGGTCCTTCCCGCCCTCTTCACCACCGTACCCAAGCAGCACCAGAAATGATGATATTTATACATGATGCACCCCACCGTCGTGTCTTTTGATGTGCGAGCACCTGTGTGGTATTTATGCATGATGCTTTTTTTTTTCATGAATTTTGTATGTACTCGGTCATGATTTTGTTTGGAATGCTTTGACGCTGCGCTGTGGATATATATTTATTTCTGAACGTTTGCTGCTTAGACCTAGAATATATGGCCTTTGAAAATTTGACTGAAGAAAAAAAGAAAATACAATCACTATGTTCTGCTTCTCAGAACAGGGGAACCATTTCCTGCGGAAACACACTCGTGATGCTTGGGTTTTTTCGTCTCCCCTTTTTCCCAAGCCTTCGTGCATCATCAAGTTGGTTGACTTATTTTTTTTTCCTGGAAGCCGTGGCTTCGTGCATCATCAATTTCTTTTGTGCGAACGCAGAGTGATGAGTTCATGGACAGTGCATCAGGACAGGCAAAGGTGAAGAATCCAAACCAAGGACAAATTTGCACAGGATATCATAGCATATGGGCCTGCTGACCCAACTATGATCCAAGCAGGCGAAATTTACCGAGTTCGATTGGATCAGGCAGGCATAGGGGCGTGGGCACAGGCGCACTTGGGCCCAGCTTTCTTTTCTGCCCTGCTGGAAACGTTCAGGCCGATAATTTCACTGATGGGCCGGCGCATCCTGGCCGCCGGCCAACTCAGATTCCTTTGCTCTCAACCTCTCCCACCATCTATCTACAGCCGGCGGCAAGTCCTCTCCCCGTCGGCCACAACGTCCGCCCGGGATCTGGCCTCACATTATTAAGTTCAAATGTGACATATCTAGTGGGTTAATATAATACTTACATCTGCAGCCATGCCCACACAAGAAGGCCAAGCAATGAACGTGGTGCAGTATTTGCATGGCAGCTAGCGCCGGGGTGGTCCGAGTGGACATACTACAGTATGCCTGAATCGTCTCCAGACCCTCGCGTGATGCAGTGGAGCAAGACTGTTGAACGCGTCTATTCGAGGCGTACGACGTTAGATTATTGGACCGCCCAAACTGCAGTGCTGGTGTGGCGAGCCCAGCCGTAAAGATTGACGAGGCAGCAGCTGGCACTGCGAAGTCTGGAATTTTGCGGTGCTTTAGCCCTTCATAGAATTGTTTAAGTCCGGATTTTTACTATGTCTTAGACCAAGCCATTTTTGGGTGTCAACAAATTCTCATTTCTTTTATTGACATATTTTGTCCTGCAATCTTTGCTTGCAAGTTGCAGCTTGCAAGAAACTGCATCTGCCTACCTACTTTCTCTCTTATGGTCCTCACTTACACTACGGGAAACCCGACCGTCGCCGACGGTACAGTCATTTGCCGAGAGACAAAAATTACGGCTCTCGGCAAAGACATTCTTCACTCGACGGTCATGCTCGGTACAGTCTTACCCTCGGCGAAAAGTCCTTTGCCGAGAGCAGGTCTCTCGGCAAAGGAGGACCCTAGGCATAGCTCAACTTTGCCGAGAAAATACCCTCGGCGACAAAAAAGAACTTGGCGTAGATACATTTACACCGACGCCGTCCATCCCAGCCGCCATCGCCGACGGACGGTCGTCGCTCGACCCTCGGCAAAGAGTGGTACCTTTGTCGAGGGACTCCGCCATTGCCCTTTCGGCAAAGATTTTTGTTTAATTTTTTTCGCCGCAGAAACCCGAATGGTCCCACATGTCGTACACTTCGCCGAGAGACCCACGCATGGGCTCTCGGCAAAGGTGGTACTTTTTTTTGGTTCCATATGGAAACGAGTCTTTGGGGGACGCCGCATGTCCCACAATTTGCCGAGAGCAGGTCTCTCGAAAAGGCTTACCCTCGGCGGACACTCGGCTTCACCGAGAGCCAAGCCCAGCAGCTCTCAAATGAAGAAGTTCTCGTACCGAGAGCCTTAAAAGGCACTCGACAAATTAATTATTTTTTTGTATTTTAGCTTCCAGTTTTTTTGTAGCATTGCTACAGTACATAGACCTCCATGCTCAAGTTTGGAAATTTTTCAAACTTTTTACTATATTTCATGAATTTTCACCTTTTATTTGAATTTCTTTTCAAAACTCAATTTTGAATTGCAAGTCATTCGAATAATGGATCTAAATGATTGGAAAAATCATATTCATGTTTGTGAGTATAACTTGAGGCCTCATCCAGGTCCATGCCCCAAAATTCGAACATCTTGTGCAAGAAACATGTCCACTCACTTGTGGGTGAAGCATTTCTAAATTCTATAAAAAGCAAATGAAGTAGAAAAATCATGAAATTTGACGAGTCATTGTGATATCGCTTGTGTACGCTGTTGTAAAAATTTGAAAAGGTTTCATGCAAGTTTGGATCCCGACTGCGAAAACCCGGACATCTCAACATGAGTTGCAGTCCCCCGTAGGGTCTTCGCCGACGGCACGGTAGACTTCTGCTCTGCGAAGAGGGTTGCCGAAAGGGAAACGGTCTTTGCCGAGGGATGTCCCGCCGGCAAAGGTGTGCGCCTCCTGTAGTGTTACGTGCTGTTTGGAGTTCAGGGGACATCTTCCTGGTGTGTTGATCATTGATGAATTTTCTGGGCATCTTTATGTTTTGTAAAAACAGAATTGTCACTTGTCAAGTCAGAGAGCTTCAATTATAATTTTAACTCTGTGGGTGGTCCATTCTTTTATATTGGATCAGCAGAGATTACTCTTGTGCTATATCATGGCTCCTTATCCTCTATTGCTATCTTGCCATGCTAACTTATTCTTCAAACTAGAAAAGAATAACTATTTATCGAGGAAAGAAATGTCCTAAGAGTTACCACTGCATCCTAAATCAATGCCGTCGTATCAGCTTCTACTAGCCATGTTTCTGTAGTCAGTAAGAATCATCTTTATTAACTGTACTGACTTTTTTGTCTTCATCGTTGCTAGGCTCTTCTCTGTTCCTGTCATCCTATCTACATGTACGAACTGATCGATATGATCTTTTCCTTTTTGTATGACAAATTCAGGCCATTGAGACAAAACAGACAAGAGGCTCCATTCAAATTGGAAACTATTTTGTTAAATTGTATTATTTTTTTTTGTAAAATTCCAAGACCCATTGTAGTGACTTGATCCCTTCAGCTTAGTTTACATCAGTTTGGTCCAGTGGAGATTGTCGACAAGGGGCATGTGCATAATAGAAGGTTGAAGATATTAATTGAGCTCAGTTTGGCCAATTAACCTGCAAGTTGTAAACTCTGGCTTTCTCACATATGCTTTGTTGGCATTACTGCTCGCATGGCAAGGGCAACATGCCCTGATTGATAGATGACTTAAAGCGTTCACATTAGGCTATCCTGAGTCCAACTCTCCTTCACTTTGTTCCGTATGTCCTTCAAACAGCACTGTCCACTGTGAATGTTTACTAATTTATTGCTCAGTATTTACAATCTTTTGTTCTTTGGGCAGCCTACATTGATATTAGAAGGCATAACCATATAATATGGTATGGCAGGATATGGTCACGGAAATGTCATATTCATAGACGAGTTCATTTAAAAAATCGCAAAACAACCTATATCCAAAAATCGCCATGCCTGTGTCGCCGGTAGCTGCTGCTGGTCTCTTACATGGAGACCAATCCTGCCTACGCTAACTAGCACCAAGGGGCAGGGTGACACCGCCTAGAACCTCACAAGATGAGAACTGGACATCCATTGCATTTCTATTCCCCGTCCTCTTCACCACAATCTTCGGTAATAGAAGCGCCTCCTCCTCACCAGCCACGGACCACCATCCTGCATCTATTCGAGGTGGCACTGGTGGCCTCCTGCCCCTACTCAAGGTGGATTCTGCAATGTCGCCGTCGTCTGGTCGCTGGGGATTTAGAGGATAGTAGTACGTCGGCGCTGCCTCCACGGCACCGGCTCACCGGCGGCGGCCGTCACACCCCCATCGGCTCAGCATATATATCACGGAGATCTTCTGTTGTGGTGGATCCTGCAAGCAGCACTAGAAATGATGACATTTGTACATGATGCTCCCCACCGTCATGTCTTTTGATGTGCGAACACCTGTGTGGTATTTATACATGATGATTTTTTTATTTATGAATTTGTATGTACTCGGTCATGATTTGTTTGGAATGCTTTGACGCTGCGCTGTGGATATATATTTATTTCTGAACGTACGTTTGCAACTTCGACCTAGAGTGATGTGGCCTTTGAAAATTTGAGTGAAGAAAAAAAAATACAAACACTCTGTTCTGCTTCTCAGAACAGGGGAACCATTTCTTGCCGAAACACACTCGTGATGCTTGGGTTTTTTCTTGTCCCCTTTTTCCCAAGCCTTCATGCATCATCAAGTTGGTTGACTTATTTTGTCCCTGGAAGCCGTGCCTTCGTGCATCATCAATTTCTTTTGGGCGAACGCAGAGTGATGAGTTCATGGACAGACAGTGCATCAGGACAGGCAAATGTGAAGAATCCAAACCAAGGACAAATTTGCACAGGATGTCGTCGTCATAGCTAGACCTGTTCATATGGGCCTGCTGACCCCACTATGATCCAAGCAGGCGAAATTTACCGAGTTCGATCGGATCAGGCACGCATAGGCGTGGGCACAGGTGCACTTGGGCCTAGCTTTCTTTTCTGCCCTACTGGAAAGTTGGAGTTACGTTCAGGCCGATAATTTCACTGATGGGCCGGCCTGTTATACGAAAGATAAATCCATGTAGCCCTCCTAACCGCCAGCCAACTTAGATTCCTATTTTTTTTTTTAGAAAAAGGAATTTATATTCCGCCTCTGCAAGAGGTTTGCACACAACCAATTTTTATTACAGTCTGAAACTCAAAGCTCATAAAAAAGCAAAACCAAACAAGCGAGCGCTTATCTAAGCACTAATTCTTTTAAACGACAGTCACCCGTGCTTGGCGAAGATCTCCATGGCTAAAGTCTCCAATACTCGACATGCCCACTTTAAACGTGATCTGTTGCTCTCCTTTTGCAGAATATTCCACAAACGAGTCCAATAAGTTGCTCTGAAAATAACCTGCAAATAAGAGTATAATCTTCTTTTGTCAAAAGTTGCATCATTCCTACAAAGCCAAATAGACCATAAAATTGCACTTTTCCCACACAAATTAGAGAGCGCATATGCCGGTCTGTTTGTTGAAACCACACTCCATATAAATCTTCTACATGTGTAGGAGGTTGAAAACCAAAAGCCATAGTAAAAACTCTCCAAACAAATCTCGCCACATGACACTCAAAAAAAGTGTTGGATGGTTTCCTTGTTGTCACAAAAACAACATCGATCATCTCCTTTCCAACGTCTTCTTAATAGGTTGTCTTTTGTTAAAATTACCCCTTTTAGTACGAACAGGATGAAAATCTTGATTTTAAGGGGTATTTTTAACTTCCAAATTGATTTGTTTAGAGGCAAGGCAATTTGGTTCGCAAGATGCTTATACATTGACTGTACAGTGAAAGATCCTTGTTTCGAAAGGCTCCACTTAATAGAATCCCGTTGGTCATCCAATTGCACAAATGTAATCCTCATAACTAACTCATTCCATTTAAGTAGATTTTGCCCAACTAAAGCTCTTCTAAAAGAGATATTAAGGGGTACAGAACTGACAACACTAGCTACTGAAATATGTTTCTTTCTACAAATATTGAATAAGGATGGGTATTGTTCTTTGAGAGTAGAGTTTCCCAACCATCTATCCTCCCAAAACCTAATCTGTTTGCCATTGTGAAGGTAAAAAGTAGACAAATGTAGGAAATGATCTTTGACCTTCATAAGGCCGGACCAAAAATGTGAGTCTCCCGGTTTCCACTCAACTTCACCAATGGCCTTATTTTTCAAGTACTTCTTCCTAAGAAGTTCTTGCCGCACCCCATCTTCATTAACTAACTTATACAACCATTTACTAAGTAAACAAACATTCTGGATCTCGAGATTCAAGATTCCTAGACCACCTTGATCCTTTGGTAAACAAAGAATTTCCCATTTTGTTAGCCTATATTTTTTCTTATGGCAATCACCTTGCCAAAAGAAAGCGCACCTATAAAAGTCTAATTTCTTAAGAATGACTTTTGGTACCTCAAAGAAAGACATCATAAACATAGCAAGGCTACTTAGAACTGAGTTAATTAAGACTAGTCGTCCGCCATAGGATAAAAGCTTTCCTTTCCAGCTACTCAATTTCTTTTGAAAACGGTCTTCAACTACCTTCCAATCTTTATTATTTAGTTTTACGTGATTCAACGGAATGCCCAAGTAACGGAAAGGCAAGAGACCAATTTCACACCCAAAGATTTGTGAATAATGTTCTATATAATCCTTTGCCTCCCCATAACAAAACAATTCACTCTTGTGAAAAACTTAGATTCCTATGTATCTCAAAAAACTTAGATTCCTATGTTGTCAACCTCTCCCACCGTCAAGAAGCAGCGGCACCGTCGGCCACTAAGGGCCGTTTTGTTTTCCGAAATGAGCATTGAGAAATCTACTTCACCTAAGGTTTCTCGGTTATACGGGAACATTTGTGGATAGCATCCCGGAAGAAATAGGGCGTCCGAGGATGGCCCCGTGGATTTCGCGTCGTGGAGGTCGCCGACGACGCCGTTGGTATAAATTAACGCTTGAACAGAGAAATCCGCAAGCGCACGGATACCGATGTAGCTTTCACCCGAGAGTATTCCAAGGTATCGATTTCCACGGGGGAACGTGAAGTGTACTAGGAGAATTAGGATCGCCCAAGATAAGATAAATGATATGGGTAGAGAGGTTTTTAGTTTTCTAAGTATTCTAAGTTGATCTAAATAATCAAAGGCTTGCTTTACTTTACTTACGTCGAGCAACGGTACCGTCCCGATCCTCGAAAAAGACTGGGAAAGGGTGATCGGGGAAGGCCGCCAAAAAAGCTCTACGAATCACCAACCCGAACGTGGTGGAATACAAAGACCGACAGGGTCACCCACCCCGGGCTACCACAACTAACCGTGGGATTGGGCGCAAACTCGGGTAATCTCTAGTCTAGATACCACGCCTACACTATTAATTACTACTCTAATTTCACGTTAAAACTAGAGCACTCAATATGAGCAGAGATCCAATAAATATTGTAAAGTAAGAACTGAAATTAATTGAATAGAATAAATAGAAATAATAAATGAAGAACCTGGAGATTGCTGAAGACGAACTAGTTGCTGTAGATGTACAATGTTGATGAAGATCCGACAAGTCCGGATCTCCAAATTTCTCCGCTCCTCTCTCCTTGATCTTACAACTAGATGAACTAGATCTAGAACTAGAACTAGATGAACTAGACAACTAGAGGGACCTCTCTCTCTTCTAATTGAAACTCTAACTTTTGCTCAGTAGATAGCTAATGAGGAGATGATGTCTCTTGGGGCGCCTTTGGGGCTGCTTATATATGGGTCTTCTTATGTCTCTCCAAATCGAGAAACGATGTGGTACTAATCTTGTGTTGGGTCTTGATCCATCTCGTGCTTCTACCGACGCCCTCGGATCAAACCGTCATTAAACAACCGGGTTTAGATTGCGTCTTAGAGGCGGTGGAGGAAGCTTCCAGAGAGAGGTAACTTGGCGGAGGGAGTCGAGGCCGATCGGCTGTTATTTGCCGATCGGCCCAGGGGTGGGGCCCACCACGGGTCCGCGCGGTGCGTCGTGGCTTCGGAGTCTTCTAGATGATGTTTTCTTCGGTGTCAAGTTTCGTCCACATCGGGAGTAATCCAGCCTTCTAGACTTGTTCCGGGAGTTGGATTGCGTTGCGTTACGTCGCTTGTGTGACACGTCATTTCGCCGTTTTTTTTACGTTAAGTCCCCGCAAATCACAACTTTACCAAAACTCATGGAAATCATTAGTAGAAACCCCCTAATAAGGTTATCTAATTATACATTAGTCCTTTTCCATGAATTGTTGATGCATAAAAATATGAGTTAGTGAGCATCAACAAACTCCCCCAAGCTTACCCTTTGCTAGTCCCTAGCAAAGCTATATGCTATAGTAGGATCAGGAGTTGCTACTACGCTTTCATACCTCGGAAGCACGTGTTTATCGAAATAAATTCTTCTCTTAACCAGATTGCTCTCTCATACCTATTTACCATGGGGCGTAGCCTTTTCATGAATCATAAGCAAGATAAAACAATCAAGTTAAGTGCCATGTCTCAAACTCTTTGATCAACTATCATCCTGGGGTTTTGCAATATTTTTCAAAAGAAACTTAGAGATCCTATGTATGACCCTCTTAAGTAGATGGTAATAGTGGAGTTATATATGTGGTAGGACATACATAGTGGGATGATAGTGGTGAAGTGGATGGGGATGAAAGGTAGTAAATAGCCTTTAGCCTTTTTCTAGTATTTTTCTTCTCAAGCATCTTGGACTATATCTCTCTTTCTAAAAATTGCTAGGATCCGGGCTGTCCATTCTTGGAGAGGTGTGGGCTTTGCCCCGGACTTATGTCCATTTTTCTCTCTCCTTAGAGATGTGGGCCCTACTCACCCTGGACACGTGTCCATTATTCATCTCTAAATACATTTTTATTATTATTAGGGAGGTAGGCCCTTCTCGCCTAGTATGACTTTTGTCCATTACTCTCCCTCTCTCGTCTCACTTTTCTCTCTAAATATTTATTTTTCTTTTTCTTCTTTTTTCTCTCTTTTTTTTTAATGTAGCCCAGCCTCTACTTGACATAAAAGCACCGAGAGAGACATATTCAAAGATTGCAAGAGTTTATTTTTTTAATTATGGCTAGCGGCTTGATGGAGTATGGGGAGGCGTACTTCCGGTTAGAAGCAAATGTATTTAGTGGAGTGGGATGATCTTGATGCGAATGATAAACTCTTAAGGGTCATAGCTAAGGAACTCATCATGTAATATTTTATAATTTTCAAAGATAAAAACCAGAATCGGGTATCTCTAAGAGTATGATAAAATGCAAGAGCTCAACTTTTCATGTACTTTTATCTTTCAATGCTAAGACTCGATTAAGCATGTACTTCCCACAGTGTTTTGGGTTTAGAGCAAATTAAGCATTTAAAGCTTTGGGAGAATCTAAGTCCAAAGTGTAAGTACTTTTAAGAGGAATTAAGGCGGAGCAACTATTCATCATTTCCTTAGCATATATCATCAAGATCATAAAAAAGAAGGAAAGCAATCTAGCAAGATCTAGAATTTATTTAGACTCTCACAAACTAAGACTCTAATTAAGACTCATTATATCTAGCAAAGCAAATATATATATAAAACTAGCTAATAAGATAAAAAAGGGAAAGAATACTTACCCGGATAGATGGGGGATGCCCTTCCCCCAAGCTGGACATTGACATAGTCACTTGGTGATGGTGAAGTGAGGTAGACAAAGTAGTAGTGGTGTCGGCCTTACTTGATGGCGCACCGATGAAGAGAGTTCTTTTGTCAAGTAGTAACACGTCTCTACTCCGTCGTATCTTACTCTTGCTGGTCCTTTAAATCCTGCTCAACTCAAATAGACAACAAAACTCGTGGAACTGGTTAAGCGTTAGCGGTTGGCCACTTAAGCCTTTGTTGATTCTATTAGAATGGATCATTGAATTGCAAGAATTCAATCAAATCAATTTCTTCTAAGTTCTCGGGTTCTAGAAAAACTTTCAAACGATGGCCATTTACCTTAAATGTGTTACCCGTATCATCTTGAAGTGTAACGGCGCCCATGTGGTGCGACCTCAATTACTTTGAATGGCCCTTCCCACTTGCTTCGAAGTTTTCCATGACCAAAGAGCTTCACTCTTGAGTTGAACAAGAGGACTTTGTCTCCGTGATTGAACTCCTTATGCTTGATCCTCTTGTCATGCCACCTTTTCGTTCTCTCTTTGTAGATCTTGGAATTGTGATAAGCTTTTTCTCTCCATTCCTCTAGCTCGATAGTTGCATCCGTCGGTTCTTGCCAGCCTAGAGGGAGATCCATATTCCATTTCTTGATTGCCCAAGCTCTAAATTCCAATTCCACGGGCAAGTGGCATGTTTTTCCATATACGAGTTGATAAGGTGACATGCCTATGGGTGTCTTGTAAGCGGTTCGATATGCCCATAGTGCATCATGGAGCTTGTGTTTCCATTTCTTTCCCATCTCATCCACGGTCTTCTCAGAATGTTCTTGATCTCGCTTATTTGATGTCTCGGCTTGACCGCTTGTTTGAGGATGGTAGGGTGTTGCTATGTTGTGTTTGACTCCATGTCTTTGCTAGAAACCGGCTCAAGGATTTGTCAATGAAGTGTGATCCTCCATCACTTATGACCATCCGAGGTGTGCCAAATCTTGGGAATATCACTTCTTGGAACATCTTCTTGGCATGCTTTGAATCATTGGCACGGCATGGTAGTGCTTCTACCCACTTGGACACATAGTCGACGACACCACTAGGATGTATTCAAAGATCACCGGATCTTGGGAATGGTCCCATGTAATCAATCCCCAAACATCAAATAACTCTACTTGAAGGTTGTTCTGAAGGGGCATTGCATCTCGAGTATTAATGTTCCCATGCTTCCGCATCTAGCGCATCTTCTCACATAGTCTTTTGTATCTTGATACATTGTTGGCCAATAGAATCCACTTTGCCGGATCTTAGCATGTGTGCGGAATGCTCCATAGTGTCCCCATAGGGTGATGCATGACATCTGTCTATTATCTTTAAGCCTTCTTCTATCGGGACACATCTACGTAGCAATCCATCTAAACATACTCGATAGAGATATGGATCATCCCATAAATGACAAATGAGCATCATATTTGAGTTTCTTCTTATCCGCCCCGGTGCTACATAACCCGCAACCATGTAATTCACAATATCCGCGTACCAAGGGTCGGAGGTGTGACCTTGAGGAGCGTGTCGTCCCTCATATAGTCATTAATAGGTAACTCAAATGTTTCCTTATATGGAATCCTAGACAAGTGGTCAGCTAACAGAGTTCTCTACTCCTTTCTTATCTCTTATTTCTATGTCAAATTCTTGGAGTAAAAGAATCCATCGGATTAATCGTGGCTTAGCATCTTTCTTAGTGAGGAGGTATTTAAGGGCAGCATGGTCTCGTGTAAATAATAATCTTTTTCCCCACTAAGTAAGATCTAAACTTGTCTATAGCAAAGACGACAGCCAACATTTCCTTTTCAGTGGTAGTATAATTAAGCTGTGGTCCGGATAAGGTCTTGCTAGCATAGGATATAGCATGATGCTTTTTATCCTTAGTTTGGCCAAGAACGGCTCCTACCGCAACGCCGCTAGCATCACACATGATCTCAAAGGTAACGTCCCAATCAGGTGGTGAATGATTGAGCTGAGATGAGTGCATTCTTAAGGATTTGAAATGATTCATAGCACTCATTGTCGAAGACGAAAGGTGCATCTTTAGCTAAGAGGTTAGTCAGGGGTCTAGCAATTTGAGAAAAGTTTTTGATGAAACGCCTATAGAACCCTGCGTGGCCTAGAAAGCTTCGGACTCCTTTCACATTTGTGGGAGGTGGAAGTTGTTCAATAACTTCTATCTTTGCTCTATCCACTTCTATCCCATGTTCGGATATCTTATGTCCTAGCACTATTCCTTCCCGAACCATAAAATGGCATTTCTCCCAGTTCAGAACTAAGGAATTTTCTTTACATCTTTGTAGAACTTTGTCTAAATTCTCCAAGCAATCATCGAAGGTTTTGCCATAGACGGTAAAGTCATCCATGAACACCTCCATAATCTTTTCAATCATTTCAGAGAAGATAGACATCATGCACCGTTGAAAAGAAGCTGGAGCGTTGCACAACCCGAACGACATTCGTCGGTATGCATAAGTTCCATACGGGCATGTGAAAGTTGTCTTATTTTGGTCATCGTGGTGGATCGATTTGATGATATCCGGAATACCCATCAAGGAAACAAAAGAATGAGTGATTTGCAAGCCGTTCCAGCATCTCATCGATGAAGGGTAACGGAAAGTGATCTTTCTTTGTGGCCTTGTTGAGTTTTCGGTAGTCAATGCACATACGCCACCCAAAGGACAAGTCTTGGCCGAGGAATGAGTTCATTTCTCTCATTTCTAACAACCGCCATTCCTCCTTTCTTTGGCACTACTTGGACAGGGACTAACCCACTCGCTATGTGGCACAGGATAGATAATCCCGGCGTGTAAAAGCTTGAGGACCTCTTTCTTAACAACATCTCGCATAGCGTTGTTAAGCCTCCGCTGTGGTTCCCTTGAGGGTAATGCATCAGGATCAATAGGAATACGATGAGTGCAGAGAGCGGGACTAATCCCGATGAGGTCTTCTAGTGAGTAGCCTATGGCTGATTTATGTCTTTCTAAGACAGTGACAAGTTTATAAGTTTCTTCTTGGGAAAGCTTGTCACTGATAATGGCTGGAGTTTCTCGGTTATTATTGAGAAAGACATATTTAAGACCAGGAGGAAGTGGTTTCAGCTCAATTGAAGGTCGTGGTGGCACCTCAGTTGTATCTAATTCAATAGGCTCTGCCAGTTCTTCCTCTTCTTCTATGAAGTGTTCAACATCAAAGACTGGTTCGGCCATTTCTTCTAGAGAAGCCATTAGGACTTCCTCAAGAGGGTCTTGTTTGGGCTTAGGTTCTACTATCGCATTATGTGAGCGAGCAAGAGAAACATTGATAGGAGAATTTCCTAGCTTTAAATTCAAGAGACTCTTGTTGGGTCGCTCTCGAAAGAGTGTTCCAAAAGGTACACCAATCAAGAGAAACGTGTCTGAGATGTCATAGATGTGGAAATCTAGATGATACTTTTCAGCCTCCTATGCGCAACGGAATTGACCTTATGACCCCATAACTCTCAAGAGTGACTCCCGACGGAAGTCTTAAAAGTTTATGAGATGGGATCATAAATTCGTTGGGACAAAGATCTTCGACTACGGACTTGAAATTATACTCATCCCAACGGTAGGGCTATAACGAGCCTTTATGATCATTCCTTTAAGTTGGCAGAATAGAGCTTTTGAGGGGGCAGTGATTCGGGCTACCTCAGTGGATAGCTCCGTTTCTGCCAACCACTCACGGCTCATAATGGCTGAGAGTCCTTTAATGTGCTCCATTAAAAATGGATCATTGTGTGGACCATCCTCAAATGGTGTAGAGTGCACCAGAGGCTTCGCCTGAATTGGAAAGTTCGAGGCATTCCCAAAATCTTCAAAAAGATCTACCTCGATTTCCGAGAGGAAAGTGTTGGGATGGGGTTCGTCACTCTCAAGAGTGTTGTCTAAATTGTGATGTGTTCCCATCGTGCGAGGTTCTATGGCAACCAATTCATTAGAGAGGTTTATAGGAATTTCAGATTCGGTTACGTGTGTCTCCTCTTGTTGTTCGGGGCTTGGCTCGACTTCTTCGTCTTCTTCGGGTAACTCGTCAAAAACGCCAGTGTAGGGGGTGTTGTCAAGGATTGTCTCAAGAATGGCTTTCCCTTCACTAACAAGTTTATGTGAGAATGATCCTCCCTCTTATATATCGAGATGCGAGAGCGGCTTCCTTGTTAAGACCGAGATAGAAGTGATAGAGCAGGACATGGTCAGGCAAGGAAAGGTTTGGGCCGGAATTGGTAAGGCTTGTAAATCTAGCCCAAGCTGCTCCTAGAGTCTCCTTCTCTTTTTGTTTGAATGTAAGCACTTCGATTCTAAGGTCAGCGATTTTATAAAGAGGGAAGAAAGCAAGACAAAATTTGTCTCGAAGTTCATCCCAATCTCCATTTACGCTTCCTACAGAGTGAGCATACCATTTTCTCGCTCTTCCCTCAAGGGAGAACGGAAATAATTTCCATTTAATGGTCTCTTGTGTCATGCCAGAAATATTTCGGCAGGAACACAATTGCTCAAAATCTCTAAGGTGGGTGTATGGATCCTCATCGGCTAACCCAGAGAAGGATTGCTCCCGAACCATGGCTATAAGAGCAGGGCGAAGCTCGTAGCCATCTGTAAGAATAGGGTGTGAAGATGGTGAAGGCTCCAACATGTCGCCCTTTGGAGCAAAGAATTTAATAATAGGAGTGAAATCCATGTGGTATGTGAGTGGTAAAAGAATAAATAAAAGATGGACGATCGTGGTTCTAACTAGAACAGCTACCGTTTCCCGGCAACGGCGCCAGAAAGCTTGTTGGTATAAATTAACGCGAACAGAGAAATCCGCAAGCGCACGGATACCGATGTAGCTTTCACCCGAGAGTATTCCAAGGTATCGATTTCCACGGGGAACGTGAAGTGTACTAGGAGAATTAGGATCGTCCAAGATAAGATAAATGATATGGGTAGAGAGGTTTTTAGTTTTCTAAGTATTCTAAGTTGATCTAAATAATCAAAGGCTTGCTTTACTTTACTTACGTCGGAGCAACGGTACCGTCCCGATCCTCGAAAAAGACTGGGAAAGGGTGATCGGGGGAAGGCCGCCAAAAAGCTCTACGAATCACCAACCCGAACATGGTGGAATACAAAGACCTGACAGGGCTGTCACCCCTGGGGCTACCACAACTAACCGTGGGATTGGGCGCAAACTCGGGTAATCTCTAGTCTAGATACCACGCCTACACTATTAATTACTACTCTAATTTCACGTTAAAACTAGAGCACTCAATATGAGCAGAGATCCAAAGAAATATTGTAAAGTAAGAACTGAAATTAATTGAATAGAATAAATAGAAATAATAAATGAAGAACCTGGAGATTGCTGAAGACGAACTAGTTGCTGTAGATGTACAATGTTGATGAAGATCCGACAGGTCCGGATCTCCAGCTTTCTCCGCTCCTCTCTCCTTGATCTTACAACTAGATGAACTAGATCTAGAACTAGAACTAGATGAACTAGACAACTAGAGGGACCTCTCTCTCTTCTAATTGAAACTCTAACTTTTGCTCTGTAGATAGCTAATGAGGAGATGATGTCTCTTGGGGGCGCCTTGGGGCTGCTTATATATGGGTCTTCTTATGTCTCTCCAAATACGAAGAACGATGTGGTACTAATCTTGTGTTGGGTCTTGATCCATCTCGTGCTTCTACCGACGCCCTCGGATCAAACCGTCATTAAACAACCGGTTTAGATTGCGTCTTAGAGGCGGTGGAGGAAGCTTCCAGAGACAGAGGTAACTTGGCGGAGGA
This sequence comes from Hyparrhenia diplandra, assembly GCA_015847255.1. Classification (NCBI taxonomy): domain Eukaryota; kingdom Viridiplantae; phylum Streptophyta; class Magnoliopsida; order Poales; family Poaceae; genus Hyparrhenia; species Hyparrhenia diplandra. Next base: position 297,380 of record JADLZK010009587.1, on the reverse strand, counting down.
GTCAGGCCGATCGGCCTGTTATTTGGGCCGATCGGCCCGGGGTGGGCCCACCCTGGGTCCCGCGGTCGCGTCGTGGCTTCGGAGTCTTCTAGATGATGTTTTCTTCGGTGTCAAGTTTCGTCCACATCGGGAGTAATCCGAGCCTTCTAGACTTGTTCCGAGTTGGATTGCGTTGCGTTACGTCAGTTGTGTGACACGTCATTTCTGCTTTGTTTTTACGTTAAGTCCCCGCAAATCACAACTTTACCAAAACTCATGGAAATCATTAGTAGAAACCCCTAATAAGGTTATCTAATTATACATTAGTCCTTTTCCATGAATTGTTGATGCATAAAAAATATGAGTTAGTGAGCATCAACGAGACGCCCAGTTTGTCTGCTCCGGGCTCCCTCGCGCTGGGGTCGGGCCGGGCGTCCCAAGCTATCTTTGCGGCGTAGAGGACGCCGACAACGCCCGGTTGTGCGCTCCGGGCTCCTTCGCGGCGGGGTCGGGCCGGGGCGTCTGTGCCGTGCTACGCCGTGGAGGGCGTCGACGACGTCCAGTTGCTCCGAGCTCTCTCGCTGGCGGGTCGGGCCGGGCGTCCAAGCTATGCTGCGCCATGGAGGGCGCCGACGACGCCAGGCCGTCTTTGCCCGGGCTCCTTCGCGGGGGGTCCGGCCGGGCGTCCCGGGCGTCTTTGCGCCATGGAGGATGTTTCATCCACCTCCCTTCTTGGCCGGGGCCGGGCCTGTCGTCCTTGTGTGGCGGCGCCCAACTCCTCTCGCCGTCCCCATGTGGCGGCTGGCGCAGCCGGGCCCGGCCCCAGGGGGGCGGCCGGGGCGCCGTCCCGTGTCTAAAATTTGGATGGCCCCCTAGGTGGTAGGTAATTGGTACATGTACGTAGGAGGGCCTGGTATGTTGTAACCTATAACCATACGCCGAAGCGAGAACCCGCCTCCCGATCGTGAGTTCGCGAAGTCGCAGATCCACGGATGCCTCGGCATCTCGGCGATTCCTCCCGACTCCTCATCCTAACCATGTGACGAGACCCGATGCGAGGGCCCGCCACTACTACAAACCCAACATTAGGGGGGTTTTCCCGCCGCCCCTAAACAAGCGCCCTAATGTTCATCCACATTAGGGCGGGGCGGATCCCGTTTGAGCCGCCCCTAATGTGAATATCAGATTTTGCATTTTCAAAATTCAAAAAAAAATAACAAAAGATTTTTTTTAATCGGGTAGGACCCCACCGGCTAGCCACCCACATCCCCTACACATGGTGATTTTTTTTTTTAGGCTTTTTGCAAATGTTGCGGCCGCCATGATTCGAACCCTGCGACCTCGAGCTCGCATGCAACCCTCCCGTCCACTGCGCTACACACTTATATGTGTTCATATCCCATTCAGCGTCCTCATATATTATACAAATCCGAGTGTAAATTGACTATTTGAGGCCCTAAACGGATTCGAACTAAAACGTGGTCAACTATAAAGTTTCATAACTTTTCGAGATCTACATTTCATATTTAGGAAGTTTTTCCGTCCAAGGTCGTTCTTTAAATTTGAATTTCAAATTTGAGACATTTGAACACAGCTTTTTGCATGACTAGATGATTTCGAACTAAAAAGTGGTCAACTACAAAGTTTCATAAATTTTCGAGATCTACATTTCATATTTAGGAAATTTTTTCGTCCGAGTTCGTTTATAAAATTTGAATTTCAAATTTGAGACATTTGAACACAACTTTTGCATGACTAGATGATTTCGAACTAAAAAGTGGTCAACTACAAAGTTTCATAACTTTTCGAGATCTACAATTCCTATTTAGGAAGTTTTTCTGTCCGAGGTCAGATTCTGAAATTTTAATTTTTGAAGGAGAATTGGTTGATAATAATCCGGATGAGGTCACTATTAAATTTCTAAAGAAATGTGCTGCCATACCACTAGCTATTATCACAATGGCTAGTTTATTGGCAGGTAAACCAACGGAGAGATGGGGTGAGCTATATAGGTCTATTGGTTTTGGGAAGGAAGATAGCAACCAAGCAAAAAAATACTATGAGGATAGTATCCTATAGCTACTATGACCTTCCTGTGCATCTAAGGACATGCTTGTTGTATCTTAGTGCATTTCTAGAAGATTCTACTATCCCTAAAGATTCATTGGTTTGGATGTGGGTAGCTGAGGGATTTGTCAAGAAGAAACAAGGCATGAGATTATTTGAAACTGGGGAGGGTTACTTCCATGACCTCATAAACAGAAGCATCTTTGGAGGCGGTAAAGTCTCCCAATGATGATAGGATCGTCAATGGCTGTCGTGTCCATGATATGATGCTTGATTTCATCCGATCCATGTCAGTCCAAGAAAATTTCTTCAGTATAGTATTGGACAATAAGCAAGGCTCATTACTAGAGAGCAATAATGTGCCCCGTAGGATAGCCCACCATAATAGGACCATGGGTAGTGGCCACGGTGATGATTTGAATATGGCAAAAGTGATGTCGATGTTCGCCATCAGCTGTGGTATGGAGGTGTCGGACCCATTTCATGGATTCATGCTTCTACGTGTGCTAGTTATAGATAATTGCATGGCAACTAAGGGCAGTTTTGTTTTCAGAAATGAGCACGTGAGAAATCTACTTCACCTAAGGTTTCTCAGTATACGGGGAACACTTGTCGATAGCATCCCAGAAGAAATAGGACATTTGAGGTTTCTGCAGGTGCTGGACTTGAAAGAATCATTTCTTAAAGAATGGCAATCGCTGGAGAGCTTGCCACAACAGTTGGTGTGCCTGTGGCTTCCTATTGGTGAAGGCCTGTCTAATTATTATGATGGCAAATTTTTGGGAGCCCAGCATTCGTAGTAATGATGACATTTTTTCATTCACGAGGCTGACCTCCTTGGAGGAGCTATCAATATCTGTTTCATTCCAACAAGTAAAAAGTTGGCGTCTTCCCACAGAGCTCAGAGTGCTCAAACTTTCTATTCCCGGCAACAGTGAGGCCACTGCCGAAAGGGATTTCTGGGAATGTGTACGCCATCTCAACGGACTCGATGACCTAACTATTTTAGGTGATGGTATTAATAGTATGCATGTAACAGACTTCATCCTCCCTGGCGGCCTCCGGCACTTTGCTGTTGAAGAGCTCCACTTCTGCAAGCTGCCATCATGCTTCAATGCTTCGTGTCTTCCTAACATCTGCCACCTGGAGCTGAAGCTGCAACAACTAGATGAGTATGGCCTGAAGATGCTTGGAAGGTTACCAGAGCTCCGTTTTCTCCACCTGGTAGAGTATAGCTCAGCCCCAGTAAGCATCGTCCTCGTCCTCAGTGAAAAGGATGCTGCAGTAGTCTACTTCCCCAAGTTGCGGTGCTGGGAGCTGTGGCACGCGATGGTCACGTTCCACACCAACAAAGAGGACAAGAGCATTTCGTTTCACATGTGGAATCGTGGAAACGCCAGGTACATCGGCAAGCCCTCTGTTTCCGAGGATAAGTTGCAGAGTTCCGGTGCTTCCTCTAGCACATGCGGCCAGGGCGGCACAGCTCGAGGAATACGAGCAACTCGAGATCGCTTCATGCCATGCCTGCAGGTGTTTCGTATTCGACTGCTGATGTTTTCCGAGTGGGATGAAGATCGTCACTGGGACAACGTCGGCTTCGAATACTGCCTCCCTTCGCTCCAGAAGATGGACGTCTATACTAACTACAATGAGAAGGCAACGGAAGCTCTAAGGAGTGCAGCCGAAGCACATCCCAACCATCCTGCGTTTTTTGAGGGAAGTTGGTCCTAACAAAGGTACAAAAAATAGGTAATGTCGTCCATCCCTTATTTTCTGAATTTCCATTTCTCACCAAATTTTCTGAGTTTCCATTTCTCTCTATATATTGAGAACTCCTACTAATAAATACTAAGATTCCTTATTTCTCACCCTCCTTTTTCCTCGTTCCAGATCCAGCGATCGTCATACCTCCTGCTTCTCTTCACCGGCCAGGGACCACTATCCTGCATCTCCGGCAACAGCGACCCCTCCCCTACGGACGACATGGCCGCTATGTGGACCTCCACATCCCGATGATGGCTCCCGCTCTGGAGCAACGGCGACGGCCCTAGGGACCGTGGCGGTACTCCCCAACACACAGGCAGCCTCAACACGGTGAGTATCAGGTGGTGCTTTCCTCGGCGTCAACGGCGGCGTATGGCAGCTGTGACAGCGCTCTGAACACCTCCAGGTGGCAACGGTGACCTCCTGCCCCTACCCAAGGCGGATTCTGCGATGGCGTCTGGCTGGGGAATTAAAGGATGGTAGGGCACCGGTGCTGCCCTCCCCTACCCAACGCGCGGCCCCACCTCCACAGCACCGGCTCACCGGCGGCGGCCATCACCCCCATCGGCTGGGCATATCACGGAGATCTTGTGTCTTGGTGGTTCCTGCAAGCAGCACGAGAAATGATGATGTTTATACATGATGCTCCCCACCGTCGTCGTGTGTTTTTATGTGTGAGCACTTGTGTGGTATTTAGACTTGATGATATTTTTCATGAATTTTGTACGTACACGGTCATGAATTTGGTTGGAATACTTTGAAGTAGCAATGTGGATATATATTTATTTCTGAACTTTTGCAGCTCCGACCTAGAGTGATATGATATGGTCTTTGAAAATTAGACTGAATGAAGGAAAAAAAGAGAGGAAAAACCACTCTGTTCTGCATGTCAGAGCAGAGGAACCATTTCTTCTGGAAACACAGTCGTGATGCTTGGGTTTTTCCTGTCTCGTTTCCTATGCCTGAGGTTCCTGCAGACGTTGGACTTGGGAGAATCATTCGAATCATTACGTGAAGAATGCTCATCTCCTCTGGGGAGCTTGCTGGAACAGTTGGTGTGCCTGTTCCTCCCTAATGTTCATATGACTAGTACCATGCATAGTAATGATGCCATATTTTCGTTGACCAGCAAGCTGACCTCCTTGGAGGAGCTGTCAATATCTGTTTCAGTGCAACAAGTAAGTTGGCGTCTTCACACGGAGCTCAGGGTGCTCGAACTTTGTATTTGGGGTGCCAATGAGGCCACACCGAAAGAAATTTCTGTGCTTCGTGTCTTCCTAACCTGTCCTACCTGGACCTGATTCTGCAACAACTGGATGAGCTTTGTTTTCTCTGCCTAGCATTTTGGACCTCAGCCACAGTAAACAGTGTCGTGGTAATAGATGATCATGACCGTTTGATTGGAATAAATGGACGGTCCACAATCATTTTGGAGTACCGTAGCAATTGCCTAATAGTCTAATATCCATCCCTTTACCAACATAATATATTCATCTCACCGAATTTCCTGAATTAGTGTCCATCTCTCTATATATATTGGGAATTCCCATAAATAGATACTTGCTACAACTAGAATTCCTTATTTTCTCTCCCTCATTTCTTGTCATACCAGGTCCAGCGTTCACGATGCGGCCGAAGCAACCTCCGGCTGCCCAAGAATCTGCTGCAGCCTAGTCCGGTAGACCCATTTCTCAGCAACGGCACCTCTCCCGGCGGTGGGCACCTAACCCTCGATTGGCCGCAGCTCCATAAACCGGCATCCGCCACCGGCATCCGCAGCTTCACCGTCCCTGACTCATCACTAGCATCTTCGGCAACAGAAGCGGCGCCTCCTCCTGACCGGCCACGGAACACTATCTTACATCTACAGCAACGGCACCCTCTCCGGTGGTCCTTCCCCTACGGACGACGGCCCCAGGGACTGTGGCGGCCCTCCCCAACGCCCAGGCATCATCCACATCATGGGTGTCATACGCAGGTCCCACCCTCCTATACCCAACCCGTGCATGGCACCACCTCCAAGGCACCGGCAGTGGCAGTCCCCTGCTGTTTCCGATGGCTCGGTATATATATCATGGAGATTTAGTGTTGTCAATACCTACACTCGGCTACTACGTTCAAGGTACACTGGAGTACAGCTAAGCGGATCCTACAGTATGTTCAAGGTAAGCTAAAGCTTGGACTCAACATCAGGAGATCAAACTCCTCTATGCTGGTGAGTGCGTTTTCAGACGCTGATTGGGCTAGCTGGATGCCTGGATGATCACCGGTCAACAGGAGGCTTTGCTGTGTTCCTTGGGCCGAATCTAGTTTCGTGGAGTGGACGCAAGCAACCTACCGTTTCATGGTCCAGCATAGAGGCTGAGTATAAGCTGGCACTTGTTAATTCTGCTGCAGAATTGATGTGAGTTCACAAATTGTTGACTGAATTTCGCATAGAACATCCATCTGCAGCTTGGTTATGGTGTGACAATCTTGGGGCAACATATTATCTGCTAATCCGGTCTTCCATGCTCGAACAAAGCATATTGAAATCAATTTTCACTTTGTGCGAGAACAGGTTGCTCGAAGGCAGCTAGACATCAGGTTCATTCCTTCATGTGATCAGTTAGCACAGGTTCATTATTTTTTTTTTTTGGAAAAAGTCTACTTAACCCCCTGAACTATGGGGCTGTGACTAGTCCTTTCCATCACTTTTAAAACCGTCTAACCAATACCTAACCTTTGCAAAACCGTCTAAATCACCCCCTGGAGCGGTTTTGCTTGGTGGTTTTGCCTACGTGGCAGCCACGATGGCATGGTTTTGCCACGGTGGCGCTTTGGACCGCAGCTTGTCTCACCGCCATGTAGGTCCCGCCGTCAGCTTCATCTCCCTCCTCCATCCTGGAATTCCGCTCAGTTTGCACGCATCCGGCATCCACGTAACCCGATCACTGCAGTACTGCACCCGTCGGTCTTCTTCCCCAGGTGCAGTTCCATTCCCATCCCAGCCCAACGCCATTGCCATGCACGGATCCATGACTACCAGTAGCGGTAGGCTACCACCACCACGGCGGCGGGCGGTTGAGGATCAGCGGCCGGCGCACTCGGGCGGCTGGGCGGGGAACCGGTCGGTGTCGACGCAGTAGTCGTAGACGAGGTGGTGCGCGCGCGCGCCCACGAGCTGGTGGCTCTGGTGCACGGACAGCTCCGACATCTCCTTCTCCTTCCACCAGTAGCGGCCCTCTTTCCCCCACGACGTCCTCGCTGCGCCGCCGACCTCGCCGTCGTCGCCGTCGGTGGCGTTGGCGGACCAGGCGCACCCGTCCCACGCGCACCTCGCGGAACGTGGCCCTCGAACGGGCGCTGCGTGCGACCAGTCCATCTTGACGCGCCCCACCCTGCGTCGCCCAGTCGTCCGCGTTCCAGTTGGAGCTGTACACGGCCATGGGCTGCGGCCCGAACGGCGGCGGGGATGTGGATGTGGTGGTGTTGGCGCCGTGGTGGTGGTGGCCGTGCAGCGAGACGTTCTGGCGGTTCTTGTAGACGCGGATGGGCGTGTCGTCCGATCCACCATGAACACCACCTGGCTGGGGTTCCACAGCACGGCGTAGGTGTGGAAGTCGGCGGTGGGATCGAACCACACGTCGATGCGCTGCTCCCGGTTGCCCACGCCATCGATGTACAGGTTCGTCTGCACCAGGTACAGCTCGCCGGTCACGTTGCCCAGGAACTCGAAGTCGAACTTGTTGTGCTTGTCCCCGGCCAACAACAAATAGAACATTGTGACAACGCCGGGCGGAGTCCCCCGGGACGAGCTTGAGGTCGGCGCTGGCCTTGCCATACAGGAACTTGCTCCTGGACACGAACCCATGCTCCATGCATACGCAGGAGAAGTTGTTGGAAGCAGTACCGTGCCCATGCTCCATGCATACAAGCATGTTCCCAAACCACCGCTGTACTGTACGCCGTTTCGTCGCCTGTGCCCATGGACTGCCTGCTCGTCTGTCTAACTGGTCGCATCAATCTCAGTCGACCTGACGAGCGTGCTTCATTGAATCATCATTAAGCAGCTGTTAGAGTAATCTATAACTGCATCGTATGGGAGATGAAGCTGACGAGCGGGACCCACATGGCGGTGAGACGAGTTGCGGTCCCAAGCGCCACCGTGGCAAAACCATGCCACCGTGGTCGCCACGTAGACCAAACCACCAAACAAAACCGCTCTAGGGGGTGATTTAGATGGTTTTACAAAGTTTAGGGTATTGGTTAGACGGTTTTAAAAGTGATGGAAACAAGTAGTCACAGCCTCATAGTTCAGGGGCTTAAGTAGACTTTTTCCTTTTTTTGCATGTTCGTTTCTATTTTTCTGTGAGTATTTATTTCTTTTTTCTAAGCGGATTCACAGCACTCGGCAAAACCTAACCCTTTGGTGAGTGCTGAAAACATGACACTCGCCAAAAGCCTGACCCTTTGGTGAGTGATGAAGACATGACACTCGGAAAAGTGTTCCACTTTTGGTGAGTGCCACACAGTTTTACACTCGGCGTAGATGTTGCCTTTGGTGAGTGCCTTCCGTCGAACACTCACCAAAGAACTTCGACAATGGTGAGTGCTCTCCGTCCGACACTCACCAAAGAATGTCACTTTCGGCAATAGCCTTTGGTGAGAGCCGATATAATTGCACTCACCAAAACCTCTTTGTCGTAACCCGCTTTGCTGAGTGTCCTTTGGCCCGACACTCACCAAAGAAGGGGAATCCGGTTGTGATAGCAGCCTGCGCCCTTCTTCTAGGAGATGCGCCGAGAGGACGGCGGTTTTTTTTTTTTTTTTTTTTTTTTTTTTTTTTTTTTTGAGAAGAGAGGAAGGCGGTAGATTGCGTCCCAGATCAATACGGGGAGGCACCCTTCTTCTGCATACCCCTACGACCGCCAAATAGGAATCAAGTTCTCTTCCACGACAAAATAGCAACGATAATGCTGGGTCAGGGCGTCAGTCCATCGGGACGGTTGTTTGTTGGGCCTGCAATCCTAGCGCTTCAATCTCTTCATCATGATAGTCTCGCACGTCATGCGAGAGAATATGCATGAACCACATCTCTACACTTTCTCTGGCATGGTTATAATGTTAGAGTTTTACGGTTTTATTTATTCTTATTCTTATCTGCCACGTCGCCAGCTAGTGATTTAGATTTCACCGTTTGCATCGCCCTTAATTACCTTCGCCAGATGAAGAGTTCCATAATCACAGACCGTCTGCTTGTGCTGGTGAGTTGAACAGCGACGATGAGATACAGAATCTGATGCCCTCCCTTTCTCACGATGATGAGTTGCACAGACGCCTAGAAAAGCTTCACCCATTCTATTTTATTGTTCCTTTCTAATCATGATGGAAAAAAGCGTGGACGGAGGAGCACTGGACGGCTGCTTTCGGCCAAAGGAAACAAAGGCAGCACGAATTAATTGGAATATTTAAGGAGCGACGGACAACTGCTTTTGCAAAAGGAGAAAAATGGTACACGATTAGAATCTGTAAAGCGTAAACGAGAAACATGCATGCGCACATTATTCGGCAACACCAGCTATCTTACTTATGGAAGGCAGCCTCACAAATTTGGAGCATCAAAACCTGAGTCGAAGCCCAAGTTCCACATCTTACCACGCTACACACAAGAGTCCAGCCCGGCCGTGAAGCATGGCGAGCCTGGTGACGGGCGCCATGGGAAGCCTCATCCCTAAGCTCGGCGAGCTTCTCAAGGAGGAGTACAACCTGCAAACCGGCATGAAGAAGCGCATCAAGTCCCTCACCGAGGAACTTGAGTCAGCGCAGGCTGCCCTGCGGAAGGTGGAAATGGTGCCGTGGGACCAGCTCGATGAGCAGGTCAAGATCTGGGCGCACCAAGTTAGAGAGGCGCCCTACGACATGGAGGATGTCCTCGACCCCTTCTTTGTCTCCATCCAGGGCCCTGATTCCACACGGGAGAAGAGCCTGCTCAAACGCTTGGGCAAGAAAATTACCATCTTGTTCACCAAGATCATGGCGCGCCGCCCGAGAATCAGTGTCGGCACCCGGACATCATGAGTCATCTTGAGGAGGTCACAGAGCGGTGTCGCAGATACAAGGTGGACGCGATATTGTTGTGGCCATGCCGCATACAGGCGTCCGTCATTGATCCTCGTCTTCACGCCATGTATAACAAAGTGGAAGACCTTGTCGGCATCGACAAGTCAAGCGGCGATCTCATATCCATCCTTCAGTCTCCGCAGCGGAAGGGCACATCAAACCTGAAGACGAAGATTGTAGTAATTGTCGGAGTTGGTGGGCTAGGGAAGACCACACTTGCCAAAGCTGTCTATGATAAGCTTCAAGGGGATTTCAAGTACACAACTTTTGTTCCCGTCGGGAGGAAGCCAAACCCGCAGAAAGTCATCCAGGGGATTCTCATTCAACTTGACAGTGAGCAGTATATGAAATTCAATTTTGCAGCATTGCAGCATATAAGTGAATTCATCAACGAACTCCGAAAGTTTCTCCATGAAAAGAGGTACCCATCAACAACTTAGCTTTGAGGTCTATTGTTTGCACTACTGTTTCAATATTATCATAAACTATTGATTACAAATAATATACAATGTATTGTGTTTATTTATTTCCAAATAATACGATTACATTTTCTTGAAATATAATCTTATGAAAGTGTAGCCTAGTTGTGTTCTATAGAAAATTTCTAAAAAAAAAAGCACTAGTCAAATTTGTATTTGGTGATCACGGTTGTGTCTAAAAACATCATTTATTTGCGCGGGAAAATTATATTTCTTTATATTTACATTCTAGACAACTTAATTATTAATTCAAGATTTTTTTGTTCTTGTGTGGATAGGTATTTTATTGTTATTGACGACTTATGGGAGAAGCAGTCATGGGAAACAATCAAATTGGCATTTGATGACAATAATTGTGACAAGTAGAATAATCATAACTACTCGTAACCGTGAAGTTAGTGAAATAGGTTATGAAGTATATGACCTACCACCACTTCCTGATGATAGCTCTAGAGAGTTATTCTTTATAAGAATTGGTGGTCATGAAGGAAAATTGGTTGATAATAAGCCAGATGAGGTCACTGTTAAATTTCTGAAGAAATGTGCTGGCATACCGCTAGCTATTATCACAATGGCTAGTTTACTAGCGGGTAAACCAAGGGAGAGATGGGATGAGCTATATAGGTCTATTGTTTTTGGGAGTGAAGATAGCGACCAAGCAAAAAATACTATGAGGATAGTATCCTTTAGCTACTATGACCTTCCTGCGCATCTAAGGACATGCTTGTTGTATCTTAGTGCATTTCCAGAAGATTCTACTATCCCTAAAGATTCATTGGTTTGGATGTGGGTAGCTGAGGGATTTGTCAAGAAGAAACAAGGCATGAGATTATTTGAAACTGGAGAGGGTTACTTCCATGACCTCATAAACAGAAGCATGATTGACGCGGTAAAGTCTCGCAAAGATGATGGCATTGTCACTGGTTGCCGTGTCCATGATATGGTGCTTGATTTCATCCGATCCATGTCAGACCAAGAAAATTTCTTCAGTATAGTATTGGACAATGACCAAGGCTCATTACTAGAGAGCAATAATGTGCCCCGTAGGTTAGCCCACCATAATAGGACCATGGGTCATGGACATTGTCACAGTGATGATTTGAATATGGCAAAAGTGAGGTCGATGTTTGTCATCAGCTGTGGTATAGAGTTGTCGGACCCGTTTCATGGATTCACGCTTCTACGCGTGCTAGTTATAGATTGCATGGCAAATAAGGGCAGTTTTGTTTTCAAAAATGAGCACGCGAGAAATCTACTTCACCTAAGGTTTCTCAGTATACGGGGAACATTTGTCGATAGCATCCCAGAAGAAATAGGAAGTCTGAGGTTTCTGCAGGTGCTTGACTTGAAAGAATCATTTCTTAAAGAATGGCAATCACTGGAGAGGTTGCCGCAACAGTTGCTGTGCCTGTGGCTTCCTATTGGTGAAGGCATGTCTAATTATTATGATGGCAAATTTTGGGTGCCCAGCACTCATAGTAATGATGACATTTTTTCATTGAGGAGGCTGACCTCCTTGGAGGAGCTGTCAATATCTGTTTCATTCCAACAAGTAATAAGTTGGCGTCTTCCCACAGAGCTCAGAGTGCTCAAACTTTCTATTCGGGGCAACAGTGAGGCCACTGCCGAAAGGGATTTCTGGGAATGTGTACGCCATCTCAACAGACTCGAGCACCTAACTATTTTAGGTGATGGTATTTATAGTATGCATGTAACAGACTTCATTCTCCCTGACGGCCTCCGGCACTTTGCTGTAGACTTCCACTTCTGCAAGCTGCCAGCATGCTTCAATGCTTCGTGTCTTTCTAACCTCTCCCACCTGGAGCTGGGGCAGCAACAACTAGATGAGTATGACCTGAAGATACTTGGAAGGTTACCGGAGCTCCGTTTTCTCGGCCTGGCAGTGTACAGCTCAGGTCAGCCCCAGTAAGCATCGTCCTCGTCGTCAGTGAGAAGGATGCTGCAGTAGTCTACTTCCCCAGGTTGCGGTGCTGGGAGCTGTGGTATGCGATGGTCTCGTTCCTTACCAACGAAGAGGACAAGCCCTCTGTTTCCGAGGATAAGTTGCAGAGTTCCATTGTTTCCGGTAGCACAGGTGGTGGCAGTGGCGGCGGCACCAGCACCGCCAGCGCAAGTGGAGGAGGAGCACCTCGCGATCGCTTCATGCCGTGCCTCCTGGAGCTTCGATTGTCATGCAGGACTTTCTCCTTATGGGACGATCGGTGCTGGGACAACCTTGGCTTCGAATACGTCCTCCCTTCGCTCCGGGAGATCTGCGTAGATACGGGCAACAATGAGAAGATAACGGCTGCAGTAAGGAGTGCAGCCGGAGCACATCCCAACCGTCCAGTGGTTCGTGTGGGGGCATGGTGGTAATTAACATTTTCTCACAAAAGGTAATTCATCTAACCATATTTCCTGAAATAGTACGTCTCCGTCTGTCTATACATTTATTGTGAATTCCCATCCCATAAATAAATACCTTATTTCTCTTCCTCCTCTCTCGTCATACTAGATCGATCCAGCTTTCACAAGGCGGCGCCGGTGACCACGTGCAGCCCCGTCCGGCCGTCCCTTCTCCCAGCGACGGCTTCTCTCCCGGCGGCCGGCCCTTTCACCTCGATCGGCCATTCAGCGGCGGCCTCCTGGCTGGTGGTGTGTCGGTGCCTCCTGTATCTACCCAACCAGCGGCGCCACCTCCACGACACCGGCTTACCGGCGGCGGCCGTCACCCCCATCGGCTCGGTATACCACGGAGATCTTGTGTCGTGGAGGATCCTGCAAGCAACACCAGAAATGATGATATTTGTACATGATGCTCCCCACCGTCCTGTCTTTTTTATATGCGAGCACCTGTGTTGTATTTATACATGATGATTTTTTTTTCATGGATTTTGTATGTACACGGTTATAAATTTGTGTGGATTGCTTTGACGCTGCGCTGTGAATACATATTTATCTCTGAATGTTGGCTGCTTCAACCTAGAGTGATATTGCCTTTGAAACTTAGACTGATCGAGGAAAAAACAAATACAACTACACTCTGTTCTGCTTCTTTCTCAGAACCTGTAGGGGAACCATTTCTTCAGGAAACGAACACACTCGTGATGCTTGGGTTTTTCTTCTCTCGTCATCCTGTGCCTTTGTGCATCATCAAGTTCGATGAGGAGGTTCATGATGGCTCATATGCAAATGGCTACTTAATGTGCCACATGGGCACACTACTATATAATTCATCATCACCGGCAGTAATTTTATCACCAGTTTTCTCTAAGCCATTGGTGATGCTCATGACCACCGATTGGTGATACCGACCATTGGTTTGTGTTACCGTCAGGCGTCAGTTCACTTTCTTTTCTTGTGTACCATGGAAATCTTGTGTCGTGGTGGATCCTGCAAGCAGCACCAGAAAATGATGATATTTATACATGCTCACCCGTGTCTTTTTTATGTGCAAGCACATGTGTGCTATTTATACATGATGTTTTTTTTCATGAATTCTGTATGGACACGGTGATGAATTTGTTTGGAACGCTTTGACGCTGCGCTGTGGCTATATATGCATTTCTGAACGTTGGCTGACCTGGACTTATATGTCCTTTGAAAATTAGACTGAAGAAAAAAAATACACCCACTCTGTTCTGCTTTTCAGAACAGGGGAAATATTTTTTGCGGAAACATACTCGTGATGCTTTTCCCGTGCCTTGGTGCATCATCAAGTTCTTTGCTTTATTTTGGCCCGCCACGTTTGAACGGCCTGCGTGACGTCTTGGCCCACCAGGATCACAACAGACAGGCCTCTAACCATGGAGGCCCTCAGCAGGAGGGATGGTTACACTGCAAGCTCACTAGACGCGTCGCCAGTAACAGTGTGCAAATACAAACGGTGCCTGCATGATACGGGGCCAACTTCCTCAAATAGAGCTGCACGGCTTCTATTGCTTCAGTTTCTCTCTCCCTACACGAAAATGTCTAGCTAGGCGCTTTCTCTGCATCTAAATCTGCCTGTGTATATGTCACACATGCATTGAGGTCTTCCTAGGCTCCTGATTTCAATGTCTCTCCATTCGAAGATGGATCCAAGGAGGCAGCGGAGGATTGGATTTTGAGGTCGCAGCCCTAAGCATCATCAATCGTGATGAGGCCAGTGCAGCAGTGCTTTAACGGTGTTCCCTCATTATGTAACACTCGATAGGGGATAGTATGTAGGTGCTACGACGAATTCAACTTAGAACTGGTAACTGGAGTTTACACTCCGGTGGCAATGGTCGCCGCCGGCCAACTCGAGCCTGAGCTCGCCGCCAACAGATCCGATGACAACCAAGACAACGTAACCATTTTCTCTACTACTCTTACTTAAGCTACACGGCGATTACAACGGGCTTGACCCGCTTGGGCTCCCGTCGCAGCGGGCCTGATTCAGCGCTTCCATTCTCGGGCCTCTCGTATTTCCTGTTGGGCTTCTTCTTCCTCTTTTGCTTGGGCTGGTCTTCATCCGTACGCCTTGTACAGTGACATCCCTCCCCCCATCAGCAACGGCTTGCCCCCAAGCCGCAAACTCAGGAAAACGTATCATCATGTCGTCTTCATCTTCCCAGGTTGCCAGGGCTGGAGACATGCCTTGCCACTTGATCAGGACTTCATGGTACACACGATTCTGGCGAGCGACGGCACGGCGATCCAGAATCATGTGGGGAACCTGCACTGGAAGTATATCTCAAGGTAGAGGGGTGAAAGGCACTGAACCTGTACCTCTGACAGGCTTGAGTAGAGAGACATGAAATACATTATGAATGCGAGATGATGGCCGCAGCTTGAGCTTATAAGCAACTGCCCCAATGTGAGCTTCCACTTCGAATAGCCCAAAGTAGCGATAGGAGAGTTTGGGACTGACTCTGGAGTTGACAGACTTCTGAACATAAGGCTGAAGCTTTAACCAAACCAGGTCACCCTCGTTGAACACCACGTCAAGGCGGTGTTTGTCGAGCTTGATGTTTCATACGGATTTGAGCTATGTGAAGCTGTTCTTGGATGACCGAGTTCATAAGTCGTCGGTTCTAAAGCCACTCCTCAAGATCGTGGACTGTACAGTCCTAGATCAGGATCGATCCCAAAAATGATTGGGTCGCTGACCATATAGAATCTAGAAGGGAGTGAGTTGAGTGGCAGAATGCTTACGGTATTATACGAACTTCGGCTAGATGCAACCATCGAGCCCATTGATGGGAACAAGAGCTGATGAAACACCTCAAGAAAGTTTCAATACACCGTTCACACGCCGCCTCCCGCCATCGCTCCGGGGATGATATGCTGAACTCATGCACGTTGAGTGCCCGAAAGCTTGAAGAGTTCCTTCCGAGTCCGCTTGTAAACACTTTGTCCCTCGCGGTAACATCCCCGATTTTCCACTAAGAGAAAATACCGCAGAATCGAATAATAATGTGAAAGTAGCACAAGATATCTCCATCACATTATTATTCACGATTAATATCATAGTCAAGCTTCATACATTTACATCATTACAAGAGAAATACAACTCCCGGGGACTCACCTAATACAAGATTAACCTAGCGAAAGCGTAACTCGGAATCTCGGGGTACACGTAGAGCGTCGACGAGTGAAGGCTCCTCCTTCACGGGCTCCATCGAGTCGGCGTAGAGATTGGCGGAATCAATCATCTTCTTCAAATTCAAGCTTGAGCGTAGGCACGAGACCACCTAATCCTTTTTATTTAGTGCGAGACAGTAATCCGCACACCGCCCGGTATGTGCGGTCATGGTCGCAAGACCGAATGAGCTTTGGTGGAAAACGAAAAATAAGGGATCCGGCGATCCTAGTATTTGGTTGTGGTTTGCATCCTTAGCGCATGCGGCGGAGTAATAATAATATTATTCACATTTTAACTCATTCCCAACATCTCCACAAAGTCCAACTCATCTCAACACATGTCTCAACACAAGCCTCACAGCTCACACACAGGTCGACAGGACAGCACCTGCTCCTCTGCCCTGCCTAACCGGCTCCCAGCCCTCCAGGCTCTCAGCCGTAGCACACTCACCACCACCCCACACTCGAGGTAAGGAAAGCAAACACCCTCTCTACTCGGAGAGAGAAAGATCCAGGAAAAACCTGGTCAAAAGACCGGCGCAGGCCGCGGGAGGTTCCGGCAATAGGCCAGGGTTACCTTTAGCGAGTCCAGGTCTAGACAGGTCCTAGCCCAAAGGCCGGACTATACGTATAGATTTACAACTCTGCAGAGCTTGTGCTCAAGACGCCACGGTCACCATCATCGACGCTGCGCAACGTCTAGGATGACATACGGAGACCTCCTAATCCGACGATGCCACCCAACCACTCAGCTCGAGAAGTCCCGAGTACCACCAGGGCCGAGACTCAGAAGAACAGTACGAGCTCAGACTCAAAGCACACTGCTGTCTCGGGAGGGTGTGGGTCCTCGACACCCCTACCTCCCTATAAACTATCCGCTATCCTCCCAGAAGGTATGGCACCGCCTGACTAAAAGGGGCAATCCGCAACCCGCCCATACGTAAGACGTGAGGTGAGCACCAAATTTCCCAGATCCTTAGTCCTCGAAGATACAAGTCCTTAGGTATGACCAGGCAAGACATCTTCACACTCCCTATTCCGGGCTTCGTGCCGCCACAAGAGTCGGCACCGGATCTCCACATCCACACACGCTTTACCGCCCGCAGGTATGGTAAAGAAGGGGACGCTTAGAAGTATCCCCAAGAAGATCGGGCCTCCACGACTCGTCAGATCCCGCCCGGTCGACTCGACCCTCACCACACACCCAAGTCTAGACGAAAACTCATCCCCCGGATGGCACAAGTCACCGGGCACCGGTCGCCCCGACACCACACTTCAACGCCCGGCACATATATTCCGGTTCAAATATATGCACGTAAGTGAGGTATAGCCACAAAGTGGCAAGTGCAAGCAAAGGGTAGAAATATATAAGTGCGAGCGCAAAAGTTGGGTAGTTGTGGTGGATGGGTTTTAAGCATGGCATTCGTGGTTCAGCAAAAGCATGCATCATATACTAGCAAAGGAATAAAGTAAAAGCGCTAGCATAGCTATTTGCAATGTCTAAATAGGATTCTCTAAGTAAAGTGCTGCCATGACACCTGCGATGTCGAGGAAGTAGTGGTACTAGCTTCATCGGGGGTAGTCATACCCGGGGTCTCCTCCTCCTGGGTCAACTCCACTCCATGGTCCTGTTGCCCCCCTTGCTATCTTCCTCCATCGAGCTCCGGTCCAACGCTAACCTCGAAGCAACTATCTCGCGAGACTACACGTGACAAGAGAGCAATCAATCAATAACGAGGCGACAGGACTCAAAAGGACCACGACACCGAAGAACACAAGGGGCGGCTAAGCCCTCTCGGCGTTTATCCGATCCTTGGACTAAAGAAATATGAGTGGTTGTTTGCGAAGTATGAGCTCAAGTCGTAGCCTAGCTCGTATGTCATCGGTCGATCACGTCGACCTATACGGCTTGATTAAATGGCATGGACCTTAGCTCATCCTGAGCAAACACCACTACACGCTAACTTTCGATCCACACGTCATTTAAATTGACGGGAGCCGAATAGGAGCGACAAAAGTAATTCCGATCTCCCCTAATCCGAACGCCATTATAATTGACGAGAATTAAGAGAGGGTCGAACGGGAAAGAGAAAAGAAGGGCGACACGCAAGAACACAAGTGCTTATCCCACTTGTAGGGTACCAAGACCAAGGTGCTTAATTTGCACTAAGGAGGTCTAATAGGTACAAGCATGCAAGTGTTTAAGCACGGAAGAATAAAAAGAAAGCGAGAAGATCAAGGACGGAACACTGCGAGAAAGAAGGTAGAACCCAATGGCCATGGCGAGGCCACGAGCTTCACCTAAGCGAGTTGCATCTGTCGCAACACGAAAGTTGGCTCCTAATTCGTATCCCACTTGAGCATAAGAACCGCATCGATATGGACATCGATATCGAGTCTGCCATGACCGCGTCTATGGGACGGGAGTAGGAGCTAACATTCGTAGTTCGATGGAACAACTAAAATGCGAGGGAACGAGTTACGCTCGGTGTTACGGCCACATCGGGATGAACCCACGACCGGGACATTCGAACGAGATACGATCCACTCGACCGCTCGACAAAGACGGCACGCCGCAGCAAACGACAACACAACACGACAACAAGCGGAGTCGCACATTCCACAGCGATAAGATGGAGAGATAAAAGATAGACCGCGCGAAGGCACGGCACATGCAAGATAGATAGATAAAGATATCGAGATAGATCATAAGTGACTCGATAGACATATTGATGGATGACCAGATTGATCTTATAAATTGATAGATATTTATTGATTGGTAAACAAGATGGATCATTTACATGGCAAGATAGATATATTAATATATACCACGATATAGTGTGAATAAGATAGATCGTATGTATTTGACAAAGATAATTAACAAGATAATAGAAGGAGGGTGTCAACATCGTCATGGACGGCGCCAACGTGATTTGGGGGCCGACCTTAGAGGCATAGGATAGCTCTGGCGCGTCCCCGTAGCTTGCAGCTACCGGTGGGCTGTCCGGTCAAGGTCGCAAGGTATACTGCTACACTGCATATTGACAAGCAACGGCACGAAGGCCGGGCTCAGAACAAAGTTGCAACAAGCTCAAGTATGGGCTGTAATTGACAAGGTTTAGGTCACGATGGCTCACCGGTAGATGAATGTGCAGCTGTCCTCTTCAAAGTGACAAGGCAGCAGCCTTGTTGATGGCTTGTTGTTCCCCTGCAGCATGTGAATATCGCGGCACGAAGGCCGGGTATCAGATGGGAACTCATGTGTAGGCATCGATTGGGAACACCAATAGACAGGTGAAGGGCAAAAGGTTTGGGCTTGCTCACCGGCAGCTTACCAGCAGCAGCTGCTCTCCTTGGCTGTAGGTGGTCGGTCTGGTCACAGGTGGTGGGGGTGACAGAGCTCCGATTGACGGCACAGCAGGGCTGCTACTTGCCTGCGATAATGAGAGAAGCGGCACGAAGGTCGGACTTAGCACCTTTCTGGCAAGGCATCATCTTGCTGCTGCTATTTTCCTACTGACATGAAACAACACGGCACAAAGGCCGGTTTCAGAACTGAACAGCAACATGATCATCAATGGAAAAAGGAAGGGCAGGGTTGTGGTCATGGTGGCTTACCAACAGCTGTTATCGATAGTGGAATTGGTGGTGCGACCAGAGATGGGCACGTCACCAGGCAGCAGCATCCAGCTCCTGATCGGAAATGCAACATGGTCAGAAATGAGCATCAGCATAGCTGTTGCCTTCCTACAACAGTGATGATCCATGGCGCGAAGGCCAGACATTAGTCGAGGACGACGGATGGAGAAGGCAGCAGCTTCAAGCCAAAGTGGCTCACCTAGGAGAGGCTCGGTCGGCATTGAAGTGCAGCAAGCAACGACGGTGGCACAAGGGTAGGCGTCCGGCAAGGCCGTGGCTTTCCTGCGGTGGCAAAGTGCCATGGCACAAGGGCCGGCTGTTAGATGGGCATCAACAGGAAGGGAAAAGGTGAGGGCTTGGCTAGTACGAGGGGCTCACCGGCTGCTGTTGACGAGCTCGTCGACATACTTGCTGCATCGTCGACGAGGGGGCATGGATGGCTTGACGTCGTGGTCGGAGCTCGTGCTGGTGCTTGCAGACGACGCGAGGGCGACGCAGCTCGACGAGGTGAGCGCGACGCGAGGTGGTGCTCGGTGTCCGGTCGGCATCAAGGTGCTGCTGCAGTCGGCAGCGGGGACGGCTTGCGGCTCCAGGACGGCGGTGCCGGTCACGACATCGCGGTCCTGACAGCGACGCGATGCAGCGCCGGGGTGCAGGGCGCCGACGGCGTTCCAGCTTGGTGGCGTGGCCACGTGCCGAGGACGTGCGCGAGGACGGGGCGACGTGGCTTCGAGGGAGGTGCGGCGCTCTTGCTGCGCAGCACAGCGAGGCGCTCGTGGCGTTGCAGTTGGGGCTTGTGGACGACGAGCGCACGCCCGGTGGTGCTTGACGCGGCGGACGGCGCGTCCACGCCTGGCACGACGCCGAACGGGGCTGGAGCAGCGGCAGTCGGGGCTTGGCGAGTGATGACGGGAATGCGGCAGCGGCGAGGTCGAGGATGGCTCGACGACATGACGGCGCGTCGTCGAGGTTGGCCTGGGGCTTGAGGGCACGCACGGCGTCGCGGTGGTGGCGCACTTGGCTGCTAGAGCGTGCAGTGACCACGGCGAGGCGACGTCTTGGCGACGAGGGACGGCGATGTAGCTCGCCGCGGCTCAGCGAGGGAGCAGGAGAAGTGGCGGCGCGATTTGGGGAAGATGTTGGCTGCTGCTCTACATTTATACGCGCGGCGCTAGGGCTGCGGGATGGGACGGACGGCGTCGATCCTCGGCCTCCGTGACGCGCGGACGCGTGGCGCGCATCCGACGACGGGCACGGATGCCAAGGATGCGGGAGAGGAGGCCAGCGCGGTTCTGGTCTCTTTTTGAGAATGACACAGTACAACGCAGACACTCACAACACGCACGCACACTCATCCCTATGAACACACGTCTGCTGAACCCTACCCCTATGAGCACCTCCGAAGGACTGGGCAGCCGGCAGATCCGAGATTCTCGAAGTCACCGGGTCTCTTGGCGGCAGCCGCCGCGTTGCCTGGGAGCACGGGCGAGAGCGCCCTAGGGTTAGGAGGGGCAGCGCTCGGGTTGGGCCAGCTGGGCTTGGGCCGGTGGGAGATGAGCCGGGCCGGCCTGGTTTGCTGCCGATTGCTGCACCTGGTAGGCTGGGCCACGGCGTGAGAATGGAGAAGGCCGGCAGCCTGTGCTGCTTGCTGGCAGCGCTGAGCCAAGAGGAGAGGGCCGGCTGGCTGTAGCAGAGGAAGAGGGGAAACATGTTTTTCCCTTTTAATATTCTCTATAAACGAATTTGAGTCTAGGCCAAGGAACGACGGTGAAGGAGAGTGCAAATCGGTCCATGATGACTTGCATGCAGGCTTTGGCTAATTACGGTTCGTGCACACTAAGCAAACAGGTACACACGAGCATGCAGGGGTGTAACGTGATGCCCTTGCATGCACACCATGATTGGAAAAAGGGGATTAGAAAGGAAGAGGTCCGGTCGGGATCAACGAAGGCTTTTCTTTATTTAGCAAAACTATATTTCAGATGAAATGGTAGCCTGGGTCTAAGGAGTAATAGGAAATGGATTTTCCTATTAAGATTTGATTCAAAGAATTCAAAGAGGAAGTTTCAAAGAGTTTGAGATAAATTCCAAAAGGACCGGCAAGAACATCAGTTTGTTGCCGACATGATTTGGAAGGGATTCCAATATCTCAAAAGGGTTGAGCCATTTATGACTCGTCATTAATCACCGTCTGCTAGTTGGGGTTCGTCAGTAGCACTCGGCCAGGCGTGGCCACCGGCCGGCTTGACGAGGTTGGTCGTGGTTGGCTGTCGGTTGGCCGGACATGGCTACAGGGGCTAAGGCTAGACGGGCTGGGCTACGAGTGTCCAGGAGGTGGCTCGATGGTTGGTTAGGTCGAGGACGTTGGCGTAGCTCTTCTCCTTGTCGACGGGGATATTCCATCTACGATCCGGGAGATTCGAGAGAGACTTCGGAGAAGACTTAGAGATGGTCAAGAGAGATGAGAGACATACTTGGGGGAACATTAGGAGGAACTCACGAGAAGATATGAGATTCGATAGGAGAGATTACTATGAAGCAAAAGAGAGTTGGGAATTATTTGGGTTGATCATGAGATATCTCCAAAAATTACGAGAAGAATTTTTGGAGCGGGAGAAGACAATTGCTACAGATTTGTGCACTCCGACACCAAACCCTAACTCGACTACAAAGCTTCGCAAACTCCTACAATCAATTCTACATGTATGCGACGTTTCGCTAGTGGGCCAACCTTACGTTTGACCTAGCAACTACATGATCCACACATTATAGGAAAAATTTTAAAAAGTTCGTATTTTTGGCTTCTCCAAAATCCGGGTTGTTACACCCTGTCAGAGATGATAACAGCTGGCATATCGTGAAGCTTGTATATGTGCTCCATGTACATTTGAGCCACCATCAGGGCAGAAAAAGGATGCTTCAACTTAATAAAATGGGAATATTTGGAGAATTTATCCACAATTACCAAAATGCAATTGAAACCATAGGAAGATGGGAGCCCTTCGATGAAATCCATGGTTACCATCACCAAGCTTTGCTAGGAACTTCCGCTGGTTGCAACAACCCGTGATATGGAATCCTTTCAGTTTTTGCTTGTTGGCAGATGTGGCAATTCTCCACATATTCTTTGATATCATGTTTCATATGGGGCCAGTAAAACAGCCGACCGACTCTATGATAAGTCACCAATGAACCAGAATGACCACCAACAGGAGAAGAATGGAGTTGGTCCATTACCTTAATCAGAAGCTCCTTTGAATGACCCAACCGAGATAGCATGTTTATATTTGCTAATGCCTTGTGTCAAGGAGTAATGACCTTCAGGATTTGGAATAGCCAAAGCACTCAACAATTTCTATGCTTCACTATTGTCAACATAACTCTGTTGCAGAGTTTGAGCCACACAGTTGAGCAAGAGATATTGCAATGAGATAAGCATCGTGGTTTGGTGCTCGAGATAAAGAATCAAGAAGACAATTAGTAGATCCCTTCTTGTATGTGATCTTATATTGATAGTGCATGAGCTTTGTAAGAACTTTCTGTTGCCAATAAGTGTGAAGCTTCGTCACCAAGAATGTTAAGCCATTTGACTGTATGGATAGTTTCACCGTGGCAAATGTATATGCTTTCCACGCTCTAAAGCTAATGTAATGGCTAGACTTTCCTTCTCATAGGTTGATAAACCTTGATGTTTGGGACCCGAGCTTTACTTACATAAGCTATTGGATGTCCATCTTGTTGCAAAGACAGCCCCAATTCCCGAAAGTTAGAGGCATCGGTTTCAACAACAAATGGTTTGTTGAAGTTTGGAAGGGCCAAAACCGGTGCTGAGATAAGAGCTTGCTTCAACAACTGAAATGCTGCCTCACAAGTGTCACCCGCACAAATAGTGTACCTTTCTTCAGCAATTTCAAATAAGTGGTCCGGATATCATGCCAAAATTCTTGACAAATCTCCTATAGTATCCCGCTAGTCCCAAGAAGCATCCGACCTCAATTGACGTGATCGTGGGGATGCCACTTGGCCACATCTTGGATTTTGGCTGGGTTGGTAGAAACTCCATTTGGAGATAAAACATGACCCAAGTAGTGCAGTTGTTGTTTGGCTAAAGAACATTTGGAGAGCCTGACTTTAAACTGGTGGTCCTGAAGCAATTGAAACACTTATTGCACATGTTGAACATGCTCTGCATATGTTCTGCTATAGATCAAAATATCATCCATGAAAACAACTACACATTTCCTGAGAAGAGGAGCCAAAATGTGATTCATGATAGACTGGAATGTGGCAGGTGCTCCTGTCAGGCCATAAGGCATAACCATGTACTCATAATGTCCATTGTGGGTCCGAAGGCGCTTTTGTATCCGTGCTCTGCGTGTAACCATGATCTGGTGGAACCCTGACCTTAGGTCCAGAGTAGAGAACCAACAAGCTCCATATAGTTCCTCAAACAATTCTTCCACTATTGGCATGGGGAATTTGTTTTTAACTGCGTAGGCATTTAATTTCCTGTAGTCAACACAGAGCCTCCACTCACCAGATTTCTTTTTGACCAACAAGGCAGGAGAAGCAAATGGACTATTGCTCTCCTTGATCATGTTGGACTGAATTAAATGTGCTATTTGTTTTTCTATCTCATCTTTCTGAGCAGGAGTGTATCTGTAAGGTTTGATCCTGAAGGGTTGCACACCATTGATCAAAGGAATAGAGTGTGTAACTGAGGAAGGTGGAGGAATGCCAGATGGTTCCTCAAAGATGGAGGGAAACTCCTGCACCAAAGCTGCAATTTCTGGAGGTATGTTTTCAGAAACCGAGCTATCCACAGTGTCTACTTCATACAATTCAATCATATTCCGATTTCCACTTTCTTGACTAGAGACAATGGCTGATTATGAGAGATCTCTTGGACTGGTAAAACAACATCTTGTATACACTAAAGCTTGACCACTTGATCTTGCATGGTGAAACTTAGCCATTTTTGCTTCCATTCCATTTGCATGGGACTGAATGCCTCAAACCATTCCATACCCAAGATTGCATCATAGCATTGCAGGGGAAGTACTTTGAATGTGTTGGTGAACAACACCCCTTGAGCAGTCCAGGAGCAGTTAGTGACTTCATGGGTACATTGGAGTAATGTGCCATCAGCCACTTTAACAGCCATGGGATGTGCTACTGGAGTCCATGGTTTCATGCATTCAGTTAGGTGGGCACTGATGAAATTGTGAGAGCTTCCGGAATCTACCGAATAATGGCTGGTTTGTGCTAGATGTGAGCATGGATTTTCAAAGTATGAGGGGCGACAACCCTTTTGTAGCTTGGTCGATAATGCCATGAGTTCATCGTGGTCGAATCAACTTGTTCTTGCATAGTTTCAGATAACATTCACCCAAAGCACTCCAGACTTTTTCAATCATGTTTAGTGGAATAGTAGCGGGGGCACTTGTGCCGTGGACCCCATTTACCTCCACATTTGAGACATAGTCCCTTGGACCTTCAGAATGGAGCAGGCGGCCCGACTTCTCATCCGGGTCGCCTTTGGCCACTTCGTATTTAACCTCTTGATGCTAAGTAGGAGTATATCCTTGATAACCTTGATTGTGCTTCGATAGTTCTTGGGAGTATTAGAGTTGAACTCTATTTTCTTGTGCTCCTTGAACTTGAAGCCATGCATGATCTCCTCCTCGTATAATAGCAAGAGAACTAGTAGTATCGAGGTCTTTGGGCCGATGTAAAATGATAGCAAAGACAATTTCAGGTTTAAGGCCATCAATGAATTTGCCGGTGAGTATAGCAGGATTGACATGGGGATCATGTGCTAACATTTGGTGCATAAGATCATCAAACAGGGATCGATATATACTCTAGGACAGTGGTGGTTTGCTCTACATGGAAAAACTGTCTGATAAGCTGGTTGAAGTGATCTCTATCAAATCTATCAACTACCATAAGACACGCCTCTTCCCAAGTACACTTCCCAACATTGATTTCAATGGTTTGCATCCAAAATTGAGCAGGTCCAAAGAAAATTAACAAAGGGCTAACTTGACCCAATTTTCAATAGGAACTTGGTAGAGATCAAAGTATGTATCACACTTTGCCTAATCCATAGCTTAGGATTTGTGCCACTAAACATAGGGAAGTCTACTTGTGGCATAGCAGGGGCCTAGATGGTTATGGGTACAACATGAATGAGTATGGCCAAACTCAAATCCGAGAGGTGGAGGTCGTGGATCTGGCCTCATACCTTGAGTGATTGGTGGCGCCTGGGTGTAGACACACCCACACCCACCATCATTGACGCGGTGGCCAAATGGCCCAAGTGCTGCCTTCGAGGAGGGCGCGTCCAGATGGGCGGACACCAAAGACCTTCGCCGAAAGTGGTCACCGGTGTGGTGTCCCCGCCGGGCTTGATTGACCCGGGACTTCGCCGAGGTCTCGAGCCGTTGACGCATCCATCCACGACGGAGGAACGAAGATTCGCCACCTCCTTGTCGACTTCAGGGCCCAAGACTCGAAATCGCCCTTGGCGGCGCAGGTCGGTCGCTCACCGAGGTGAGGATGGTGTCATCGCGTCCGCTGACCTCGTAATGGCACTCGATGGACTTCAGCGCCCCTCATCCATCTTCGAGAGCGAGCGCCGAGTTGCTCATCGACCTTCATCGCGACTTGGACTCTCGTTTGGGGATGAGCCGTAATGAATTCGTGGTGGTGGAAGGGATCGGGTGGCAATCTGATACCAGATGTAACACTCGATAGGGGATAGTATGTAGGTGCTACGACGAATTCAACTTAGAACTGGTAACTGGAGTTTACACTCCGGTGGCAATGGTCGCCGCCGGCCAACTCGAGCCTAAGCTCGCCGCCAACAGATCCGATGACAACCAAGACAACGTAACCGTTTTCTCTACTACTCTTACTTAAGCTACACGGGCGACACAACGGGCTTGACCCGCTTTGGGCTCCCGTCGCAGCCGGGCCTGATTCAGCGCTTCCATTCCGGGCCTTCGTATTTCCTGTTGGGCTTCTTCTTCCTCTTTTGCTTGGGCTGGTCTTCATCCCGCACGCGTCTTGTACCGTGACACATTACAATTAAAATTAGCTCTATGAACCGCGTCATGTAGTAATTACTGATATTTAAATTGTAATATTTGAGTTTGTTTCTGGGTTCCATCTAGGATCGAAGTTTAATACCAGGTTGCAAGCTGGCGATCTCAAGCTAATTGTGCCATTACAAATAGTAAGCATGATGAGCGAGGCACTATATTGTAAGTTATCAGAAAGAATCTTCAAACTACCGTACATCTATTTGAGTTTTTGTATGAGTCACACGGTAAGCATGATGGGCGAGATGCAAGGAACATTATTGAGGCATGACCAAGTCCCCCATCCACTGCCAGCTTGTTTAATTTGTCTCACGAAACTCAAGGCCACAGCTTGTGCACAAAAATAAAAAAAGTCCTATTTTGTACAACGTCAATACATTGTTTCAGAATTTATTTGTAAAATCAAATGCATAACCCAAACAAATATGGTTTTTCATGTTTGCAGCATGTAGATATATATAAATCTGAGTTGACGAGAACTCAAATCTAGATAGTTGTGTTGACTACGTACACCGCCCACCCAAATAGTTGAGTTTGATTATCACATCCTACGGCATATATTACTGATTCTTGTATTGTGATTTGGGAACTCTATATTACCAAAAACTAAGTTTTGTACTGCTACCCCTGTTTCTCACAAGGTTGCGAATAGAGCATGTGAACCAGTACTTGATTCAAGATCGGTTGAGTTGGCAAGCCATGTGATTATGAAGAGAGATACGTTCACCGAAAGACCCAATAATTGTTACTTGGTGATCAGTTAATTACTTTATTACAGATGACTGCAACGTCATCAAGAATTGATCGATCGATCTTCCGCGATTGGAATATGAGGAGGTTCATGATGGTTCATATGCACGAGAACGTATCCTCGTACACACGGGCTTATATGCAACCGTGCACATTAGCCATCCGGGCCATCGATTTCCCATCCGGTGGCCAGCAAAGCGAGGGTGGCTATTTTGCAATAAACCGCCCGCACGCCGCTTTTTTTTTTCATTTCACCCCCTGTAATTCACATTGGCCTGCTCGTCGCCGCAGCACCGGAAGCCGCAGGTTTCCCAACCGCCGCAGCGCCCAACGCTGCCGCCACCACTGGCGGCCATGTCCGCCGGCCACCGCCCTCAAGCGGCTCCTCCCCCGCGGGCGACGACCGGGCCGACACCGTGGCCGGAAGTCGAACTAGAGCGCCGCCTGCCCGTCGAAGCCACCGCCGCAGATCATGCTCGCCACGCCGCCGTCGTGGGAGGGCGGGATTGTGGTCGCCGTCAACCGCCACCACCGGCAGTCGAGGATGCCGGGCAGTCGCCACGCCACCACCGCGGTTCTTGCTCGTCACGCCGCGCCCGCGTCTCGGCCTCGGGTCCAGCCGTGTGGGGGGGAGGGCAAAGCGCGGGCGCGGGTGAATTGCAAGGGGTGAAGTGCAAAACGGTCAAGCACGTGCGGGCGGTTTATTGCAAAATAGCCACCTTCGCTTTGCTAGCCACCGGATGGGAAATCGAAGGCTCGATGGCTAGTATGCACGGTTGCATATAAGCCTGTTGTGCACAGGATACATTCTCCATATGCACATGCCTAATTAATGTGCCACATGGGCACACTACTATATAATTCATCATCACCAGCAGTAATTTTATCACCAGTTGGTGATGTTCATGACCACCGGTTTATGTTACCGACCATTGGTTTGTGTTACCGTCAGTTTACTTTTGTTTCTTGATGGAACACAGAAATTAGGTGGGTGGGATGGGAACCAAAACAGTGAGGCTGAAGGTAACGGAGATTGTGCACAGATACAACGGCAATGTCATAGAACAGAACTCATATTTTCAATGGCACATAAGGGACAAGTATAAGTGATACTTCTCTCATGACGAGGCTGGGTGCAGCTTTGTTTAGGTGATCACTCCACAACTATTGTTTGTCAAATTGTAATATTTGAGCTCTTTTTTGTGCTCCACCTGACCTGGCATCAACAATTAATGAAGTTAAAGGCAAGTTTTCAGTCGTCCATCTCAAGCTCACTGCCTGCTTATAAAAAGTAAGCATGAAGGGCGAGGCACAATATAATACTTATCAGAAAGAATGTTAAAGCTATCCAACATCTACAAGAGTTTTTTATTCGTCACCATGTAAGCATGATGGCCAAGGTGCTAGGAACTTTGATTGAGGCATGACTAAGCCCATCCACTGCCAGCTTGTTTAGTTTCTGTCACGTAACTCAAGGACACGGCTTGTGTAAAAAAACGGAAATTAATTTATGTAGAAATAATATATTATTTCTGAATGTATATTTGCATATATATAACTAGGGGAACTCTCTCGCGTTGCTGCAGTTATTCAAGAAAAAAGAAGAATAAATTTGATTTGATGTTAGCTTCTTTATATGAATGAGTTTGATGTTGGATGAAGTCATCGTGGAAGTGGCTTGATGCATTAAAGGAACCAAGTGGAAGGATATAGTGGGTTCACATAGTGGGGAATGATGTGGACACCTTGCATGTAGAGAGAAATCATCTAGTGGGGTTTATCCTTATAAGAGTTATAGATAAAAAATATGACACAAGAGAACAATTTATGATGTTTGAGCTGAGAAACTATGCTACAAAAATTTTATATGAGGCTGGCTTTTTTTTTTGTTCTCTCGTGGGTCGGCAATAGCATCCGCCCAAAGGGTTGTAAGGTCACGATTATAGTGGCGTTACATTTGCAGTTGTCCGTACCAACCATGGTTAATGAATTAACCAAGGTGTGTATGTTAGGATGCTTGCCACAGATAATAGTTTTAAAAACACTAAAAAACCAAAGCCCATCAGCAAGCTGTTTCAAGGCCACCGGTGAGCACAATCCGCCTAACAACTGCCTAGCCACTGCTATCTGGAAAAGGAGGGGGCCAGACCTGCCACTACATAGGAGGGGCGGATCCACAATCAGCGTGCAGGAGAATGCCCGATCCACCGCCATTGTGCAGGAGGAAGCCGGATCTACCGCCAACGAGGAGGAGGGGGCTAGATCCGCCGCTGGTGTGTAGGAGCAAGCCGATTCCTGACCGTCATCACTGAGGAGGTGGGGGATACCGATGTTGGTGTGCAGGAGGGAGGCAGATTCGTCCCCGGTGTGAAGGCAGGGGCCGCATCCATGGAAACCAAGGTGGAGGGCCTAGATCCGTCGTCGGTGAGGACTCCTAATCTGCCGTTGGTGCATAGAGGAGGCTATAGATCTGCCACTGCCGCCTGTGAAGAAGGAGGATCTGGGTCCGCGTCTGCTGCCATTGATGCCTCACGCAGCAAACACAAGCGATGACACAAGGAGCACCGCACGGATGGAGAGGTCGTGAGCCGGGCAAAGGGGCGACAACGTGCCCAAGGCTTGCGGAGGAGCGAGGAGTGTGTAGGGGTGGGAGGAGGAGGAGGAGGAAAGGGGTATGCGGGATTGGGAGGAGGAGGCTGTGTGCTCGGTTGAGGGAGGGATGGAAGAGATGCGATGCTGGGGAGTGTAAGATTGGGAGAGCACATATCAAACCCTAACTTCACATATATATACGAAGAGGGATATCAGGCCTTGCCTAGGCTTCATGGTCCTTGACCTTTTTTGTGGCGAACCTATAACTTTATTTTTCAATGAATAGCCTATAACTTGCCCGCCTCAGAAAATGGATTTATCACGGAGGATGCCCGCCACTGATAATAGATATTAACCGATGCTAGTATTTTTAAGTTGCCCACCTCAGTTAAATGATATTCCAAGGCGGGCAAAAGTGCCTGCTTTGGTAGATAAAAACACCCGCCACCGTTAATCGGGTCTAACCATGGAGGGCAAACAGGACCTGCACTAATACACAATTTATTAACTGTGACGGATCAAAAAACCGCCATCAACGAAACACCATGGTTAATCGTTTAGGGTTTTTGGTGTTTCGTTCACGGTAAATAAGTCCCACGCTGCCCCACTAGAGGGAGACAGGGGAGAGAGAGAAGGGAAAGGGAAGTTCGGGAGTTGTTGACTTGAGGAGATGGGCTGTGGTTGTTAACACCAAAATTTGGTAAAGCCTGGATGACAGATGAGCCGGCATGCGATGGTTCGGTAAAAGAGTCATTCGGCTAACAAAAGACAAACGGCAACGATGTGGCGTTCGGGAAGCTGCTGTTATTCGGCTAGAAGCCTGAGTCCGAGAAGGAGCTGAACATGAGATGGTTCGGCAAGCAAGGAGCATGAAGGAGGAGTATCCAGGACAAGGGCCCACGTCACGTGCAATTCCACGACTCCGAGAAGACTTGGAGGACAATGTATCTTAGCTAGATATTTTCGTTATGTTTATTCGTAATTAGTTAGGACTCGTCAAGCCCAGGGTATAAATATGAGACCCCCGACAACTGTAAATGAATCTACCAAAATCAAATACAACCAACCCGGCTCCGTTCCTTGGCTCCGGCCACCCTTCGAGTCCAGTCGTATCGTCGATCTACTGCGAGAGGATTTCATCGACCCGTCGACCTCCGTAAGTACCGGCAACCTTGCACCATGTCTAGTATCGTCAGCGGATTTAGATTATTGCAAGTAGTCTTGTTCACGCTTTAGTATCGCCAGGGGATTTTAAGCTATCGGGGGCAAGAGGGTTCTTTTGTCGATCATGAGCCATCCGGTGGGCTAAGGTCCGCCAAGAGCTAGTTATCGGCTTCATTAGGCTTGGCAATCTAATGAATTCATTAAGTTACCAAGTCGCGCATACTTCTTATTTGCTTATTTATTATTATGATAATTTGCACACACTTTTTGCCCAATCTAGATTGATATAGTTCGGCTTTATCTTTTGTTAGATCTAGATGTCATCAATACTTTCAATGTTTATCATTAAACTTGTCATTAGATCTATCTATGCTTTCATAGCCGAGCCTAGATCAATCTAGGTTGTCACGTGTTGCGGGTTCTTACGCGTTTAGTCATGAGTCGTGCGGCAGGCTAAGGTTTTACGTGTAAGTTCCTTCTTCATGGACCTCGGATTCGGCAAGCTTGCCGAATACGCTTATGTGTTTACTTGTATCTTGCATGTGTAAGTCTACCTATCGTTAGAGTCTAGTCCGGCAAGCCGTATCATGTGGTAGATTAGCTTGTTGCAAAGGTATCATGCAAAGTGGATAGCTGTTAGGACGAAGAGGGTTTAGAGCGGTTAAGTCCGCAAGCCGTATCATGTGGTGGATTAGCTTGTTGTAGTGTATCATGTGGTGGATTGTCGTTAGGACTGATCGGGACGAATCTCTCGGCTTTGCTTTAGATTAGGTTTGCATGTGTACTTTTACTTGTCTATGCATACGCGCCTCAACGAGTAATGAGTATTTATAGATCTGTTTAGATGTACGCGTGCTTTTAGCTTATCATGGTTAGATTGTATCATGCGGTGGATTGATCTAGTTGTGGTAAGTGGTTTATATCTCAGAGCAAGTGGTATCATGCGGTGGATTAGCTTGCAAGGGTTTAGGCTCGACGGGGGTTAGGAAGGCTAGACGTCGCGGCGCGCATGTTGGATGAAACCTATGCATGTGTCATTTAGATTAGGTTTATATTTATGAGTTACCTCGCTTATTGTTCCATGTTGTCAATTAAATCGATCCATGCAATAGAGCTTTATGATGTCATATCATGATGATCGACTTTACTTGTTCAAACATGTCTTCTTAGGATCATTCGGAATCAAGTTATTACATTACATCTTTATACATGCTTACCGAATGTATTCATTATCTCATGACGTATAGCTCTCATAGCTATGTGTCATTACAACCGCCTTGGGGCCATACATGGGGAACCGCCTTGGTCACACCGTGCATGTTCCAGATCTCACGCTTTACCTCCTTGTCAATTAATAGGTCAAATTGATCGGCACGCCTCAAGACACTTTCGCAAATCGAGTAAAGCCAGCTATTCTAGCTTGTCGGTGTGTGCGCGCAGAGTCGTGTTTTTGTGCCTACAAAGGGTTGAGTGCGAGGAGACAGAAGAGATGTGAGGATTGAAACCCTACGGCCACGATATATATGAGAGCAGTGACATTGGGCCAATATCGGCTTTTTTCTTGCTAGGGTTTGCTAGATGTCTGGGCCTTGTTTACCTGGTGGTTTTTTATAAAATGTTAAAACCGCCATGGTTAATCTCCGCAGCTAATAGAATGGAAACGCCTTGTAAAAGATTTTTTTTGTAGTAGTAGAGTTGTGTCTTCCGTAATCATGTTTGTAGTAGTGAAAATGGATGGTTTCCATTCAATTGAAAATAAGCATATAAATTTGAGTTGAGGAGAACTTCGAATCTGGACGGCTGGATATATGACTACTACTTCCACCCTAGTCGAGTTTAATTAATTCACATTGTAGGGCATGTGAACGTGAACAAGTAGTTTAAGCTGCCCGATCAGTAGGGTTAGGTTGGCAAGCTACAAGTTTGGAAGAGAGACGGTGACCTAAAGACGCAATAATTGATAGTTCCTCCATTGTAAATTCTAAGTCATTCTAAGAATCTTGGAGAGTCAAAGTATCTCAAATTTGGCCAAATTTATATGATAAGTTAATAGCATTTATGATGCCAACTAAGTATCTTTAGAATCGTCATTAATTATACTTTACTAATATATCTAGTTTATGTCACAAGTCTTTATAATTCTCTCTATAATTTTGATCGATGCTTTGACTCTCCAAAATTTCTTCGAATGACTTATAATTTGGAATTGTGGTAGTAGTTAATAATGCATTTTAATTAATAACAAACATTTCCCAGTTACGTTGGAACATATGTATTAGGAGGTTCACGAGATGTGCGCACACATGAGCACACGCCTGACATGCCACATGGGCACATGGGTTCCTCACGACGTGCCTGCTACATGACCTGCTCGTCCAACCAAACAAATGAAAATTGCATCTTCTAATGGCGGATCCTTCTCATATTAAAGTATAGATATAGTCAGTACGTAGGCCGTCATCGCCAGCTAGCTCCACATGCTTCCCATCGGTTACGGCAGGGTCCCACCGCGAGGTTTTTCTTATTTGGTAAATTATTGAACTGCATAGCTCAATTACAAAGCGAGATTGGAAATTGTTATGACATTTAGATGAAACACTACAGTCGGGGCTCTGGCTATAAATACGATACTTCCCAGTTACTACTACATCCATTCCAATCCACATCGATCTCCCAACAAGTTCCACACACCTCCATCCAAGTTCCACACACCTCCATCCAGCCCAGTCCACACAAGCAGCAACCAAGCGCTCGTGGAGCATGGCGAATCTGGTGATGGGTGCGATGGGCAGCCTCATCCCCAAGCTTCAGGACCTACTCAAAGAGGAGTACAACCTGCAAACCGGCATGAAGAAGCGCATCAGCTCCCCTCACCGAGGAGCTTGCTTGCGCCAAGCAGGCAGCCCTGCGGAAGGTGGAAGCGGTGCCCTGGGACCAGCTCGATGAGCAGGTCCAGATCTGGGCACGCCATGTCGGGGAGGCATCCTACGACATGGAGGATGTTCTCGACACCTTCCTGGTACACGTCCAGGATCCCGATTCCACCGAGCGAAGAGCTTGCTCGAAGGCTTGAGGAAAAAAATCACCAACTTGTTTAGCAAGAGCAAGGCGCCCGCCAAATCAGTGTCAACGCCAAGGACATCATTAGTCATCTCCGTGGAGGTGACAGAGCGATGTCACAAGTACAAGGTCGATGATATTGCTTTGGGCGGACAACTGCGTCGCCGCCGTTGATCCTCGCCTTCATGCCATGTACAACAAAGTGGAAGACCTTGTTGGCATCGACAAGTCAAGCGGTGAGCTCATATCCATCCTTCGTCTCCGCAGCGGGAGAGCACATCAAACCCGAGAAGAAGATTGTAGTAATAGTCGGAGTTGGTGGGTTGGGGAAGACCACACTTGCCAAAGCTGTCTATGATAAGCTTCAAGGGGATTTCAAGTACACAGCTTTTGTTCCCGTCGGGAGGAAGCCAAACCCACACCAAGTCATCCAGGGATTCTCATTCAACTTGACAGTAAAAATATATGGAATTCAATTTTGCAGCATTGCATCATATAAGTGAATTCATCAACGAACTCGAAAAGTTTCTCCATGAAAATAGGTACCCATCAACAACTCAGCTTTGAGGTCTAGTGTTAGCACTACTGTTTCAATGTTATCATAAACTATTATATTTGTTTATTTCCAAATAATACAATCTTATAGAAGTGTACCCTAGTTGTGTTCTATAGAAAAATTCTAAAAAAAGCACTAGTCAAATTTGTATTTTGGCGATCAGGGTTGTGTCTAATAACTTGATTTATTTGTGTACCGGGAATTTATATTTCTTTATATGTATGTTCTAGATAACTTAATTATTAATTCAAGATTTTTTTTTTCTATTGTGGATAGGTATTTTATTGTTATTGATGACTTATGGGAGAAGCAGTCATAGGAAACAATCAAATTGGCATTTGATGACAATAATTGTGACAAGAGAATACTCATAACTACGCGTAACCGTGAAGTTAGTGAAAAAAGGTTATGCAGTTTATGACCTACCACCACTTCCTGATGATAGCCCTAGAGAGTTATTCTTTATAAGAATTGATGGTCATCAAGGAAAATTGGTTGATAATAAGACAGATGAGGTCACTTGTAAA
Organism: Hyparrhenia diplandra; assembly: GCA_015847255.1. Lineage (NCBI taxonomy): Eukaryota > Viridiplantae > Streptophyta > Magnoliopsida > Poales > Poaceae > Hyparrhenia > Hyparrhenia diplandra. Next base: position 261,988 of record JADLZK010009587.1, on the reverse strand, counting down.
ATTTCTAAAGAAATGTGCTGGCATTCCGCTAGCTTTTATCACAATGGCTAGTTTACTAGCGGGTAAAACCAAGGCAGAGATGGGATGAGCTATATAGGTCCATTGTTTTTGGGTGCGAAGATAGTGACCAAGCAAAAAATACTATGAGGATAGTATCCTTTAGCTACTATGACCTTCCCACGCATCTAAGGACATGCCTGTTGTATCTTAGTGCATTTCCGTAAGATTCTGTTATCCCTAAAGATTCATTGGTTAGGATGTGGGTAGGCTGAGGGATTTGTCAAGGAGAGACAAGGCATGAGGTTATTTGAAACTGGGGGAGGGTTACTTCCATGACCTCATAAAATGTAGCATCTTTGGAGGCAAAAGTCTCACAAGGATGATTGGGTCATCACTGGTTGCCGTGTCCATGATATGGTGCTTGATTTCATCCGATCCATGTCGGACCAAGAAAATTTCTTCAAGTATACACTCTTTGAATCCTCCCCGGTTCCCTAGGGTTTTTTAGTTTCCCTAGGGTTCATTGGCGTTTCTAGGGAAAATATTTTATCCCTAGGGTTTTTCGACACCCCTAGGGAAAGCAACGATTTCCCTAGGGGTTCTATTTTTTCCTCGGGTGCTCATGCCACCGTGTCACATTTCCCTAGAATTACAAACATGGTTTGTCGGGATCCAAATATTTTCCAGGGAATCGAGATACTATTCAGCTCCCGCCGCTGGCTCCCGCCACCATCAGCCATCTTGGCGCTACAGCTAACCTTTTCCCCCCAATCCCATCCCCGTATATATAAAAAAAAAGAAAAAAAAAAAAACAAAGAGAAAGCCCCAAACCACGAGCAGATCCCCACCGCCGCGCCCGATTTCTCGACCCCGCCCGCCACCCGCTGAGTCCCCGGTGCCCCGCAGCGACCCCCGGCACCCTACTGGCCGCCGGTGCCCCGCAGCGACCCCCGGCGCCCTTTCTCGACGCCCGGCGTGCCGCCGCCGCCGGTGGCTCGTCCGCCCGCCGCCGGTGGGTCTTCTGCTGCCACGACCCCGGCCACTTTCGCAGCGACGGCGCCCCGCGACCTCGCCGCCCGCCCGCAGCGAGCCACCAGCTCGACGCCGGCCCGTCCAACCGCAGGGAGCCCGCTGCCAACGCCACCCGACACCGGCCGGCCTCCAGAGGCACAGCCCGTCCGCCCGACGCCGCCGGCCAACAGCTTGGCACAACCCCCGTCCACCACAGGTCCAGAGGTTTGGTGATTCATGGTCCTGTCTCAAATTTTATCTTCGTTGCAAAAAATTTGCCCAGCAATTTTAGTTTGTAATGGAAATTTCAGTGTGTCATGAAATTTCTATGCCCCAGCAATTGCAGTGTGTAATGGAATTTTATCTTTGTTGCAAAAAATTGGCCATGCCCCTGTAGCTAATACAAACCAGCTTCATTTTGCTAAATACTTCTTGAGTTTAGTGTAGGCAATGCATTGCGCCATGTTCAGCAATAAAAGTCAAATCATCAAAACTCGCAAGCCTGCTGCAACTTACTGTCTTTTACCTTCGCTAAAATTTTCTATGTGGTTTGTCATCAGGTGAGAAGGGAAAGGAAGATCTGTAGTGCTGTGCAAGGAAGGTTGGATAGCTGTCCCCGAGTCTCTGAAGGAAGGTTTTGACGCTCTAAGTGGTGCTTCTAAGCAAAGCAGTACAGGTTTGAATTAAGTTTGCCTTTTATTAGTTTCATTATATTGCTATATATATATATATATCAGTTTAATTACTTTGTGCACTGTGACTGATATGCTACTGTTCTGAGTGTGCAATATATATCAGCCTCCCTTTTTTGTTACTAGTAGTTACTATATGTTTGTGCTCTTCATTATAAACTCGCCTTTTAGTTTTAAAATGCTCTTATGATATGAACTATGACATAGTACTGCCTAATTTTCAGTTTGTTGTCACAACATAAACCATGTCACTAGAAGACCGTAGTTGGATGTACCATGGTTGGAAGAACAATGGTTCTCATTCCCCAGAATGGGTGCGAAATACTAATGCTTTCCTAGACCGTGCTTTCAGCAATGTTCCTAATTCTGAGAAATCCGGAGTAGTATGTCCATGTTCAGATTGTGGCAATAGAGTTAGTCGGAGGAGAAAAAAAAAAAAATATGTGACAAGATTGCTGGAAAGTTCTATTTGACACGGGAGGAGTACATTGCCCAACGCCCGACTGGTTGCTGGAAAGTTGCTGGGAGGTTTTAGCCACAGAATGGAGTAGTGCTAAATTCAAGCAAAGATCTGAAACAAATCGTGGAAATCGCTATAGCCAGAAATTTAAACCTCACAAAGGAGGATCAAACTCTATTGCAATAATACGTCAAAAGTTGGTTAGTGTCCTCTTTCTGAAGCTTATGTTGTTTTGTGGCTGTACACAAATAATTTGACATTTTTCTTCATTGTAGTCTAAGAAATTAGGAAGAGAAGTGTCTGATATTGAGGCATGGGTCCATTCCCATAGGGGTTCCAATCCTGAAGATATTAGTTCATTGAACACCGATGAAGCCTCTTCATGCTTGGTAATTGCTAGTTATTACATCCAATTGTTCTTTGCTGCCACTTATTTTGCAAATATTGACTAATCAATTTATTTAATTGATAGGAGAAATATAAAGTTAAGGTTCCTTCTCCCCAGCTCCTCCTCCACTGCCTCCCAAGATATGTGGCTGCATCAAGTCCAAATCCTCTCTTGTCAATGTAAGTTTGATGATCATTATGCCTTTTTTGGATCATCTGTTGGATACCAGGTTGGTGCATTTGTATAATCTAGTGTGTTCTCATTTGTATAATTGCATACCAGGTTGGTGCATTTGGATCATCTGTTGGAACGGAAACTCCGGAGGAAACATTGAGTAGGATCGCTTATGGAGGCTATCGTTGTCATGTGAATGCCACAAGTGGTGCTCTTAAAGATGACGATGAATTTCCAATTTGACATGTATTGTTAGGACCATAGGCTTAGAACCTAATGTGACGGTGCTGTGCTCACTTTTGATATTTGGCTGTTTTGGGCTTCGCTCCTCTATCCAGCAGTGCTGCGGTGCCTGCAGCTGCTACTAGTTATTATCTACCAGGTTGCAATATGCACCAATGTGTAGTAGTGTTTGGTCATTTTGATGCCACAAAGTGGTGTTTATGTTAGTCTCTAATCATATATTGCAACTGAAGACAATATGTATTAATGAATGTTAATATTGATGGAGACAAATGGAGGCAAGGAATGTGTGTACGGTCCATTTAATTCAAATTTTGTATTCAAATATATATAATGGTGAATGTGTACTGTATATAATTCAAATTTTGTATTCAAATATATATATATATATATATATATATATATATATATATAATGGTATTTGATATGTTCTACAAGTTCCCTACAAAACCCATCCCCTAGGGGAATGATCTTTACACGTGAGCACTAGTACCATGTCAAAGAAATTTCCCTAGAACTGAAATCACCCTAGGGAAACTATTTCCCTAGGGTTTTCTCCGTCCCCCCTAGGGCACTTGCTGCTTTCCCGTGAAAATTGTCCCTAGGGGACAACCCCGACGAACCACCCTAGGGAAACAAGTTTCCCTAGGGTACTGTGTCCTTTCCCTAGGGTTTTTACGCCCTAGGGAAACAAGACGATTCCAAAGAGTGATAGTATTGGACAATGACCAAGGCTCATTACTAGAGAGCAATAATGTGCCCCGTAGGTTAGCCCACCATAATAGGACCATGGGTCATGGACACGGTGATGACTTGAATATGGTAAAAGTGAGGTCGATGTTTGCCATCAGCTGTGGTATAGAGGTGTCGGACCCGTTTCATGGATTCACGCTTCTACGTGTTCTAGTTATAGATAAATGCAAGGCAATGAAGGGCAGTTTTGTTTTCCAAAATGAGCATGTGAGAAATCTAATTCACCTAAGGTTTCTCCGTATACGGGAAACACTTGTCGATAGCATCCCAGAAGAAATAGGACGTCTGAGGTTTCTGCAGGTGCTGGACTTGAAAGAATCATTTCTTAAAGAATGCCAATCGCTGGAGAGGTTGCCGCAACAGTTGGTGTGCCTGTGGCTTCCTATTGGTGAACGCTTTTCTAATGTGTATGATGGCAAATCTCGGGTGCCCAGCATTCGTAGTAATGATGACATTTTTTCATTGACCAGGCTAACCTCCTTGGAGGAGCTTTCAATATCTGTTTCATTGCAACAAGGAATAAGTTGGTGTCTTCCCACGGAGCTCAGGGTGCTCAAACTTTCTATCTCGCGCAACTGGGAGGCCACTGAACAAAGGAATTTCTGGGAATGCTTATGCAATCTCAACAGGCTCGAGCACCTAACTATTTTAGGTAGTGTTATTCATAGTATAAAAGTAACAGACTTCATCCTCCCTGGCGGCCTCCGGCACTTCGCTATAGGCGGAGCCGACTTCTGCAAGCTGCCATCATGCTTCAGTGCTTCGTGGCTTCCTAACCTTTGCCACCTGGACCTGAAGCTGCGACAACTAGATGAGAATGACCTGGAGATGCTTGGAAGTTTACCGGAGCTCCGTTTTCTCCGCCTGGTAGAGTACAGCTCAGGCCCAGTAAGCATCGTCGTTGACGTCAATGAAAAGGATGTTGCAGTAGTCTACTTCCCCAAGCTGCAGTGCTGGGAGCTGTGGAATGCGTTGGTCTCGTTCGACACCAACGAAGAGGACAAGAGCATTTCGTTTCACTTGTGGAATCAAGGAGACGCCAGGTACATGGGCAAGCACTCTGTTTCTGAGGATGAGATGCAGAGTTCCAATACTTCAGGCGGCGGAGGCGGCTGCGCCAGCACCGGCGCAACTGGAGGAATAGGAGCAACTCGGGATCGCTTCATGCCGTGCCTGCGGGTGTTCCGTATTGAACCCCCGGAATCCGACGAGTGTTACTGGGACAACCTCAGCTTAGAATACGGAAGATGGAGGTTTTAAGTGACAACAATGAGAAGGCAATGGAAGTGCTAAGGAGTGCAGCCGAAGCACATCCCAACCATCCTGAGTTTTGTGTGGGAACATGATTCTAACATGCATGTTCTCACAAGAGGTATAATAAATAGGTAATGTCGTGTATTCCTTTACCTAAGTATAATGTATAGTTCATCTCACCAAATTTTCTTAATTCCATTTCACTCTATATATTGAGAATTCCCATAAATTAAGTAATACTACTTACAGATTCCTTGTTCCTCACCCGCCTTTCTTGTCATATAACAGATCCAGCGTTCACGAGGCGGTGGCGGCGGCGACCTCCTACACTCAGCGAACGTAGTACCTCCTGCTTGTCTACCGGCAGCAGGCCCCCTCCACTAGATCAGGCCCATCCTCCACCTGCAGCCGCGGCTTCTCCTTCCCCATCCTCTTCACCACCGTCTTCAATTTGGCAACGGCAGCAGTGCCTCCTGCTCACCGGCCACGGACCACTATCCTGCTTTCCTGCATCTCCGGCAACGGCGCCGCCACCTCCATGGCACTGGCTCACTGGCGGCGGCGGTCACCACCATCCTGCAAGCAGCACCAGAAATGATATATTTACACATGATGCTCCCCACCGTCGTGTCTTTTTATGTGCGAGCACCTTTGTTTGGTATTTATACATGATGATTTTTTTCATGAATTTTGCACGTACACGATGATGAATTTGTTTGGAAGGCTTTGAAGCTGGGCTGTGGATGTATATTTATTTCTGAACGTACGTTTGCCGCTTCGACCTAGAGTGATGTGGACTTTCAAAATTAGACTGAAGAAAACAAAATAGAACCACTCTGTTCTGCTTCTCAGAACAGGGGAACCATTTCTTGCCGAAACACACTTACGATGCTTGGGTTTTTGTCTTATTTTGTCCCTGGAAGCAGTGGCTTCGTGCGTCATCAATTTCATCATCAAGTGCCTTCGTCATGATGATTTTTTTTTGTAATAAAAATCTATATTCCCACATTTTCATACCTGGAAGCCGAATGTTACAAATCACTTGGCAGCTTGGGCCAATTAAGGACTGAGGAGTTGAATACTGAAGAGGCACTTGGTGTATTCCCAAATCCCCGATGCATGTTTTGGTGGAAAATTATAGAAAAGAATTTGAATTAGGCCTGTTGGTGGTTTGGACATATTGTAAGGCTGCAATGTTTCGGCCCACCAGGATTAGGCCTCTAACCGTGGAGGCCCTCAGCAGGCAAGCTTAGTTGACGCGTCGTCAGTCTCTCTCTCAAAAAAAAAAAAAAAAAAAAAAAAAAAAAAAAAAGGACACGTCGCCCTGAACAGTGTGCATATATATACCAACGGTGCATGACGCCGGGCATACTTAGTCGACTGTTGCAATCGTTGCAAGACATCTTTTGTCCTCAACAGAGCTAATTGGCCGCATGTTTTGTTCGAAAAAAAATAAAATATTGAATAGGGGTAATAGTACATAATGGGCCCTTTCGCATCAAAAATACGTAATGGGCCTGTCCACCACGACGACCTGCATCATGCAAAGGCTTTGTGTGTCTCGGCTCACAAGGATTAGGGCCACACAGCGAGGATGTAACCAAGAAGTGAAAAAAAAATCAGAAACAGAGGCGAAGAGCGCGCAAGAGGCTATCAGGCTGCGATGATGTGTTTCCATGGCACTGTTGCACTATGCTCCCTCTTCTATGCCGCTGCTGCTTCAGCGGCTTCTTGGCTCGGATCAGTTGCCTACGTGGCCGAATTGTGTCTCCCAACCCATTGTGGCTGCCTGCTCATAAGACGAAACCACAGAAATGAGCCAAGATAACGGCCCCAACAGCGACCAAGAAGCCGTTGTGACCCAAAACGACCTCTGAGTCAACAATGACCGTGTAGCCACTGGACCCAAATGACCATAGGCTTAACAGTGACTAGGTAGCCACTAGAACGCAAAAGACCAATAGTGACCTGAACCCATCGGGCGTGGCTCCTACATTTTTTTATGAGACATCCTGGCAACAAAGGAACTAATTAAATGAGATTGATTTGATCTTTTCTTATATGAATCATGTGCATTTGTTCTTGTGTGGATAGGTATTTTATTGTTATTGACGACTTATGGGAGATGCAGTCATGGGAAACAATCAAATTGGCATTTGATGACAATAATTGTGACAGTAGAATAATCATAACTACTCGTGAACCGTGAAGTTAGTGAAATAGGTTATGAAGTATATGACCTACCACCACTTCCTGATGATAGCTCTAGAGAGTTATTCTTTATAAGAATTGGTGGTCATGAAGGAAAATTGGTTGATAATAAGCCGATGAGGTCACTGTTAAATTTCTCAAGAAATGTGCTGGCATACCGCTAGCTATTATCACAATGGCTAGTTTACTAGCGGGTAAACCAAGGGAGAGATGGGATGAGCTATATAGGTCTATTGTTTTTGGGAGTGAAGATAGCGACCAAGCAAAAATACTATGAGGATAGTATCCTTTAGCTACTATGACCTTCCCCGCGCATCTAAGGACATGCTTGTTGTATCTTAGTGCATTTCCGAAGATTCTACTATCCCTAAAGATTCATTGGTTTGGATGTGGGTAGCTGAGGGATTTGTCAAGAAGAAACAAGGCATGAGATTATTTGAAACTGGAGAGGGTTACTTCCATGACCTCATAAACAGAAGCATGATTGACGCGTAAAAAGTCTTGCAAAGATGATGGCATTGTCACTGGTTGCCGTGTCCATGATATGGTGCTTGATTTCATCCGATCCATGTCGGACCAAGAAAATTTCTTCAAAGATAGTATTGACAATGGCCAAGGCTCATTACTAGAGAGCAATAATGTGCCCCGTAGGTTAGCCCACCATAATGGGACCATGGGTCATGGACATTGTCACAGTGATGATTTGAATATGGCAAAAGTGAGGTCGATGTTTGTCATCAGCTGTGGTATAGAGCTGTCGGACCCATTTCATGGATTCACGCTTCTACGCGTGCTAGTTATAGATTGCATGGCAAATAAGGGCAGTTTTGTTTTCAAAAATGAGCACGCGAGAAATCTACTTCACCTAAGGTTTCTCAGTATACGGGGAACATTTGTCGATAGCATCCCAGAAGAAATAGGAAGTCTGAGGTTTCTGCAGGTGCTTGACTTGAAAGAATCATTTCTTAAAGAATGGCAATCACTGGAGAGGTTGCCGCAACAGTTGCTGTGCCTGTGGCTTCCTATTGGTGAAGGCATGTCTAATTATTATGATGGCAAGTTTTGGGTGCCCAGCACTCATAGTAATGATGACATTTTTTCATTGACGAGGCTGACCTCCTTGGAGGAGCTGTCAATATCTGTTTCATTCCAACAAGTAATAAGTTGGCGTCTTCCCACGGAGCTCAGGGTGCTCAAACTTCATATTTCGGGCAACAGCGAGGCCACTGCCGAAAGGAATTTCTGGGAATGTGTACGCCATCTTAACAGGCTCGAGCACCTAACTATTTCAGATGATGTTAATAATAGTATGCATGTAGCAGACTTCATCCTCCCTGGCAGCCTCCGGCACTTTGCTGTAGTCGCAGCCCTCCACAATGCTGTAGGCAGAGCCCTCCACTTCTGCAAGCTGCCATCATGCTTCAATGCTTCGTGTCTTCCTAACCTCTCCCACCTGGAGCTGATGCTGCAACTAGATGAGTATGGCCTGAAGATGCTTGGAAGGTTACCGGAGCTCCGTTTTCTCCGCCTGGTAGAGTACAGCTCAGCCCCAGTAAGCATCGTCCTCGTCGTCAGTGAAAAGGATGCTGCAGTAGTCTACTTCCCCAAGCTGCGGTGCTGGGAGCTGTGGAACGCGATGGTCTCGTTCCACACCAACGAAGAGGACAAGAGCATTTGGTTTCACATTTGGAATCGACATGCCAGGTACATCAGCAAGCCCTGTGTTTCTGAGGATAAGGTGCAGAGTTCGAGTATTTCCTGTAGCACATGCGGCGCAGCTGGAGGAATAGGAGCAACTCGGGATCGCTTCATGCCGGGCCTCCAGGTGTTTCGCATTGCACTCCCGTATATCAACGCGTGGGATGACGGTCACTGGGACAACCTCGGCTTCGAATACTGCCTCCCTTCGCTCCGGAAGATGGACGTCTATAGTGCCCGCAATAACAAGGCAATGGAAGCGCTAAGGAGTGCAGCCGAAGCACATCCCAACCATCCTGCGTTTTGTGCGGGACCATGGTTCTAACATGCAAGTTCTCACAAGAGGTATAATATATAGGTAATGTCGTCTATTCCTTTACCAACGTATAATGTATAGTTCATCTCACCAAATTTTCTGAATATCCATTTCTCTCTATATATTGAGAATTCCCACAAATTAAGCAACTCTACCTACAGATTCCTTGTGCCTCACCTGCCTTTCTCGTCATACCAGATCCAGCGTTCACGAGGCTGCGGCGGCGGCGACCTCCTGCACCCAGCGAATGTCGTACCTCCTGCTTCTCTACCGGCAGCAGGCCCCTTCCACTCGATCCGCCCCATCCTCCACCGGCGACCGCGGCTTCTCCTTCCCCGTCCTCTTCATCACAATCTTCAATTTGGCAACGGCAGCAGTGCCTCCTGCTCACCGGCCACGGACCACTATCCTGCTTTCCTGCATCTCCGGCAACGGCGCCGCCACCTCCATGGCACTGGCTCACTGGCGGCGGCGGTCACCACCATCCTGCAAGCAGCACCAGAAATGATATATTTACACATGATGCTCCCCACCGTCGTGTCTTTTTATGTGCGAGCACCTTTGTTTGGTATTTATACATGATGATTTTTTTTTTCATGAATTTTGCACGTACACGATGATGAATTTGTTTGGAAGGCTTTGAAGCTGGGCTGTGGATGTATATTTATTTCTGAACGTACGTTTGCCGCTTCGACCTAGAGTGATGTGGACTTTCAAAATTAGACTGAAGAAAAACAAAATAGAACCACTCTGTTCTGCTTCTCAGAACAGGGGAACCATTTCTTGCCGAAACACACTTACGATGCTTGGGTTTTTGTCTTATTTTGTCCCTGGAAGCAGTGGCTTCGTGCGTCATCAATTTCATCATCAAGTGCCTTCGTCATGATGATTTTTTTTGTAATAAAAATCTATATTCCCACATTTTCATACCTGGAAGCCGAATGTTACAAATCACTTGGCAGCTTGGGCCAATTAAGGACTGAGGAGTTGAATACTGAAGAGGCACTTGGTGTATTCCCAAATCCCCGATGCATGTTTTGGTGGAAAATTATAGAAAAGAATTTGAATTAGGCCTGTTGGTGGTTTGGACATATTGTAAGGCTGCAATGTCTCGGCCCACCAGGATTAGGCCTCTAACCGTGGAGGCCCTCAGCAGGCAATCTTAGTTGACGCGTCGTCAGTCTCTCAAAAAAAAAAAAAAAAAAAAAAAAAGACACGTCGCCCTGAACAGTGTGCATATATACCAACGGTGCATGACGCCGGCATACTTCGTCGATTGTTGCAATCGTTGCAAGACATCTTTTTGTCCTCAACAGAGCTAATTGGCCGCATGTTTTGTTCGAAAAAAATAAAATATTGAATAGGAGTAATAATACGTAATGGGCCCTTTTGCATCAAAAATACGTAATGGGCCTGTCCACCAAGACGACCTGCAGCATGCAAGGCTATCAGGCTGAGATGATGTGTTTCCATGGCATCCCTCTTCTATGCCGCTGCCGCTTCAGCGGCATCTGGCTCGGATCAGTTGCCTATGTGGCCGAATTATGTCTCCCCAACCTGTTGTGGCTGCTGCTCATAACATGAAACCACAGCTGGCAGACCTCCACGGAAACGAGCCAAGATAACGGCCCCAACAGCGATCAAGAAGCCGCTGTGAACCAAACGACCTCTGAGTCAACAATGAGTAGGTAGGGATTGGACCCAAACGACCATAGGCTCAACAGTGACTAGGTAGCCACTGGAACCAACGACCAATAGTGACCTCAACCCATCGGGCGCGGCTCCTACATTTTTTCATGAGACATCCTGGCAACAAAGGAACTAATTAAATGAGATTGATTTGATCTGTTCCGATCTGAATCACGTGCATTTGTGTATATATTGAGTACAAAAGGGAAGTACAACTGAATCACTGTTGTACTTCCCATGGGCCCTAAAAACTCAGGTACTGCAGTGGATCCAATTTTTTTTCTCACTTTGCACTCTTTTTTTGCCCGATTTTGTGGAAAAAAAATTTTAACCCTGGCCATTTTTGTGCCCATGAGTGTGTTGTGGGATTTGTCAAACAAGGGTGCTCGAGCAGCAAGCACACCTCAAAACTCGCTTATGGTCCTCCCTTACACTACGGGAAATCCGACCGTCGCCGACGGTACAGTCATTTGCCGAGAGACGAAAATTAGGGCTCTCGGCAAAGACATTCTTCGCTGACGGTCATGCTCGGTACAGTCTTACCCTTGGTGAAAAGTCCTATGCCGAACCCATGGCTTCTATGTGTGTCCCGATATTTTGCCAAATATGATCACACCCTAATGGGGTGTCTAGGGGCCACTTTATAGGAACTGGACAAGGGTTGGCAACATATAAAGATTAAAATAAAATAATAACATTTGATTTTATTGACATTACATAAAATCAAATAAGAACCAATTCATGCTAGGGATTTGGAATGCCACAATTTGGCATTTGGGTTGGCATTCTCAAATTTTGCCAAAAAGCTCTCAAAAACTTCGCTCCAACGGTTTGGCATTTGAAGTTGGCAAATTAGTGAGCGTTAGCAAATCAGTCCCCATTGCACGCAAAAAATGTGCGTTCTCTACGAAGTTTGGCATTCAAGGCGCATCCGTACATACTAGAAGAGGTGGAAGGGCATAAACATAATTTTGTTTTACGTTTTCGTGTTCTTGACGCAAAGCTTTCAAGAGGTGGAATGTGACACCGGCCCAATTTGGATGTGGCCCATGAGTGGCCTATGAGTGCCGAGTGCACATGTTAGTACCACCTTGCTAGTTGAGCAAGGGTGGAGCCAACTTATAAGCCTTTGCCTTCCAGCCATATCACCTTCGGGTTAACTCTTTTACACGGCGAGGGGACGAAAAGTGTAAGTAAGGTGCTATGTGTGTGCTGCGTCGCGCCCTCGGAAGGGCTGTGTGGTGCGGCTTTGGAGGGCAGGGGTGTTACATGGAAGGACATAATTTAACATAATTTTATTTCTCTCTCAGGGTTCCTGATGTAAGTTAAATCGAAGTTTAGCAAGCAAATTATGCCAAACTTTGGAGATGAGTTTTTTTTAATTTGGCATTTGGATTTGGGTGTTGGCAAATAAGGGCAATTACTAAACAATAAATAGAGAACTGTTAGAGTTGCTATAAGGCATGTAATAGGGCCTATTGGTGCAACTAGGGATGGTTTCCTATATGTCACTCACCATACATGAGGATGTTTAAGAAAAAACTTTTGAAAGTTGGAATTTTTGGTGTATGGATTTTGGGGTTGTTCCAACCTCCTAGGAGGTATTATGTGAAATATATATTTTTTATTTTCTTATTTGGTAGAATAAAAAAAGGAAAGTTCTAGATTAAAAAATATCTTTGCTCTAGATCTAATAGATGCGTATCTGATTTGTTGGATGTGGTTGGAACTTTGGACGGAGATATATTTTGATGAATGTATTGTCTAACGTCTACTTTTGATGAATCCACATGTAAGATTTGTAACCTGTAATTCCCTCCCTTGATCCTTCGACGTGTAGTTTTTGGACCTGATGTATTTTGATGAATGTATTGTTTAACATGTAGTTCATGTGGGCTTGTTCAAGTGGTGTCAGGCTAGTTAGTAGGAATTATTACGAGCATCAAAATCACTTTTGGTTCTCGAGATCTCCACTACATCAACTTTCCTGCATTCAAAAGAACGAACGTGTGCATAATACGGAAGTGGACAACAAACATTAAGTTTGAATTTAAGGAAGGGTGCCCGTGCCTGTTTAGAAACAATTATTATAATACAGCCAAAGAAAGTTTCCTTATATAAGGCTTATAGCCTTTCCCCAAAAGCCACCCATACAGTGGTTAACTCTTTTCTAATTAATACAACTGGGCCCACTTGTCGATCTCACATAGTTTCCGGTTCTTTGCCCTTGTTGGCTGTAAGCTTTACAGCCCGCTTCTCCTCTATCTCCTCTCTCCTCTCCCTCCACATCAAGATTTAGCAGACTTACACTCTTCCCATAATACTTGCTCTTACCATGTTGAAGTGATTTAACAATGTTTTATTTCTTTTTCTTAGATTAATTAATTTATTAATTTAAACAATCTAGAGAATCAATGCCTCTTACACGAAGTAGTAAAGTTTGTGTCGTAGCATTGTCCATCACTTATAAATTAATCGACATACTGTATATCTGTCTCTATAAGCACCTGTTTTTTATAAACCGCCGTGAAAAAATTTAGGGTCGGATAAAAAACGTTTCACGGTGGTTGGGGGTACTTCCGGTTCCTAAACAAATAATTAGCACCAATTAGTCTGGAAAAAATTAATGGTGATCTCAAATCCTCCGCCCTAGTTAATGCCCATGACTTTTGGCCGATAGAGGACCATTGTAGCTGGCATCCTGTTGATGGTCCATCTTGGTTTTAATGCCTTCTTATCTGTACGTAATAAGAGCATCTTCAGTGTGTGTGAAAAGAAACCAAGCAAGAGCACAAGGAAACAACCTGTTTATGCTAGGCATTATGTCTACGTTAGATTTTTAGTAGTACTAAGCATCATGTCCACGTCAGTTAACCGAAGTGTGCATGCACATGTCAAGGAGAACTAGCTGTCGTTGTAGTTGGCTCCATAAATCGATCCAGCACATGGATGCAGCAGTACAGCTGTTCCTGCATAACAATGATGTAACCTAAGTGTACGACTGATCGAGCATTGGCTGTTGTTAATGTACCATGTCTATCATGATGATAAGGTACCTTGTGCTTTCGTTCAATAATTCTTGACAGGTATATATTGTCGACCAGCTATTAGCCTATTACCCATGGCAGCAATAGCACCGATTCAATAATTCATCAGTGTTGCAGTGTGAACATATCTGACCGCCATTCCTGGTGAAGCCAGAGCAATTGGACGGGGGTGTCCAAAGTAGTTTGGTGGGCTTGAACGCCTTTGGGGTGCTTGTTATTGGGCTGTGAGGGGTGTCTAAAGGGCCAAAACTTGCTGAACACTAAGAATTTTTTGGAATTGGGGGGTGCCTCGGCACCCGGCGTGCCCTTAGTGGCTTCGCCCCTGCCATTCCATGCGATGTAAATTTGCAAGGTAAGTGCGTTCATCCTTGTTCTTGTGCAAGTGACGAAACTTTTGCCAGGTAAGTCGTACACTTAGGTTACATCATTGTTTTTCTCAACGGCAGCCCAGGCAGGTGGATCAACTGTAAAAGGGGTGTCTCCCTACTTGTTTATCATCGTGGCCGACATCCTACGCCATCTGCTGCATAGCCACACTGATATGTCTATCATGATGATAAGGTACCTTGTGCTTTCGTTCAATAATTCTTGACAGTTATATATTGTCGACCACATTTATAGCACCAATTCAACAATTCATCAGCGTTGCAGTGTGAACATATCTGACCGCCATTCCATGCGACGTAAATTTGCAGTGTGGCAAACCTTTTGCCAGTACCTTTTTTAGATAATGGATACTACAATCCGGCCTCTACATCCATGGATGTACACAGCCAATTATTACAATGAAAGGCATAGCCTTTAACAAAAACAAAAGAGTCATAACAATCGAAAAAGGTTTTTCCACCCTCTATTTGAAATTTCTAAGGCAACCATCTCTAAACGCTTGCTCAAAGACACAAGGGCGTCCCTTTGTTTGCTCAAGACTGGCCGTGCCCGAGAACGTAGCCAAAAAGCTCCCCAAGATGACCTGCATAAAAGAATTAGATCTCAATTTTTAAAAATCATGTCATTACGACATCTCCATATGGCCCGAGAAGAGCAGCCACACCAACCCAAATCGAGGGCTTAGTTTGTCTATGTTGATTACTAAGCCATGAACCGAACAAATGGTCCATAGAGACAGGTTGTGTTAGATTAGTAACATAGAAAATAATCCTCCAAATCATTTTTGGCAAAAGGGCGGTCAAAAAAGAGATGTTGGATAGTTTCATTGAAATTACAACATTCGCATTTCGACTCCCCTTCCAATTTTCCTAGAAAGATTGTCTTTTGTCAAAACGACACCTTTTGGATAAACCATAGGAAAATTTTTATTTTTAGAGGTATTTTCCATTTCCAGATCCTCCTATATTGGAAGGGTGGGTTTGTATCTATAGCATCAAGATACATAGTCCGGACTGAGAAAGTTCCAAACTTAGATAACAACCATTTAAAATAGTCATTTCCATCCACCAGTGCCACATTGGAGGTCTGAGTTACAAGGCTAAGCCAATCCAAAGAAAGTTATTATCCACCAAGGATCTCCTAAAAGAAATATTTGGAGGATTAGAGGATAAAACTTTGGAAATCATTGCATGTCGATCCCTAGCTATATTATATAAGCCGGGGTATCTAAGTTTGAGAGGCTTATCACCTAACCATGTATCCTCCCAAAATCTTGTGTTGTTTCCATCTTTAATCAGGAAACAGCCTTTAGTAAGCACCTCATCTTTGATTTGCATGAGGCCTCTCCAAAAATGAGAGTCGTTTGGTTTGGCTGATACTTGGGTAAGGGTCTTGGAATGCAAATATTTATTCCTTAGCAAAGATTGCCATGTGCCATCGGTGTTTATAAGATTAACAATCCATTTGGCTAATGAACATTTGTTTTGAATCTGCAAATCAAGAATTCCAAGACCACCTTGATCCTTGGGGCGACATAGAATATCCCACTTAGCAAGTCTATATTTGTGTCTATCCAGTAGACCCTTGCCAGAAGAATCTTGATCTGAATTTATCAAGATTCTTGAGGACTCCTTTTGGAACCTCAAAAAAGGATATCATGAACATTGGGAGGCTACTTAATACTGAATTCAGTAATGCGAGTCTCCCCATAGGATAAATACTTGGCTTTCCAGCAAGAAAGCTTTTGTTCAAAGCGTTCTTCCACCTTTCTCCATTCAGAATTTAGGAGTTGTCTATGGTGCATAGGGATACCTAAATATCTGAAAGGATAGGTCTCCGCATTACAACCAAAGAGTGTTGTATAATAATGTTCCATCTCTTTGGTATCACCATAACAGAAGATTTCGCTTTTGTGGAAATTGATCTTGAGCCCCTTTTGCCAGTACCTGCTAGCTACCTACTAGGATAGACTACTTACCCGTAGGCTTGTTAGAAAGTGATGAACCTTTTGCTAGTAGGTATATATCGTGTCCACGTCAAATTACCATTGCCGAACTAGAAATACTCCCCTAGATCGTGACATTTATTAATAGTGCGTGCATGCACGGTTGAGCAGACCTGTCGACGCAGTTGTTGGCTGTTCAGTTCTTGACTTGGATGTAAGAGCAAGCGTAGTGTGGAGTTGTAGGTGCTATCTTTACTTAGGTGGATGAGAGAGAGAATATGAGAGAGAAGAGATACAACATGTACGTTCACAGCTAGCTTATACACAAGTACCAAGTGGGTCATAGCTAATATAGCTAAGGACACCCATGATGACAAGAGTCAGCTACGAACTATAAGCGAACCTCTCTAGTAGTGTTGCTTTTAGCAATGGCTCATAATATGATTATGCCCATGTGAAACTTTCACATGTTCTTTGAATTTGTGTTTGAGCCTAGCTCTGGGATCAAAAGCTAGCTTTTTCCACTCTTGTATTAAAATATGAGATAAATGCATATAGCTAGCTTATGAGTTACCCATTGTGGGTGCCTAAGCTAGTTTATAGATGTAAGACAAATGTAACAGTTTAAACTCTAAACAAATTGAGAAGAAAAAGATAGCTAACTAGGTGAAATCACCGTGTGTTGCTGCGGGAATGCAGAGAAATTTTATATCACATTGGAGAAAAGCAAATATATAGCATTGTACGATCATTTAGGTTAGTGATGATGATGCGTTGTGTTTTTATAGCTAGAAATAGTGGGTAGCCATGCAAATAGCTAATCTTTGCACACATGGAAATAGCTAGCATTGAACGCACCGCCAGATCTGTGCTGACATAACACTTTAAAGCATTGAACAAGCTATGCTAACATATATAACACTTTTATTTACACTTGGAAATTTTGAACGCACCAAAAAAACATCTAGTCACATTTTCTTTTGATGGGTCAACACGCTTGTTAAATGTAACCAGGTTGGATAGTATCTGTCGGTTCTATGCTTTGCTTCAACAGTAGATCTCGAATTTATACGCTTGTAAATTTATGCTGCTGATCCGTTATATTTGCACTTGGCTGCAATATACGCACACGGTAATACAAATTGGTGGTTACATTTAATCTGTGCCATGAATATAGCTGGTGGCCGGTGGACACACACTCCATGTGCTGTCTCTGCCTAATGGACGTACTCCTACATGTCGTGGCCGGCGACAGAATCGCGGTCACGGCACAGGTCGTCGGTGCTCTCTCCTTTGCCTCGGCCGGCTAGCACTATATATACAAACAACCCCCAGGCCTTGGCTCTCATCATTCACCAGCTGTTCACCGCAGGCACAGGGAGCTGCTTCACCAAAGTTCACTCCTATCCAAAGATTCATCCATCGACCAACCTCTTCAATAAAGTAATAAGTTTACATTGGTATAAATGGTGCATATGTATACTGTACATGTTAGTGGGATAGTACATACCTTTGAAGCTGTTGCAATTTAAAGATTGCAGACATTGAGGTGGTGAACCATGTGGAGGCTAAAGACCTCAGAGGGGGGAGGGCCATCGATGCAGACAGTGAGTGGTTTCCATGGCCGGCAAGTGTGGGAGTTTAACCCTGATGCCGGCACCCAAGAGGAGCGCGGCAAGGTGGAGCAGCTTCGCCAGGAGTTCACAAAGAATCGCTTCCAGAGGAGGGAATCCTCAGACCTCCTAATGCGGATGCAGGTATGTACAAGCTCAATATGCTGACGATGCCACACACCCATATGTAGTATTTCATACTGTAGTTCATTCCAGAAAAGAAGTATTTGATATTGTAAATGCTATACTGTTATTGATGACGAGTCCATGTTTGATTATTTATGGAATGCAACCAGTTGACTGGACAAAAACATCTACATGCCAATATGCCAGCTGCAACCAAGCTAGAGGATGGTGACAAGGTGACAGAAGAAGTTGTGCAGCAGTCACTGAGATTGGCGCTCGGTTGGATGTCTGCTCTCCAAGCTGAAGATGGTCACTGGCCTGGTGATTTCAGTGGCATCATGTACATCATGCCCTTCTGGGTTCGTGTTTCATATGTCCCCATGTCTCAATCATTTATTTACACATATCCAAACTTTATAAATTAATTGGTTCCCATAAGAGTGCAAGCTGCTATCTACCTAAAATTTGTTTTTTTATTCGTTTTTGCTCAGATCTTTGCGCTGCACATCACAAGATCCATAGATGATGTCCTATCAACCGAGCATAAACGCGAGATATGCCGTCATATTTACAACCATCAGGCACAACAACCTTTGACATCGTCACAACATACCATTACAATTATTCGTGAAACAACAAATACTTTTTTATTGATGGATATATTGTTCCACAGTCTTAGTATAATTAATTTCATGACACTAAGGCATTTATTAAGTTATTCTTACATGCATAGAACGAGGATGGTGGATGGGGCATCAGCATTTTGGATGAGAGTTCTATGTTTAGTACATGTTTAAATTATGTCGCCCTGAGGCTTCTCGGGGAGGTGCAAAAGGATGAGATTGATGGGCTAGCAAAGGGCCGGGCTTGGATCTTATCCCATGGCACCGCCACTGCCGGACCACAGTGGGCAAAGATACTTCTCTCGGTATGGCCCCCAGAGCAATACATAAAAGTTTTTACGTTGTGTTATATATTCTCCATCTATTAGAAATATATATATAAAGTAAAAGAAAATTGTGACTACTTAAAAAAATGTTATATTGCACAACTGAGGGAAAATTTCTCAACATGACACAAACGGAAATATATCATATAGTATAAGATGCATCATATCAAAGTCCCACATGTCATGCACTTCTCGATTCACAAATTTTAATTCAGATTTTGTCTTCCACTTCTTCTGATTATTGTATATTATCTTATGATTATGTCAAGCACAAAAGTTGTTCGGAAGATCTATCTAATTCTTGGAAGCAAAATACATAACACATTATTCCTTTCAACCTAAAATATAATTCATCATAAAATATAAGGCACCTAATTAAGTTTGACTTAGTGTGCCTTATATTTTAGGATGGGTATTCAAACAACAATCTGATGTATGTTGCCCTTTTTGTCTTAAATAAGGTCATTGGTGTATATAATTGGTCCGAATTAATCCTGTGATCCCTGAACTATGGTTGGTACCACGGTTCCTACCAATTCATCCAGGTACTGCATTTTGCGGTTGTTTTAAATTTTGTCATGAGAACTTGTACGTGAAAATCAACACTATTGATGAAGTTTCCTTAATTCACAATAGGATAAGCAAAAGTCTATTTTATTCCCCTACAATATTCATTTTGTTCATAATATACTAAACAATTCTTTATCTCACTTTTAGCCACATATCTACAACACCATGCTGCATTAAATATAAATATTTATTGCAGATTTGTCAAGTGTCACATATAGAGTGTCCCAATATTCAGTGATCAACTCCATTCTTGTATGTACTATATATGAACATCTGGGTACATATAAAGTGATCTTCTATTGCACAGGACGATTCTGGTGCTTCACAAGGAACCTTTACATGTCAATAGCTTTCCTTTATGGCAAGAAATTTGTTGGTCCCATTACACCAACTATATTAGAACTAAGGGGTGAACTCTATGATTTGCCATATGACAAGGTCGATTGGGATCAAGCTCGTAACACTTGTGCTAAGGTTTGTCAATATCCTTTATATTTAGTGCAAAACACATTTTCCCATTGCCAAAAAAATATGTGCAATATTCACGTCCAAATAGGATATGCAATTAACATGTGGCATGCATAATATTAGGTAATAAATAATGAACAAAAGAAGCCCTTTGTAGTATCCTTGCATTTCATAGAAAAATATATATTTCCTCCAATAAAATATTTAATTAGAATGCACCTATAAAATGTTTTAGGATTTTTGTAGGGTCAATACATAAAATGATATTTATACTGAAGTCATGTGAACAAAAATATATTCATAAATCTATGCTTAAATTCAATCTCACTAAATGATCCATGTTATAGATGAGACCATTAACTTGCCACTATTAGAAACTTTATTCTAAGATAAACTTTATTCTCGGTTTTTATTGAGACCAATTGGATCTTGTCCAATTAGATGGTGGGCATATAGATGTATTAGAGAACCTATTACTTGGGCTATTCAGATCAGATCCCATTGATTGAACTAATTAAGATGTGAATATGTTCACCAATATAATTTGTTGAACCTGATACATTATCCTAATTAAAATGTATATATTTCTTAAAAACTATTAACCAAAGCATCGTATTGGAGAATATGTAATTTGTTCTTAATGTGTTTGTGTGTGTCCAGCCAGCTCCTAACGTTGTTTTCTAATTAATCCTCGTTATTCTAATGACACCATGGATAAGGGTTAGTCATATGCGGGTCAGCTATGGTATTGGCACGGTTCAGTTTACATGTTGGTAGGGATAATTGAACACCACTATCAGTGCTAGTTAGCTTTAGTACCTTTACTGGACCTTGAGCCTTCCCATGCACACTACCTACATTATTTTACATATCAGTACATATTCTGTGAATGTTCTTGTCCCTTTTGATAAAATGTGAACATATGTAAATAATGGTTAGCTGAGAACTTTTTTCTGCCATTTCCATGATAAACTGGCGGCCACATGGGGAGGGGCAGTGCGTATTATTGTTGTTGGTGAGGATGGACACAAATTAGTGTTGAGGTGGATTGGGTATTGAATAAGAGTGATGAGGTGTGATGGAAAAAAGATGAAATACAAGTTAGTGTTGGGCTAGTGGAATGGAGAGGTTTGTCTACAGAGGTTGTATCAGCACCTATCGCACGTAAGCTTATAAATATCAGCAGCTAGCACCATGTTAAATTAGCATCGATAGCACCATGTTAATATCGGGTGGGTTAGTCTTCCTTATTTTTTGTGTGTGAAAGAGAGTGTGCATGTGACATTCTAAACAGATGTAACTTTTAAAATTGACCGATCAAACTGTCATACCCAAAATCATTGAAAGAAGTATAAAAACGGTACCATAAAAAGAGTGACTACTGGTTGAAATTCACCTCAAGTTTTGATGAAACATGTTCTTTAATATTTTCTTTTTTTCACTAAGTGTGTGTCATTACATTTGAGAATTTGCCAAGTGTAGTAAAGTGAGAATCGTCTGACACATAATTCCTCCTGTCACATATATAAGTCCACCATATGATTATTTTTTATTTGATTATATTAATATCTTCAATTGAAACCTTAATTCTCTTGCATCTACAAACCAAGTATATATATACCCCAAATGAAGCACTGCATTAATAACATGAGATCAATACGAATTTCGGGCATGCTATTTTTTAGGAGGACATACGCTATCAACCTTCAACAATATTCAACGCCATCACAAGTTGTTTGAACATGTTTGTGGAGCCATTCCTGAACTGTTGGCCGCTGAACAAGCTAAGAGAAAGAGCTCTGAGTCACATCCTGAACATATCCATTATGAGGACGAAAGTACTCAATATGTTGGCCTATGTCCAGTTATTAAGGTATTGTTTACTGTCTTATGTTTCGCTCGTGGCTCAGTGCTATAATATTAGAGTATCATGCTATTATTCTTCATTTGTTTATAACAATGGAAATGATTAGTGTTTTCTCTATAATATATTCTAATCTAGATTCACATGGCACTCATTGAATCCTTGTCATATCATTTAGTTGAGAATAGATCCATGCATAAATTTACAAAAGGATGAAGTGGATTTCATTATACTAAATGTAGTTTGAATGCAATATTATTGGTGCAAAGTGCAAACATACTAATCCCCAAGCATTAATTAGTTACAAATGTAGCACTAGTTATAGTCCTCGTTTTGGCTAAATCGTGCGCCCATATAGTCACACCTCACACACCATCTTCGATTGGATAATACACAGGTGTATATTGATTAAATCCCTTCCGATTTCCCCTTGCATCTTCAAAACTCATCGTCTATGGCTTGAGGGAGCATGTATTGGGCAATGCGAGTCAGGAGGCATTGCATAAGACACTTTGCCTTGCTCTCTCATCTGACCTTTCTTCTGCGCTTTCTACAATGAATTGGTTACATTGACATTTCCTAAAGCCAAATAAATTTCCTTGCAGTTGTCCCTATTTGGAGATATGCCACTACAATTCATGTACTTGGAATAATGAATATATGGCACTGCAACTTGAATGGTATATATAATAAATCATGAACACCATTACAATTTTTATTGTACTAGAACTAGGTCAATAATTTCAATGTCATTACGAACTACATGATGACTGGAGTGACATATTTCAAAATATTTGAATTGTAGTGGCATATGTCAAAACCATGAGAACTACAATTGCCTAGTAATGAAACAAATGTGGTTAAGATTAAGAGAAGGCAAGTTCTTAATATATTTCTTAAGTAAGGTGCAATGGATCTTGGACAACATCGCTTCTGTGATTAATAAACCATGTCACTCTTTATTACCAGTCAATGTCACTCCTTATTGTCGATCATTGCTTGCCAACACATATATACTAAGACAAAATGTAAGTGCAAGTGACAAATAAAATGGGTATGTTTCAATAACAAAGGCAGAATTATTTCAAATTTTCCATAATCTTCAATACATGTATGTACCTATTAAAAAAATCTTGAGAGTTCACATTTCTACAATTCAATGATATTTTTTAGGCATTGAACATTATTTGCCGTTGGGTAGAAAACCCAAATCCAAATATGCTCAAGCAACATATTACAAGGATATATGATTACTTGTGGATTGCTGAAGATGGCATGAAGACCAAAGTACTGTACTACCTCACTCAAACTATATCTATTTCTTGCAATTGCATGCATTTTTGTTTGATTCTAAGTCATCTATGGTTTGTGTGTGTGTGTGCGTGCAAATGCGGGTGGGTTTTGTGTTCTATCTGTGTTGTCTCGCATGCAACCATTTCATTGCATAAAGGAAGACAATTAATTAAGAAGGCTCGTATAGCCTAATTTTTTACTCAGGATCGCACTCAACCAAACTGGTCAGTTCAGTTGCATTACGGTGATAAAATCTAAATCATATATTGGAAATATGTTCCGATGCATAAAAATGGTACTAAATGTTATTCTATCATAATCTCTACAAACTAAATGGCTTAACATGTTTCAAGCTGTAATAACATTGTGACAATAGTTTAAGAACATAGACCTTCATCAAATCATAAGATGAAAACCGACACTAGAGTTGCAAATGGCATGGATACTTTCCGAGTGGCAAACTGTCCCAAAAAGGATTAGATACTGGTTTAGATAATTTTTATGTATTTTGACGTCAGATTCAAAATGAGATAGTGAACTCAAATATAATGTGGCCAGTATTTGTTAAGATGTCATATCTCAAATCAGATATTAGATTCAAATAGTATATCGGTTATCATTATGAGTGTCCTCCAGACCAAATATTTTTCAAGTCCATGATGAATTTTTGCCCATAAGGGTAACTGAGAAGATTTTTCTTATTTAATTAGTTAGATTCCCGTAATTACTTGCTTTCCTTGAAAACTTTATCATGCAACTGTACCATAGTATCATTTGATTGTTTCTCATGTTTATCATGCAAAAAGTTTAAATGCAAAAACTTTAAATTTTCTCATGTTTAGATCTAATAATGTCATAATAACAAGGGACTATATTTAATCAATTCTTTCCTTGAGCGAAAACTTAAGTGCTCTAAATGGTAAACCAAATTTATTATTAGTGATGAGTAGGATGATGTTTGTGAGTTGGTCCTTTCAATTCTCTTGATAATATTCATTTTATGATAAAAAATAGTTGACATAGGGTGTACCACTATGTACATAGGCCCGTGGCTCTAAAAAGTAAAGAGATATGATAGCGAGAAAAATATTTTATCTACATTAATTTTAGACATTTGTATTATTTTGTTTTAGTTGTTTTATTTATAGAGGTATTCCATGTTGCATAAAAATTGTACTATCTATACTTCTATACTTGGCACACAATGATGATATATATTTTATATTTCAAAAAGATGGAAAATTGGGATAACTTTGATGTGTTATTTGGATTGTAGTTATATGATGGCACCCAAAACTGGGAGGTAGCATTGATAACCCAGGCCTTCTTGTCAGCAGATATTGCCAATGAATATGGTCCAACCATTGAGAGATCTCTCACATATATAAAGAAAGCACAAGTCCGTCATTTCTCATCTTCCATTTATGCAAATACTTTTAAAAAAGAATGTTGATGTGAATCTCTTTTTTTCTTATGTGATTTGAGCCATTTCTTTTATAATAAGAAGGTTAGTAGAAATCCTCCAGGAGACCAAAGTTATTGGTTCCGACATAGGTCAAAAGGTTCGTGGACATTTTCAACTGCAGATAATGGTTGGGCTTCAAGTGATTGTACTGCGAAGCAACTAAGGTTGGCAAAACCTTGTCGGTTTCAAAGTGCTTTGGTTGCTTATTTGAGTACAAATCATATTCAAAGAAAAATCTCGATTTTTATAGCTGCAGGTTCTATCCTTGACTAATTTTGTTTGCTCCTTACTTAGGCAATGATGTTGCTTTCAAAGATATATCCTAAACTCTTTCTTAAGAAGCAAGAGGAAGATGAGTGGCTCTTAAATGCTGTTGATTGCCTTCTTTCCTTTATGGTATGATTTGTAGAAGTTATTTTTGTAAACCAGTATTATGTCACTCAGCTACTGTAGTTGGATTGTATCACTTGTTTGTTGAAGAAATGGGTCAGAAATATCATTATCTCTTTTTATTTTATTCTTGCACTTGTTGCAAGTAAATAAATGGTCAGTTTCACTACTTATCTAAGAATAAAAATCAATTTAAATTATTTTTGGATGTGCTTTTATGACATTACACACATTTACAGAAGTGATCGATGTTTATTTAGTCCAGGGCAATATTTCACTAACTACATATTTCGTTTTTCAATTGAAGAACAAAGATGGTTCAGTTTCTGCATTTGAATGCCAAAGAACTTATTCCTGGCTAGAGGTGAGTGCCTTTTATCATGAAAGCTTCAATTTTGAACCTCTTGAAAAACAGAAAAATATAGAACTTTACAACAATCTTGACATGAATGTGCATTATTAACATAAATGGCATAGAATCTCATGTGCATCCAACTGATGTAATAACTAAATATTGTTTAAGGTGCCAAATTTAATTAATACCAGGGCAAAAACTGAGCTCATAAGCACTTCAAAATCAACAAAAAAGATAATTTTTTTACAACATCAACACAAAAAATAATTGAAAATGATGTTGCAATGTTCCACTGAGAGCATGCCACTTTGAGCTACCCAACAATTTGTTTTGGAGTGAAAATATGGCAACATGAATGCGTACATCATATGAGGCAAGATATGTGGCTACCTAGAGAAAAAACCAAGCTCTTGAACTGACATAATTTCTAAAATTGTCCTGTGCATCCGGGACAGAGGTGCAACCATATGCCAATTCAAAACTTTAATCTTGCCGAAATCAGAGTAATACAAAATATAAGTAACGTCAAATCCAATTTAGGAAACTATTTGGACCCATCTAAAATATGTTCCATGGAGTTTAAATAAGATAACTTCTCTTAAATTCAAGTTGTGATCCTTCAAACTAAAGAAATAAGAAGAAATTTGAACCAAATTATATGTTTTTTTGAAATAAGCTTTAAAATGTAGAGAACTATGGCTGTTGATAATAAACACATTAAAGTAATGATTAAATTCTACATGGAAGTCTTGGAGATCATGAAAAGCACAATATAAATTTCAAAGAAGAATTACGCTAGATGATTCGGTTTTCTACTTAGCACAAACATTGTTAACATTGTTTGAACATGATTCTACATGGAGATGGTATTCAGTATAAGCTGCCGACGAAAAAGCATAATCTAGTGTTGTTGAAAAACAATCAACAATTTGATGTTACATTATTAGAAAATGAGCCAAGAATCTTGATACTTTATGTTCACGTATCTTTTAGCTCCATGTACACCGACTTTTGTTGTATTTCACAATCCAGATTTTGAATCCGTCGAGAGAGCTTTCGAATGTTATGGCTGATTACCCGTAAGAAATAAGAGAATTCAACTTAATGAGAATTTGATATCACTAATTTGAACTGTTGGCAAAACAAAGTCACTGGATTAATCTATTGGCGGGACCATTGAATGTACTTCTTCAGTGATGGAAGCTTTGATTCAATTTGGGGAGGTTAATCCGAGTACCGCAATGAAGAGATAAGAGAATATGTCGAAAAGGCTGCCATGTTTATTGAAAATAATCAAAATAAGGATGGATCCTGGTCTCGTATGATAAAAGATCTACTTTTAGAAAGTATTGCTTGTATATTAATGATTTATGCGCGATAACTAAAATTGTTGTCATTGTCTGCGCAAGGTATGGCTATTGGGGCATATGTTTTATCTATGGGACCCTACTTGGAATAAAAGGCTTAGTTGCTGCTGGGAGAAATTATGAGAACAGCATTCGGATTAGGAAAGCATGTCGGTTTTTGTTGTCAACACAACTTCGAACAGGTGGTTGGGGAGAGAGCTATCTTTCTTGTGAAAGACAGGTGAAAAACAAGTTTTCCTTTGCTTATGTGTTTTTGTATATGTAACTTTTCACATGCAAAGCATGTACCCCAACAACATAAATTCGATTAAAATTTGTGTTTGCACAATTTGATACCGATACTCTTGCCGAATTTTTATAGTAGCCAAGGTGCATAGAAGTGATTTAAAAGTTAAACACCTAATGTAAGTTCAGATTACTACACAGTCAGACAAAGAGAGAAGAAAACAATGGAAAATAAAAATTAAGGGGTCAAATAACTGATAGAAACATTGGGTCTATGTATGCAAATACGTCAATAATTCTCATTGGTAGCTCATTTGACAAGTGTGATAGCTCATTTTTTTTGAATTTGCATATACGTCAATAATTCTCATGTCATTAGCTAATTGTTGCCTGAATCGAGAAAAAAAATTGATGTGGCCCTGATGTAGTTTTTATTATGTGATCATGTGCAGGTCTATGTAGAGGGTTCTAGTACTCATGCAGTACAAACTGCTTGGGCGATGCTAGCTTTGCTTTATGCTGGACAGGTTTGGTTTCTTCATCAGATAACACTTAAAAAAAAAAAACTCTGCAATAATCATGTATTCCAATATATAGTATTATAATAAATCCGTGTCAGCGTTATTATAGGACAATGTGTGTTCCGAGCCACCTCATTCAGAGGTAGTGGCCAAGCAAAACAGCCGAGCTTCCAGGCCTGGTGGCAATGTAGTGAAGCTAATTAGCGGACAACTAAGATACATGACATGTCAGACTACAGAACTAGTACTGAAGGGTCCACTGGATCAGTCCCTGATCAGTGGATCTGAATCAGAGGCTAAGTAGATGCAGTAGCCAGACCAAGCAAACAAGTCATGAGCAAGACTTCTAAGAGCAAGTATAGTTTTTTAAAGAAAAGATCTGGTGGGGCCGAAGCCCCTACAGTGCGAGCATATATATATAAATAAAAAAAGAGGACCAAAATTTAGAAAGTACAAGGACCGAAAAGGGAAAGCACGCTATAAGTATAGTATTAAATTAGGGTTGTAGATGGTATCTATGCTGAGGTGGAGAGAGAGGCCGGGAGCAGAGAGAAGAATAGCGAGTTCTATGTTTATAGACAGCTGATGCACAACAACCATTGTGAGAGTAACAAATGGGTTATAGATGAACATAATTATTATTTTATGAGTTGGCCAGAAGATAGACAACAAGTGCTTAGGGCCATTAGCAAATGCTTGGAGGGCCTCCGAAGGATCATTTTAGGCAAGGCCTCGGTGGCTGAAACATTAACTAAGGCACTAGGTCCACTTACAAAATGCCTTTGCTCAGGGGGCTTAGGCCAGTCTCAATGGGGGTTTCATGAGTGTTTCATGCATATTAAATACAGTGCCACATCAGCAAAATTTTACTTTTTGCATGAAACCCCTAGGAGAGAGAAGGAAAGAGTTTCACCATGGTGAAACCTTTGGGCACAGTTTCACAAGCGTTGGAAACTGTGTGAAACCCCAATTGAGACACAAATAGAGTTTCACCATGTAACTATGCAATTAAACTATGCAATGAGAGAGAGGTTGTGGGACCCTTGAGCCTATGAAACTGTGCAATAAAATTGTGCATTGAGGGAGACGTCTATTTCATGCCAAAGTTTCACATCTTGGAAACCGGGAGGTGAAACTCTCCATTGAGACTGGCCTTAGCTGAGCAAGAGTTCACCTCCTCGTCCTTACGACGTAAATAAATATGCCCCATAACCTGTCAGAGCCTGACAGGCGAAAGGAGTGGCAAACTATCCATGCATGCAGTAAAGGAATCACGCATTTCCTCCTTCATAGTGCCTTATTAGGGGTTAGAATGTGGTGTAGAGTTGACATGGATAACACTTTCTACGCCGTAGTGAATTTGTCTGAAAAACACTAGAGTTGCACTTATTTGGATTGGAGGGAGGATATTAATAGCTGGGTGAATATGTAGATCATTATTTGTTGGATTCATTCTATTATTTTACTAGGTTCAACCAATAAGTTGAAATAAAAGTTATGTCTTGTATACAATTTTTGTATTAGTACCATCACTTGTTTATGACTATTGGATGAAGCAGTACCGAACATGCATTATTCATCCATCTTCTTTTTCTAACCTGTGTGATATTGATATGTTCCTTAATGCAACATACTTGTACACACTACACAGATGGAACGGGACCCAACACCATTAAATCGTGCAGCAAAAGTATTGATCAATATGCAAATGGAGACAGGAGACTATCCTCAGCAGGTAACATTTATATGGTTTTAATGATTGTTGTGTACAAGAAAGGCATTTCTAATGTTGTGTGGTCCATATATATCCACTTGTTGACAATTTGACCAAATTTCTTCCCTCTCTGTGTAGTGTGTGAAATCATAAGTGAAATCATAAGTTTTAATTACAAGAGGCCAAGATATGTCATAATAACAAGAAGATTTTTGTTCACAGAAAAAAAACATGAAGCTTTTTGCTCTTATCTAGGCCACTATATGCACATACTTCGAATTTGTTATATACTATATTGCAGCAAAAAGTTGGAATGACATGTTTTTATTACTAAACATTTGAACACATTCATTCTGCCATCGGGAGGCCATTTGGCACACACAAATCTATAACTCTTATAAAGACTATAACTCTTATAAAGATAAACCCCACTAGATGAGTTCTCTCGTCATGCAAGGTGTCCACATCATTTCCCACTAAATGAGTTCTATATATTCATGCAAGCTGTCCACATCATTCCCCACTAAATCCACATCATTCTCCCACTAAGTCCATGTCATCCATTATTAATTATAAAAAATACCCATGTCATCTTAAATAAATTTACTCTATTAACATACACTACACAAGCTATGTATTATAATAGATTTATTTTTTTAGAAAAATCCCAAAGCAACGCGAGGGGTATTCTTCTTGTATAGTGGAAATTGTTCCCAGTTATTTAAACTTTTGCCACTTAAGTGACTTGTCTTGTATTACATCCGTGAGCCTACTAATACATACTGACAACACTGTACCATTAATTATGTTGTCATTTAGTCATCAAAATCAGAATGCGCTCAAAAACTGTCATCGTTGCTGCATTGGCAGAAATACCCAGGACCTTTCCTCTTGTCATGCATGTCCCCTCAATAATCCAACATGCAAATGTGCTTATGTGTTAAGAGGTTTATCTAGATATATCAGTAGGTGACTTGAACCTAGAACACTAACGAGGCTAGGTATGCATTGTGTGTTTTGGAAGTGTATTTTTGCTTGTTAGAAATTGAATTGCCATATAAAAAAAGGATAAATCGATAGCATACATACTTTGTTAACTATATTTAAAAAAGGGTGTTAAGAGTATTATCTAGATATATCAGTAGCACCCCATTATATAAATTATAAAGGTGGTATTAGTCCCACCGTTGGAGAAAATATGGGCAGGATGGCTTAAACCTAGAACACTAACGAGCCTAGGTATGCATTGTGTGTTTTAGAAGTGTATTTGGGCCATGCTACCTCACCCATGTAACAAGGCAAATTTATCGATGTCCAATTTTGATTTTTAACCTCTTTCTTTGTTCTATATATAAAAAAAGGATAATGCTATTATAGTACAAGTGAGTACCACTACTAATTGTTTTCTTGCATTTCAATTATACAGGAACATGTTGGAAACACCAACTCTTCTGTTTATTTTAACTACCCCAACTACCGCTGTTTATACCCTATTTGGGCTCTCGGAGAGTATCGCCGAAGACTACTTGCATTGGCTAAGAATGACTGAACACTACTCAGACAATTCAAGTGTATTTTTGCTCACGATTCCAAACCACACTCGAGCATAAACATAGTGTTGTAAAGCTACCTGTATTTTCTATGTTAAAGAAGCAGAATTTTAGATATCACCTTACACAATTATTTTAGTTAATGCAAACTAAGAACAAGGGTGAGGTAAGATTTTCTAATGCACTAGATAATGCAAAGTATGATTTCCTAATATTGATGAGCAAAAATATTTCTTCCTGCAAACATTGGTCAATGGCACTGTCTATGTCCCTGTATGATTGTGTAACACCTAGTTTTCCGAAGAATACCAAGCGTTAACTATATGTGTCTTGGGGTAAATTGTTTGTGGTCTTTTTTTTTGGGTTGTGGGCTTGCTCGAGTGGAGAAGAGGTAGAGAGGAAAGACTCCATTGAAAAGTTTCCCAAGGTGACCAAAGGATAGAAAAGAGTAACCCCATTAGAAAGAAAGAACAAAGCTAGGGATGACATGGGGTCCATATTGGGAAGAATTGTGGTTAACTTGTGTACATGCCATGTGAGCGACTTTTGCTTGAACAAGTGATGGTGGATTTGCATGAGAGGGATGAGATACAATGACTGTACATCAATCATAAACTTAGCGCTTTTGGATAAGACTTCGCTTAGAAAGACTTAGAACGTCCCAAATGAGGAGCAAAGAGGGAAAGAGATAGGACCAATTAGGGTTTTTGATGAAATAACATGGGCTCTGGAACAAGGATCAATGTGCATGGTTTCTAATGATTTGATCATGGTTTTGGGGTTATGGAAACTAGGTCAAAGATCAAGAGAGATATGATTTGGATTAAGCCCTTTTACGTGTTTGAAAACATTTAAACTCATTTTTATACAATTAAAGACACTATGCAAAGGCATGAAATGCAACAAAACAATCGAATTAGTTATAAAAATTTAGAAACACACATTTTCACTATCTAAAATGTCAACAACTTAACTAAGTTGATAAATTTTAGAAAATGATAAAATCATTTGTTGTTATTTAGTGTTTTCGAAGTCAAATCCCAAAATAGTAAACTTTGGGGTGTGACAGATTGTTCCTCCACTCTCCAGAGCATGAGATCAGTCGTAGCCAATTTTACTAATAGTAAGTCTAGTATGAATCTTACCATCTCATAGGAGGAGCACAGCAGTGGTACATGCAGCTATCCTAGGAGAAGGTGGTGACAGATTGGGCATGCTTCGCCCAAAGTACGTCAACGAGCGCTTCGGACCAGCAACAAGGTGCAACCCGCTGAGCGAACTATCTTCGCTCCGCAAGACCGGCACCTTCGACGAGTACACGGAGCTCTTCCTAGCGCACTTGGCACGTGCCGGGTACCTGGGCGAGCAGCGAGCAAGTGAACATCTACACTGCAGGATTGGGAGAGCCCTTGAAGACTGACGTCGAGCTGTAGGACCTGAACGACAGGGAGACAACCATGTCACTCGCAAGGGTGTATTAGCGTCACCTCGCCATCCTCTACAACTCTGGCAAGGCACCACTGTAGCGAGGGAGGGTGCCCCCAGCGCCAGCCGCGCTAGTGACGCCTACGGCACCAGCGCCGCCCATGCCGATGACACCACCACGACCGTTCAAGCAGCTCACCCCGAAGGAGATTGTAACGGATTCGTGATCTTCCCTAGCAGAGCGCCAAATTTATACTCTAGTGGATTGCTCATGTCGTTGAGTTAGCACTCAATCGCGTGTATCAAGAGGGCCTAGTGAGGCAAGGCGTGCGTGCCACCTTGATCCACCGTTAAGACGGTCGACACAACCGGAGATTAGCTTGTGGGTGCTCAAGTGAACTTTGGGTGAACAAATCAAGTGTCATCCTCTTGTGTTGATTGATTGTCTCTCGGTGATTGGTTCATAACATCGATACGTCGGTGATTGGTTGCCTAGAATTGTAATAGTAATCTAGCTTACTCACCTAGTTAGTGAATTAGAGACATAGCTATTTGAGTGCTCTAGAGACATAGTTGATTAGAATTGTCAATAGGTGGCTTGCCGACAAGTAGAGCTAGTGCAACCACGTTTATTGCTTTGTTATTATCTAACAAGTTGTTATAGTGTTTTGTAGAAATTTTATTAGGCTATTCACCCCCCTCTAGCCATCTAGGACCTTTCAACTGCATGACTACGTCTCCCTAAACCCTTTACACCTAAGTCACCATCCACCACATGATGATCAACGAAGATTAGAAACTATTGCTAGATAGATTCACATGTATACATCACTCATGAAACAGAACCACCCGATTGTGCTAGTAAGCCAATCCATGACATTTGAAGGGTAACTCATATGAAACACATCCAATCTAGATAACAAGATGCATAGATCTGATTCAACTTGTCCGCCGCACGACCGGCCTTCCTAGACCCATCCAGCATAAACCCGATTAAGCTAATCCACCGCATGATACCACTCTCTTGGGTTTATGCCCCTCATCACAACTAGACTAATCCGCCGCATGTTACAATCTAGAAGCAAGAAGCATTACATAAATAGATGCATAAATACTTGCTACTCGTGAAAGCTTAACCAAACCGGCTGATTAGCCGATTTAGGGTCCAAGAAGAAGGAACAAACGAGCCAAACACAAACAAATCAATCAGAATGATCTGAACTCTAGTCCACCGGATCACTAGCTCTAAACCAACCCAAGCCTCATCTACCGCACGACACCCAGTCCTGTCAAGCATCTACTTATGCTCAACAAGCTTGAACCCACAACATGTAATGATCAAGATTCATAGTCTTTTGGCCAATGTAAGCATGTGATTTAGTCATCTAGGAAAAATAAATATGAATCAAGCATTGAGGAAAAATAAATCTATAAAAATCTAAGGCCAAAGCTTATCAATCTAGATTGGGCAAAAGTGTTGTAACAATGAATAAACATGAAAGATCATGAACAACACATGATAACTTAATGAATCCATTAGACTAGCCAAATCTAACGGAGCCGATAACTATCTTGCTCTTACTTCAATCAACCGCATGATACAAAGTAAAAACTATGACTTCCTGCTACTGAGCTTAAATCCACCACATGATACTAAGCAAGGTACAACAAGACTACTTCCCATCTGATCTAAATCCACCGCATGATACTAGATAGATAGACAAGGTTGTCGGTACTTACGGAGGTCGGCGAATCGATTGTCCCCCGCATAGACTCGATGACATGACTGGACTCGATTTTGGCTGGAGCCGGGTTGATTGTATTGATTGTTGAATCTCTTTACAATAACCGGGGTCTCATATTTATACCCAAGGTTTAGCACGTGTTCTAATCAAATATGACTTAAAAACAATAAGGAATATTCCTAAACCGAAGATAACTTGGACTCCGATCTTTCCTTTCTTGCTTGGAGCCCTCATTGCTTCAATTCCGACGTGGCGTGTACCAAATCTTGATTTTTTTCCTGATCCAAGGTCGATTGTGATCCTTAACGGACTCTATGCTTCATAACATGTCGTCACCCGAATAGATGACGTTAGCTTGTTCGATCGCTGATTCCCCAGTTGCTTTCAATGCACACGCTTCAAAGATATCACCGAATCCCGATCTGATGATGTCACCTTTGCCTAATGCCAATCTCTTCTCTTACTCCAATTAGCAATATGCCATGACTGGGCCATCTCCTGAGCTCCTCGAGGCCCAAATTTTAGTGTTAACACTCTTTGTGTTTGATTCTCTTGTCATGACATCTCTTTGTTATTTCTTTACAAATCTTGGAGTTGTGGTATGCCTTTTCTCTGCATTCCTCTAGCTCAGATACTTGCATTTGTCACTTCTTACTAGCTAGGTGGAGATCCATATTCCATTTCTTGAAGGCCCAATGGGCTCTAAACTCTAACTCCGCTGGTAGACCACATGTTTTTGCATATACTAGCTGATATGGTGACATGGCTATGAGCGTCTTGTATGCCATTCGGTATGTCCATAGTGCATCATGCAGCTCGGTACTTTCATTTCTTCCCGATCTCATCATATGGTGCTGGAGCCCGCCGCGGTTGGGCCACGATTAACCATGACCTTGCAACCACGACGGTTGCACTTGCCCGCCACCGAACACGAAAAACGCCCTCCACGGTTAAGAATTATGCAGTAGTGATTTTCGACCAATGCGCTAAACTAACTTGAGGGTCATTGAAGGTCTTTGGAGTAGCATTAATGAGCTCACATAAAGAGCTCAGCATTAATTATTATAGCCAAAAATAAACTGCCAGTTACATCATTAATCATCGTCTACATGTAGTAATCACGTAATTCAGGTCTTATTCTTGCGCATAGTCACTTTATCATCTTAATTTGTAATTGTAGCTTGGGGAGGATGCCCATCCCATCGTCTGCTAAACTTCACCTTTTGGGTGGTCGCAAAAAGTTTGAGAGGCACCTGTACGACCTTAAGGGTAGTACCATATATAACATAAGTTCAAGGACAACATGGTGAGATAGGATATAATTAAGGTTTAACATTTTATAGGTAGACCTATATTTCTACAAATATATAGTAGTGTTCTAATTTGAATTGATTTAATTGTAATATATACCATTATCAATCAAATCATGTGGCATATCATGGTATAATCGTCGTGGCAAGGAAGACAAAATTTCCTTGTGTTTTCTCCGAGCTAGCTAGAGTTCGATTAATTCTTGGTGCCTGAATATTAATCTGGTCCCTTCGTCGTTTTTCCCACAAGCTTTCGATGATAATGTAATCTAAAGTTGATTTGAAATGATGACTTGGTAGGGAAGCGAGGTGCGAACCCAATGCGCATTGGCAACGTACTTGGCATTGGCACATGGCACGCACGGAGTCCCGCACCAGCAACGAAGCCGCCGTGCATGTCCGTCCAGAGTAAAAGCTCGTTTGAACGACAACAAGGTAGGGAAGCGAGCCCAGAACACGTTGGCGTTGCTAGGCATGTCAGGGATGCGTCAGGGATGCACGGATTTGGCCTGTACGACGCACACATATGCGAGATGAAGGTGGTGTGCACCTCCGCCTCAGCCAGCGTGTGAGAAACAGTATAGGTTGTTTATAATCTAAAATCGTCGTTTTCTTCTTGGGAGCATTTTCTAATTATAATGGTATTTTTTGATAAAGAATTATAATGGTATACGGTACACAGTAACACAGGTGATATAAAAAAGATGTAACCGTTGAGATGGGTGCATGCATATTGGCGGCCACGTGAATGCAACCACAGGTAACGGGTTCATGGATGCCCAAAGCCCCAAACTTGCTTGTACTACTCGTACGGTCGATCAGCGTTGGCTATTTGTATAGGGTCAGTTAAGGCACCACTTACCAGTAGATCCACATCTTGCTCAAGTTCCACACGCCTCCACACCAAGCAAGCCCTGAGCAGCATGGCAAACCTAGTGATGGGCGCCATGGGCAGCCTCATCCCCAAGCTCTATGAGCTGCTCAAGAAGGAGTACAACCTGCAGACTCATACGAAGGAGCGCATTAGGTCCTTCACCCAGGAGCTCGAGCATGCGCAAGCCGCTCTGTGCAAGGTGGCTCAGGTGCCATGGGACCAGCTCGATGAGCAGGTCCAGCTCTGGGCACGCGAGGTCGGGGAGGCGTCCTATGACATGGAGGACGTCCTTGATGTCTTCCTCGTGCACGTCCAGGCCCCAGCTGATTCTGCAGAGCAGGAGAAGAGGTTGCTCAAACCCCTCAAGAAAATGACCAACTTGCTCAAGACGAGCAAGGCACGCCACAAGATTAGTGGTGATGTGAAGGACATCATGACTCACCTCCAAGAGGTGGCCGAACGCTGTCGCCGGTACAAGGTCGTTGATATCGTGGCTAGGCCATCCACAGCATCGACTATTGATCCTCGCCTCCATGCCATGTACAACAAAGTGAAAAACCTTGTTGGCATCGACAAGTCAAGCGGGGAGCTCATGTCCATGCTGCAATCCTCGCAGCGAGGATGATGCGTCCGACACGAAAGGTGAAGATAGTATCAATCGTCGGTGTTGGTGGGCTGGGCAAGACCACTCTTGCTAAAGCTGTTTATGATAGACTTAAAGGAAACTATGATTGTAAGGCTTTTGTTCCTGTTGGTCGGAGTCCTGATTTGAAGAAAATTTTGAAGGACATTCTGATGGATCTTAATAAGAAAAGACGCCTCGAGCTTAGTACTGCGGTATTGGATACAAGGCAACTTCGTCGACGAGCTTCGTAGTTTTCTACATGAAAACAAGAGGTATGCATCAGTCACTCAAATTTGAGGTTTTATTTTAGCTACACTGTGATTAATAAATAATACTCACTCACTCTGGTTACAAGTGACATTTTAGTGTTCTTTATCTAAAAAAAAAGTGACATTTTAGTGTTGTTTATGCAAATCATATGAATCTTTAATTACAAAGTACCAATGATGCACTATGTTTTGATATTTGAAAATAATGTGACATATATTTTTGTGTCTAAAACATCACTTTCTTTTGTTTGGAGGGCGTAATTGTAACTTTTTAGCTCAAATCTTGGGCATGCTTCTTCATTTATAGATGCATGTTCTAGATGACTCAATTATTAATTCAAAGACTTTTTTGCACTTTAGGTCCAGATAGGTATATTGTTATTATTGATGACATATATGTGGGGGTACAGTCCTGGGAAACAATCAAATTGGGAATTGATGACTCTATTTGTCATTCAATACAACTTCAAAAAAGTATACTTTTGCTATGTTTATACATGCATATTGTGGATATCTTAAATATTATTTTAAACTTTTGCACCGTTGTGTGGATAGGTATTTAATTGTTATCGATGACATATGGGAGGTAGAGTCTTTGGAAATCATCAAATTGGCTATGGATGGTGATATTCATTCTGGAGTTAGAATAATAATAACTACTCGTAAATTGGAAGTTGCGACGAAAGCTGATGAAGTTTACAAGCTACAACCACTTCCTTATGATAGTTCTAGAGAGTTATTCCTTACAAGAATTTCTGGTGATGAAGGAAAATATATTCTTAATCAGCCTGATAAGATATCAGATAAATTTTTAAGGAAATGTAGTGGTATACCATTAGCTATTATCACAATGGCTAGTTTATTGTCCGGTAAACAAAGAGGGCAATGGCCTGAGCTATATGATACTATTGATTTTGGGAGTAAAGATAACAGGGAAGCAGAAAATACAATGAGGATATTGTCCTTTAGCTACTATGACCTGCCTTCACATCTAAGGACATGCTTATTGTATCTTAGTGCATTTCCAGAAGACTCATTTATCCCTAAGGAATCATTGGTTTGGATGTGGGTAGCTGAAGGTTTTGTCCCTCAGAAAAAATGAATAAGGTTGTTTGAACTTGGGGAGGGATACTTCAATGATCTCATAAACAGAAGTATGATGGAAGCAGTAGAATCTGACTACGATGACAGCATCATCCTTGGCTGTCGTGTTCATGATGTGGTGCTTGATTTCATTCGTTCCATGTCTCAAGAAGAAAATTTTTTCACTATATTAGACAGTAACCATGGGACAGTGGTACAGAGCAATGTACGTAGGTTGGCCAACCACAAGAGGACCCTGGGGCATATTCATGAGGCCAATCATACTGAAATGCCAAAATTGAGATCATCTGTTGCCGTCGGGTGTGTAATTGATACGTGGGCTCCATCTTGTAGCTTCAGACTTTTACGTGTCCTTGCTATAGAAAACTGCAGCGAAAAGGATGATAGGTATGTCCGAGCTGAGCATGTAGGACATTTACTCCACTTAAGATTTCTCAGCCTACGTGGAACAAGTATCGATAGGATCCCTGTAGGAATAAGAGCCCTAAGATTCTTGAAGACGCTGGACTTATCAGGATTTGGTATTTCAGAAATGCCGCGGAGTGGCAGCTTGCCAAAACAGTTAGCGTGTCTGCATATTACTCTTGATGGAGATGCCCTTTATCAACAGGGGGCATCTCTTGAGGACCTGACATCCCTTGAGAACCCGACAATTAGCGTTAGTACTGGTTGGTATGTTGTGCGGACGCCGCGAGGCCTGGGCTGCCTGAGGGAACTTAGGGTGCTCAATATTTTTTGTATTCCCTGGCATTAGATAGTGTCTCCCAAACCTCTCACACGTGGACTTGATTCTGTCCTCCCGCAGCATCTCCGACATTTGGCTGTAGATAGTGTCTTCTTCAGCAAGCTGCCATCATGCGTCAATCCTTCGTGTCTCCCAAACCTCTCACACGTGGACTTGATTCTGTAACACCTGGACGTGGAGGACCTGAAAACCCTCGGTGGTTTGCCGGAGCTCCATTATCTTGGCCTGAACTTGGTGTTGTTGTCCCCAGTCACAATACGGAACATCAGTGACAATGATGCTTGCTACTTCCCAAAGCTGAGGTGCTTCAAACTGAGGGTTTCATTTGATAAGAGTTTTCGAGAACACGATACCTGCATGCTCTCTGATTCTGATGATGAGTTCCATAGTCCCAGGCCATGTGTTTCTGACGATGAGTTGAAGAGTGACGATGAAATTAAGCAGAGTCCCAGGCCCTCTGTTTCTCATGGCAATGAGATGCACAGATCCCTGGAAAGGAGTGAACTCAAGCAAGGATTGGCAGCAGTAGGCTATTATTTTCTTGCCATATTTCGATATGTTCTGGCATTTGTGAAGAGATGGCACCCCTTGCCATCCAAACATGACTCTTCCCCTGGGAATGGGAATGGAGAAGACCACAATGCCACAGCTTCTCCACCATTTGTAGCAAAGGCACAGCAGCAGCAGCACCTCGCTTCATGCCAAGTCTCCAAGTTCTTCACCTTAATATCTATAATAATCTGCATGAGATTCCTAACTGGTTGGACAACCTCAATTGGGAACACCTCTCTTCCCTCAGGGAAATTAATGTGGATCTACATCATCTGGAGAAAGAGCTGAGACGTGCAGCCGAAGCTCATCCAAATCATCCGACCATATCTTGAAAAAAAGTAGAAGTGTTCACATGATCCCCAAACGGTACGAAAATCGAACTTTCCATAAGTTTTTAGAATACTGCCATGCATTTAATTAATCTCCATACACTCATTATTGTTTCCTTGATTAATTAATTTTCATATCCTTACCATATGTTTTTTAAAATCCCGTGTATGTAATTACCATATATTTGCCAAATTTCGTCAATTAACTTCTGCTCCATATCTAGCAGAAATGGGGCAATACTATTGGCTGATCTGCAACAGCTACTGTGGCTACTCGATCCATCTTCCATAATTACTTGTTGGCTGCCCCTTGCATGGTCAACAACACATGACGATTCCTTGGACCTCCAGCAGCCAGTGAACTAATTCCTCAACCCATGAGACCTGGATCAAACAAAGCAGCAACTAATTCTCCCTGGTTCCAGCTTATTTAGATAGATTTCAGTATTTGCTCATTCTGGAATAGGATTTCTCAAGTTTGTTGGGCCACGGAAGGTGACCAAATGGGAGAATTGTCGACTTCCTTTCAGAGCTTCATGATGCCTACATGGTTAGAGATGAAATGGCCTGGTGGCTCTGGCTGATTGTATCAACGGCTCCAAAAGTGTATGTTCCCAACGTATTCAGCTTTGACGATTCTTAATTTCATTTCATCTGCTTCCACCGAGATTTTGGTCTAATCTGTGATATGGCCTTTGAAAATTAGACTGAAGAAAAGAATAAACAAACACTCTGTTCTGCTTCTTAGAACAGGGGAACCATTTCTTCCCAAAACCTAGTTGATGCTTGGGTTTTTTCTCCTCTGCTTTTTCGTTGACTTGGTGCATCATCAAGTTGTTTGCTGTGTGTTTTGACTTATTTTGGCTACCCTACGATTTGTAGACCTGGCATACGGATGGTTTTAGGAACAAATTGGAGACGGCGCAGAGACGTGCAGCCGAAGTTCATCCCGACCATCAGACACTCCATATGTAGAGATGCTGACATGATCTCCAAACGGTACGAATATCACACTTTCCTTAACTTTTTAGAGTGTCTAAAACGGAGCAGATAAGTCTCACCAGCCTTTATGTTCATTGACAATGACTGAACAAACTACTTCACGTGAGGGAGGGCTGCAATTGGCATGGTTCCAGAATACACGAGGATTCCATGGAGCTCCAGTGGCCAGCGAACAAATTCCTCGATCTATGAGACTTGAATCAAAGAGAGCCGGAACTGATTCTACTTGGTTCCTGCTTATTTACATAAATTTCTGTTGACACCGGATTTTGATCAATAGAGACTCGGCCCAAAATCGCGTGCAAATGAGTAAAATAAACGTTCAGTAGAGATGACGGCATCTAGAATCGGTAAAGTGCCAACCATTCGGTAAAGTCCTGGAAGGGAAGAAACTGAATCGGCAAGGATGTTGCACAATTCGGCTTGCCATGTCAAAAGCCACGAGAAAAGAGAAACATGCAAATGCCTATTTGACATATTTGCATGTGTGGCTAATACGTGCATGACCAGAAGATATAAGTGTCGGAGTCCACGTGATAAGATCAACCAAGGAGAAAATCATGGGGGTTATCAGATATATGCTGGCCGAATCTATTAATATTTTATTAGGGAAACGTGACGTCCTGATGCAAGTCAAAGGAGGGGCAAAGACATGTACGTATATGCATGGCGTGATGTTGCAGGATTTTTGCCGATTCACCCAATTGAGTCAGAAACGCATCGGCCAAGGAACTTCATTGGCGAGGATTTCGGAAGGAAAAGCCAGAGTCCGCGTATCGTAGTATTATTTCCCTTTAGATATTTCTTTTTGAATCAAGACTTTACGTACACGGTCAGCAGCAGCCCGAGGTATAAATATAAGCCTCCGGCCATTGTAAACAAATCTACCCGATCAATACAACAACAAATCCGGCTGCGCGCCACCCCTTCGAGTCCAAGTCGTATCGTCGATCTACTGCGAGAGGATACATCGATCCGTCGACCTCCATAAGTACCGGCAACCTTACATTATGTTCTTGTATCGCGCGGCGGTTTAGATCGTGATGTAAGTAGTCTTGTTACCATGCTTAGTATCGCGTCGGGCGGATTTAGGCTATGGAACAGGAGGGTTCTTTATTAGATCATGAGTCGTGCGACAGGCTAAGGTCTAGCTTGGAGCTAGTTATCAGCTTCATTAGATTTGGCAAATCTAGTGAATTCATTAAGTTATCACGTGGTGCATGCTTTTTATTTATTGTTTAATTTATGTTTGCACACACTTTTGCCTAAATGAGATGATAGGGTTTGGCTTTATCTTATGTTAGATCTAGTTGTCATCAATGCTTTTAATGTTCTTCTTATCATGTCGCTAGATCTATTTATTTACCATAGCCGAGCTTAGATCAATCTAAGTTGTTACATGTTGCGGTTTTGTATGCGTTTTACCTTGACAGGACTGGGTACCGTGCGGCAGATGCAGGTCTTTGGATAGGTTTTGCGTATGAGTTCCTTCTTTATGGATCCTGATTCGGCAAGCTTGCCAAATATAGTTATGCATCTACACGTAGCTTGTATGTGTAAGTTTGTCTATTGTTAATGTCTAGTCTGGCAAGTCGTATCATGCGGGGGATTAGCTTGTTGCAGTGTATCATGCGGTGGATTGCTTTGTTAGGACCAAAAAGGGTTTAGGATGGTTAGTCGTGCTTGCGAACTAATAGGAATAGATCCCTGTCTTTACCTTTAGATTAAGCTTACATGTGTATTTTATTGTTTATGCATATACGCTTCAATGAGTAATGAGTACTTGTAGATCTGTTTAGATGTATGCATGCTTTTAGCTTGTCATAGTTAGATTGTATCATGCGGGATTGATCTAGTTGTGAGAAGTGGTTTAGATCTGTAGTAGGCCGTATCATGCGGTGAATTAGCTTGTGAGGGTTTAAGCTGGGGCGGGTTTAGGAAAACTAGACGTCGCGGCATACTAGTTGGGTGAAACATATGCATGTGTTATTTAGATTAGATTTATATTTATGAGTTACCTGCTTTATGTACCATGTTGTTAACTGATTCGATCTATGCAATAAGCTTTACGATATTTATATCTTGATGATTGATTTACTTGTTCAAACATGTCTTCTTATGTCTATTCGGTAACTGTTATTACTTTATATCTTGTACATGCTTACGAATGCATTCATAAACCTGTGGACATATATAGCTATATGTCATTGCAAGTGGTTTCAGGACCGTACATGTGGAACTGTCTTGGTCTCACCGGGCATGTTCCGGATCTTATGTTTCTCTTCTTGTCAATTTACAGGTCAAATTGACTGGCACGCACCGGTTCAAGACTCCCGGGCAGATCTCACGTTGCTCTCCTTGTCAATTTACAGGTCAAATTGACTGGCACGCACCGGCTCAAGACACCCGGGCACCCGAGTTAAGCTAGCTAGTTCGGCTTGTCGGTGTGTGAGGCACAAGAG
This sequence comes from Hyparrhenia diplandra, assembly GCA_015847255.1. NCBI lineage: Eukaryota > Viridiplantae > Streptophyta > Magnoliopsida > Poales > Poaceae > Hyparrhenia > Hyparrhenia diplandra. The sequence continues at coordinate 218,808 of JADLZK010009587.1, read as the reverse complement.
ACACTTTTTGTGTCAACAATTTCAGTGTTTGATCTTTCTAGAACGGGATTTCTTAAGTTTGTTGGGGGCTTTGGGCACAAACGGAGGTCATTTTTCTTTTTAGGGCCTGAGACTCTGATTGTATACTACTCAAATGGCTGCTGGCTCTGATTGTATTCTACTCAAAAGCGTATGCTTTCAACATATTCAGCTTAAACATAATTTTTTTTTTCTTAACATATATGGTTCTTTGCGTGGGAAAGAGTTTGGTCTAATACATGATAAGGCCTACGAAAAAATAAACACACTCTCTATTTGCATCCCAGAACTGTTTCTCTCCTCTGCTTTCCCTTGTCTTGTGGACCATTAAGATTTTCCCCTTTGTTTCTGCAAGAAGAAAAAAAAAAATACTCGCGGCCTTTACTCCCCACTCTGCAGTGCCAGAACCTTGTTGCCTTATAAGGCTGAGTCGTCGTTGGAAACAGATCATGGTTATTCTAAATCAAAACTGAAAGCGCGATCAGAGATTGCTCTGTTCGTTGTCGTCTGCGTACTTGCTTGTCTCTCTCGTCTACTGCGATCGCTGGTGGCCCCGGGTGTTACATCTGTGCTCCCTTCGCGCCTGACTCAATCGAGGTCAATCGAGGTCGATGCCGTTGTGCTGCTCGACGCAGCCGGTACGTCCTGCGGCTCAGGGAGAGGCCGCACCTTCTACGGTGGGACCGCACGCCAAACTCTTTGATTCTCGTTGCGTTCTAGATGAAGTAGTCCTGGGCTTTCTCGGCTGCTGTGCTAAGATATGGAAATTGCAATGGGATGTTATGTGTGAATACTGAATACAGAAGAACCGCTGCTTTAGATTATCAATGCAATCTTGGCTCACTGGCTGCTGTCCAAAATACCTGAACTCGATCCTGGACTCCTGGTAGTACTTCTAAGAATTGGCAACTGCTATAAGCGATCCAATTTTATTTGTCTGCTGCTGTATCATAATTTCAGTGCTGTCCAATAGCTTTGAGGATGTTTTTCCTTTTAATACTCGTTGGATTACTTAACAGGTTTCAGAAATTTTAGTTTTGTTCTCGTCCGTTGGGTAGGTCTTGAAGTGAGCAAGTGCCAACTGATAGTCCTATGTTTATCATTTTTTCCCCATTAGCGCTGCGCCGCTGCATAGGTCTTGGTTTACCCAATTACCCCCAAAAAACTAGACTTGTGGATTTCTCCTTTTCTTCTGTTTTTCTTTATCTTTATTTAAGTTTTGGATAGGTAGAAGCCAAGAAGCAAACTTTTTCTTTATTTGATGAGTTGCTGCAGAAATCAGAGAAGCATTTGAATGGGTCAGTTCAGTTACCACTTACCAGTAGATCCACATCTTGCCAAAGTTCCACGTGCCTCTACACGATTCATTGGGTGTCTGTCTGAAAAAACTATACATGTTAGGTCATACAAGATTTTATAATAAGATGACAGCTACTTTTAGGTCGGCCAAGCCGCTGATCTCGAGTTAGTTGCCCACTAGCTTAGAACTACTAGTGCATAGAAAGAAGCATGAATGAATATATACTATAATCGTTGTGCATCTCGAGGGTTTTGTTCGTAGCGAGTAGCTTGATCACTGTCCAGATTCCTTTGGTTTGCACATGCCTTAGCAGATTAATAACCCTTGCTGGCATCTCGAGTATAATCATGGTGCACCTCGAGTATTGATAAACTATACATGCTCTGACAAGATTTTATAACAAGCTGGCAGCTTATTTTATGTCGTCATGCCGCAGATCTCGAGTTAGTTACCCACTAACTTAGAAATAATACTTACAAGTGCATAGAAAGTAGCGTGAATATATATATTCATGGTGCATCTCGAGGATTTTGTTCCTAGCTATAGCTTTGATGAAAGTCCAGATTCCTTCGGTTCGCATGTATCTCGACTATAATCATGGTGCATCTCGATCGAGTATTAACAAACCTTGTACGGGTGCTTCACACTTCACAGTTCCTCACATCCACATCTCGCCCTCCAGTCCACCATGCAATCTCGTGAACATGACTGATAGACTTATATTTTTTTTGTGGGTATAAATAAGCTAGTAGTTTTTTTTTTAGATATTTGAAACAGAGTTCAAGCCTCTCGTGAAGTACGCACGCAGTATCTGTCTTTTCTCGCCTCTTTCCTCCCTGTACCCTCTGCTTGTCTACCACGTGATCTACTGACAGTGTATTTTAATTTAATAGAACCTTTGTTGGCTGCTCTCCTTTGTCTCAGCTGGCAAACACTACACATACAACCCCAGGCCTTGGCTCTCATCATTCACCAGCTGTTCACCACACACACAGAGAGCAGCTTCACCAAAGTTCACACCTATCCAGAGAGCAGCTTCACCAAAGTTCACACCTATCCAAATTAAAGGTTCCTTCTCAGTTGCCAGTACATCCATATCGCCTCCTCCACCAAGCACCGGTGAAGCATGGCGAACCTGGTGATGGGCGCTGTGCCCAGCATCATCTCCAAGCTCTACGAGCTGCTCAAGGAGGAGTACCAGCTGCAAACCGGCGCGAAGGAGCGCATCCGCTCTCTCATGTTCGAGCTTGAGCTCGCGCAAGCTGCACTCGGCAAGGTGGCTGAGGTGCCGTGGGACCAGCTCGATAAGCAGGTCCTGATCTGGGCACGCAAAGTCCGGGAGGCCTCCTATGATATGGAGGACGTTCTTGACATCTTCCTCGTACGCGTCCATGGCCCTGAGTCTACTGAGGAGAAGAAGAGCCTGCAGAAATATATCAAGAAAATGACCAACTTTTTCAAGAAGAGCAAGGCGCGCCGCAAGATCAGCGGGGATGTCAAGAACATCATGAGTCATCTCGAGGAGATGACGGAGCAGTGTCGCAGGTACAAGGTGGAAGATATTGTTGTGGCCATGCCACACACCGCATCGGTTGTTGATCCTCGTCTTCATGCCATGTACAACAAAGTTGAAGACCTTGTTGGCATCGACAAGTCAAGCGGTGAGCTCATATCCATCCTTCAGTCTCCGCAGCGGGAGGGCACATCAAACATGAAGAAGAAGATTGTAGTAATAGTCGGAGTTGGTGGGCTGGGGAAGACCACACTTGCCAAAGCTGTCTATGATAAGCTTCAAGGGGATTTCAAGTACACAGCTTTTGTTCCCGTCGGGAGGAAGCCAAACCCGCAGCAAGTCATCCAGGGGATTCTCATTCAACTTGACAGTGAGCAGTATATGAAATTCAATTTTGCAGCATTGCAGCATATAAGTGAATTCATCAACGAACTAAGAAAGTTTCTCCATGAAAAGAGGTACCCATCAACAACTTAGCTTTGAGGTCTATTGTTTGCACTGTTGTTCAATATTATCATAAACTATTAATTACAAATAATTTACAATGTATTGTGTTTGTTTATTTCCAAATAATATGATTACATTGCCTTGAAATATAATCTTATAAAATTGTAGCCTAGCTGTGTTCTATAGAAAATTTCGAAAAAAAAAGCACTAGTCAAATTTGTATTTTGGTGATCACGGTTGTGTCTAATAACTTCATTTATTTGCATACTGGAAAATTATTTTTTTTTATATGTATGTTCTAGATAACTTAATTATTAATTCAAAATTTTTTTTTCTTGTGTGGATAGGTATTTTATTGTTATTGATGACTTATGGGAGAAGCAGTCATGGGAAACAATCAAATTGGCATTTGATGACAATAATTGTGACAAGTAGAATAATCATAACAACTCGTAACCATGAAGTTAGCGAAAAATGTTATGAAGTTTATGACCTACCACCACTTCCTGTTGACAGCTCTAGAGAGTTATTCTTTATAAGAATCGGTGGTCATGAAGGAAAATTGGTTGATAATAAGCCAGATGAGGTCACTGCTAAATTTCTAAAGAAATGTGCTGGCATTCCACTAGCTATTATCACAATGGCTAGTTTACTAGCCGGTAAACCAAGGGAGAGATGGGATGATCTATATAGGTCTATTGTTTTTGGGAGTGAAGATACCGACCAAGCAAAAAATACTATGAGGATAGTATCCTTTAGCTACTATGACCTTCCTGCGCATCTAAGGACATGCTTGTTGTATCTTAGTGCATTTCCAGAAGATTCTGTTATCCCTAAAGATTCATTGGTTTGGATGTGGGTAGCTGAGGGATTTGTCAAGAAGAAACAAGGCATGAGGTTATTTGAAACTGGGGAGGGTTACTTCCATGACCTCATAAACAGAAGCATGCTGGAGGCGGTAAAGTCTCACAAGGATGATAGGGTCGTCACTGGCTGTCGTATCCATGATATGGTGCTGGATTTCATCCGATCCATGTCAGACCAAGAAAATTTCATCAGTATAGTATTTGACAATGAGCAACGCTCGTTACTAGAGAGCAATAGTGTGCCCCGTAGGTTAGCCCACCATAATAGGACCATGGGTCATGGACACGGTGATGATTTGAATATGGCAAAAGTGAGGTCGATATTCGCCATCAGCTGTGGTACTGGTATAGAAGTGTCAGATCCGTTTCATGGATTCACGCTTCTACGTGTGCTAGTTATAGATTGCATGGCAAATAAGGGAAGTTTCGTATTCAGAAATGAGCATGTGAGAAATCTACTTCACCTAAGGTTTCTCAGTATACGGGGAACACTTGTCGATAGCATCCCAGAAGAAATAGGAGGTCTTAGGTTTCTGCAGGTGCTGGACTTGAAAGAATCATTTCTTAAAGAATGCCAATCGCTGGAGAGGTTGCCGCAACAATTGGTGTGCCTGTGGCTTCCTATTGGTGAAGGCAATTATTATGATGGCGAAGTTTGGTTGCCCAGCATTCGTAGTAGTGATGACATTTTTTCATTGACGAGGCTGACCTCCTTGGAGGAGCTGTCAATATCTGTTTCTTTCCAACCAGTAATAAGTTGGCATCCTCCCACGGAGCTTAGGGTGCTCAAACTTTCTATTTCGGGCAACAGTGAGGCCACTGCCGAACGGAATTTTTGGGAATGTATACACCATCTCAACAGGCTCGAGCACCTAACTATTTCAGGTGGTGCTTTTGATAGTATGCATGTAACAGACTTCATCCACCCTGGCGGGCTCCGGCACATTGCTGTAGGCGGAGACCTCTACTTCCGCAAGCTGCCATCATGCTTCAGTGCTTCGTGTCTTTCTAATCTCTCCCACCTGGAGCTGAGGCTGAAACAACTAGATGACTATGACCTGAAGATGCTTGGAAGGTTACCGGAGCTCCATTTTCTCGGCCTGGCAATGTCCATGTCAGGCCCAGTAAGCATCGTTCTCGTCGTCAGTGAGAAGGATGCTGCAGAAGTCTACTTCCCCAAGCTGCAGCGCTGGGAGCTGTGCGACGCGATGGTCTCGTTCCACACCAACGAAGAGGACAAGAGCATTTTGTTTCACATGTGGAATCAAAGAGGCGCCAGGTATATGCTGAAGCCCTCTGTTTCCGAGGATAAGATGCAGAGTTCCAGTACTTCAGGCGGCGGGGGCGGCTACGCCAGCACCGGCGCAGCTGGAGGAATAGGAGCAACTCGGGATCGCTTCATGCCATGCCTGCAGGTGTTTCGTATTGCATTCCGGCTTTATGACGGGTGGTTTGAAGATCGTCACTGGGACAACCTCAGCTTCGAATACGGCCTCCCTTCGCTCCGGAAGATGGAAGTTTTAGTCCCTTCATCAATGAGAAGGCAACTGAGTGGTAAGTGGTAACATGCATGTTCTCACAAGATTTTCTGAATTTCCATTTCACTCTATATATTGAGAATTGCCATAAATAAATACTAGCTACAGATTCCTTATTTCTGACCCGCCTTTCTCGTCATACCAGACCCTGCGTTCACGGGGCGACGGCGCCGCCGGCAACCTCCTGCACCCAGCGATCATAATATCTCCTGCTTCTCCGGCCTCGACACGGTGAGTATCAGGTGATGCTTTCCTCGGCGTCGACGGCGGCGTATGGCAGCCGTGACAGCGCTCTGAACACCTCCAGGTGGCAGCGGTGGCCTCCTGCCCCTACCCAAGGCGGATTCTGCGATGGTGTCGTCGTCTGGTGGCTGCGGATTTAGAGGATGGTAGTACGCCGGTGCCGCCCTCCTCTACCCAACGCGCAGCGCCACCTCCACGGCACCGGCTCACCGGCGGCGGCCGTCACCGCCATAGGCTGGGCATATCACAAAGATCTTGTGTCGTGGTGGTTCCTGCATGCAGCACCCGAAATGGTGATATTTATACATGATGCTCCCCACCGTCGTCGTGTCTTTTTATGTGTGAGCACTTGTGTGGTATTTAGACATGATGATATTTTTCATGAATTTTGTACGTACACGGTCATGAATTTGTTTGGAATGCTTTGAAGTAGCGATGTGGGTATATATATTTATTTCTGAACGTTTGCTGCTCCGACCTAGAGTGATATGAAGTGGCCTTTGAAAATTAGACTGAAGAAAAAATAATACAACCCCTACTCTGTTCTGCTTCCCTGAACAGGGGAACCATCTCTTTCGACACACTGGTGATGCTTGCGTCTTTATTCTCTCCTTTACTCCTGGTGTTTGTTCGTTCACTTATTTACGATTTGTTGACCTGGAAGCCGAATGTCACTAGGCATCTTGGGTCAAGGACCGAAAATTTTAAATAATGAAGAGCATCTGTATTGCCAAATCCCCGATCCATATGATAGGATAGCTTCACCCTGCTGCCGTTCACCCTATGCATGTTTTGGTGGAAAATAAAAGACAAAAAAAACTGAATAGGAATAATACAAGGGCCTGTTCACCATGATGGCCTGTTGGTCGTTGAAAGGCGTGCGTGCCTCGGCCCACCAGGATTACGCCTCTAACCGTGAGGACATAACACAGAAGCCAAAAAAAAAAAACACAAGGGAAGGGAGCCCAAGAGGCTAATCCATTTGGAGGCTAAGGAAATACGCTTAGAGGAACTGCATCAGTCATTGCTTCACTTCGCGGTAGTAGAGGCCAAACTTCTAAATGTCCTTGAACATGGTCAGTGTCTTTAACTGTTGTCGCTGCACAGTTGTCACCTATATACCAAATATTCCCAAATCTCCGACGCATATGATGCCTTCACCTTGCTGCAGCTCAGCCTCTTCTCCCCTTTCTTTCTCAGACAATGAAAAAGGCCATCCATCAGTCAGGATGTCTGTAAACCTCATATCCAGACAGATCATTATATAAGCAGTTTGCAACACCAAGCAGTCCAAGCTGCACGTAGCTGTTCTCTTGGTGGAGCCGGACTTTCTGCTGATGTAATTCGCCTCAGCTGAAGACAGGCAGTGTGATGCATGTTTTGTTCGAAAATAAAAGAAAAAAATAATTAAATAGGAGTAATATCTGTTAGTGGTTTGACATGTATAATCACAAAGTGCAGCGTGCAAAAGTCTTGTGTGTCTCGGCCCACAAGGATTAGGCCCAAACAGTGCGGACGTAACAGAAAAAGGAAAAAAAAAGGATAAAGTCTACTTTTCCTCCCCAACCTTCACCAAAGTTTACTTTTCTTCCCTCAACTTGAAACCGGGCAAACCAGCTCCTTCAACTTTTTAAACGATGCATTTTTATCTCTCCGAGCGGTTTTGAATGTGGTTTTGCTACAGTGACGGTGGTAATATCTTTTCTTTTTCTTTTTTATTCATTATTTCTGCTCAAACTTTAAAAAAAATTATAGTAAAACACAAAAAAAAAATCTAATTTTGGTAGACTCCACACGACCATATCTACACACTGAACCTATAATACGGTATGGTTTAGTATAAGATTTTACTAAAGTATACCGTAATTGGATTTTTACTAAAGCATACCATATTATATGTTTAGTATGTAAATATATACTTAGTATGTAAATCTACTCATATGGAGTCCAACAAAATTATAGATTAAAAAGATGAATCACGAGGAACACATTAGATCTACTCATGTAGGGGCCAAAGGGCACCCCCTGTCCTGGCACGTGCGCCGCCGACGCCTTCTTCACTCCATGACCTTTTCGGCAATTAAAGTAAGAGTTCGATTAGGATAAGGTTATGATTTTTTGTATGAAGGAGATATACGACTCCATAAATACATCTCCTATTAGGAAAAAGAATAAGGACTTTCTTGTAAAAGGTATTTTAATCTATAAGAAACCTTTAGAGATTGCTTGAGTTACAAGTCTCATAGAAGGGCTATATAAATAAGGAGAATGTAATCTCTTAGGGACAAACAACAAGAAAATATTTTTCCCTGCCTCTTGCCTTACACCACCACCGCCCCTGCCCTACCCCTGTGCACGCTGCCCCCTCCTGCGCCCGCCCGCCACCGCCCCACCCTACGCGGCTGTGACACATGAATAATGTAACAATGCTTTTATTTTTTTGGAACATTATTTTTTTTTTTTTGTATGCAGCATATTTACTAGACTTTTTTTCGCAACTATTAGACCAAACTAAGATTTAGTGAGTGATTGTCTGAAATAACTATATATGTTCGTTCTGACAGACAAAGTTTTTATAATAAGCCGCTAGCTATCTTTAAGTCGGCCATGCCGCAGATCTCGAGTTCGTTGGCCACTAGCTTAGAAATATGAGTGCATAGTGTTGACACTCAAAACTGTCGATGTCAACACATTGAAATGAGCGTGAAACTGTATAGTCGTGGTCAATCTCAAGGAATTTGCTCCTAACTATGTTGATGAAAGTCCAGATTTCTTTGGTTCGCATGCATCTCGATTAATAAACCTTGTTGGCATCTCGAGTATAATCATGGTGCATCTCGATCGAGTATTAATAAACCTTGTACCGGTGCTTCACACAGTTTCTCTTACACATCCACGTCTCACCGAAGTTCCACGCGCCTCGGGTCCACCAGGCAATCTCGTCAAGCATAGCAAACCTGATGATGGGAGCAATGGGCGACCTCGTCCCCTTGGTTGTAAGAGCTGCTCAAGGAGGAGTACAAGCAGCAGACTGACGTGAAGCAGCGCATCAGGTCCCTCACGACCATTCCAACCGCTTAGTGCCCTCGGGAAAGACACGTTAAGAGGCTTTGAATCTAGAACATCCGCAACTGTTGCTTGTTTCACATCTTGTAGATCTCGAGCAATACTTTGGTCAAAAAATATCTCGAGCAATTGGCATGTTATTTACTACAACTAGTTACCTAGTGTACCACTTAACTCTTGGAAGAAGATTCAAAGTATATGTCCATGAACTCGAGTTATCTTCGTTCAAAAAACAAAAAAATGTAATCGTGCTAGGTTTGGTTGTGGTCAAATTTTTCTTATTTTTTAACTAATTATTTAGAGAAATGTCATCTGCATCAATGGGCACCCAAATTGGTTTATATGTCCATGACCATGGCGACCCACCTCGCCCCACAGTTCGGCGCCCCGTCTCATATTAGGTCTTCAACGAGCTGTGACTTGCGAGCTCCACCGGCGACGGATGAGGTACACACCACCCACACTGATCCCCTACCCCCGCCGACCTCGCCGCTACCCTGGAGGACCTCTTCCGCGGCAGTTGACGTCCACCCACCGACATCCTCGCCTTTGATGCAAGGCTTCTGGCGAGGATCGTGCTGATGGAGGAGCTCACACTAGCTTCTCGCCATCGATGTCGATCTTCTTCTCCGATGACTACAACAAACACGATGACAAGGAGCATGTGCCAACCACAACGGCCTTCTACCTTGCCGACTTCATCACCATCCTGGAGGCCCTCATGCCGCCTCACTTTGCAAACCTTGAGCTACAGATGGTCTACAACGTCAGGGAACTCTAGGCTTCAGCGCTAGCTTGGACCCCATGCAACGACATCGTCAGGTATTCCATCCGCTATAGTGCTACGACCACAACAACAGTCCTACAGGGGATATCCTCCAACCAGGTGGGATCCCTCCGCAAAAATCTTGCGGTTGGCTTTCACCCCCGACTTCTTGTCATCGGTGCAAGCCTTGCCGGTCAGCATCTCGCTGATGGAGGAGCACCCTCATTTCTTCCTGGAGGACATGACAACCCTGCTCTTTGGCGACAAGGCCTTCCTTCAGCTTCACCTCCATGAAGAGTGCAATAGACTTCAAACCATTCGCCCTGTACAGAAAAAGATCAGCGACATCATCTTCGGCTGGGTCAGTCACAACACCTCTGAATTGGGACCAGCTACAATGTATCAACCCCTGCATACGCAAGTGGTCACCACATTCTTCGGAACAGGCTACTTCGACTACACCGTCAACATCGACGAATGTCCAATACCATAGCGCGAGGACGTCTTTGTCGGGACGAGGGGCCCAAGTCAGCTTGCTGCAGCACGCCAGGGCAGCCGCCCAACAGCCGGCTGTCACCGCCATCATCACGTCTTCACCATCAAGCAAGAGTTAATTAGGAAATAGATAAGGAGATTTCTTTCGATGCAAGATTCACTTTCGGACTATAAATACAAGAGGCATCTAATCAGTTGAATCTTAATCAAAAACATAAAGGGGTAACACCCGGCAGATCTCCAACTCTCTCGCTCTCGCTCTCCCTAACCCTAACCCTAACCGCCTCGTGCGCCGCCGCCATCACTAGTGCCGCCTGCTGCCCTCGCGCCCCTGCTACCCTAACGCCGCCCCGCCCGGCACCGTAAAATGTCATATATTTTTTTTGTTTGTATGTAGCATATTTATTAGAATTTTTTTGCGCAACTATTAGACCAAACTAAGTTATAGTGAGTGATTGTGCTGAAATAACTATACACGTTAGTTCTGACAGAAAAAAGATTTTATAATAAGCTGCCAGCTATCTTTAAGAGCAAGTACAATAATGGGCTATAAGCCAACCTAGTCAGCAATTTTGATGATGTGGAGGGGAGAAGGGAAGAGAGAGAAGAGAGCTTGGCTCTTGTTCTAGCACCAAGCTGGACACGGATGCATAGGCATTAGTGGGTCCCAATAGATATGAATGTGAGAAGGAATAGAAAAGAGAAGGGAAACAAATAATACTAAAAAAATTTTATAGCCAACTAAGAGACTAATTATTGTATAGCTTGACTATTATCACTTGACTTATAGCCAAGCACTTGGCTCTACTATTAGCCATGCTCTAACTCAGCGAAGCCGCAGATCTCGAGTTAGTTGCCCAGTAGCTTAGAAATATAGTAAGTGCATAGCGTTGACACTTAAAATTGTCGATGTCAACGCATTGAAATGAGCGTGAATCTGTATAATCATGGTGAATCTCGAGGACTTTGTTTCTAACTAGCTTGATGAGAGTCCAGATTCCTTCGGTTCGCATGCATCTCGATTAATAAAACCTTGTTGGCATCTCGAGTTAGTTGCCCACTAGATTTAGTGTGGTAACTGGCGTTGATCTGTGGCAGAGGGATCGTGGCTCTCCTCCGCTGAGTGTGACAACCCCAAGCAGATCCGAATCCAACCAAGATGTTTACTTCTATTTGCTACTCGCAATTGTTTGTTGGGTTCCATCGATACCAGTGACGTACGTAGAGCCTGCAGCGTAGGAAGAAGGGCCGTTGACATCGTGCATGGATCCCGATTCAGTGGCCAACGGAGGTGCTGGCTTCTCTAGATCTACGACACAGAGCTACAAATAACTTGTATTTTTAGCTTTATCGATCCAGATCTCGAGATAGTTGCCAGCTAATTCTGGAGTTAATTATTTATGGTCGCCTTGTCGCAGATCGATCTCTAGACAGTTGCCAGCTAATCTGGAGTTAGTTGCCTGCATATGGGGATTTCCCGATTTCATAAAAATTTCACCTACATGCATAGATTAATTATATAGCCAAATTGCAAAAATGACATGGAATCCTACGGTCGGCGCCGGCCCTTCAATTGTCAGTGACTGAAAATAAGCTGTCAGTGATTTTGTTTTTAATAATCGACAGGGAAAGAGAAGGTCCCATCTGGGTCCATTACATTTCTGACCAAACTGAAAAGTACTAGTAGTAACTATATACAAACATAAATCGTCAACGGTTGTCACTACGGCCTTGCTGCAGATCCCGAGATGGTTCCCGTTTGGGGGAAAAAATACAGTATAGTACTGTAGTATACTCCTATTTGTAGTGCTTACCGAGAAGCTAGCGTAAATGGTCGCGCACCTCGAGGTTTTTGTTCCTAGCTTGGCCAACGTATACTTGAATATTTTCTGATTTGATAAATTACTGAACTGCACAATTTGACACAGCGAGACTGAAAATCCTAGAGTCGGGGCAGGCTATAAATGTGCATGATACCTCTCAGTTACCAGTACATCCAATCCACAGCGATCTCCCAACAAGTTCCACCTCTCTAAACCTCCGGAGATAATCAACAAGCGATTCACCCGGCTTTTGCTTCACGGTCGAAAGGTCAACCAAAGGTTTTCTCAGTAGCCCCAGCATAGAAATATACATGAAACTTATGTTCAAGCTCTTTCCGATTGGAAATCCATCCTGGTGGTAATGACATCCACCATGTGAAAACTGGCCCGGATATAGCGAATCTGGAAAATACTCTACTCCCAAACCTTCCTCCTAGAGGCTTCCTCCTAACTGCGCCAGATATCTGCCAACATGCTCGATAGTGCTGACGTCACCCTGACTGGTAAACTTGGTGAAATCTGGAACTTTTGACACACCAGTCGACCAAGACGCACCTTTTTTTGGCGTGCATGTTGCACGTGCTGCATTAAGGAAAAATAGAGTTTTGCAATACAACTACTAGTTCATTGGCGAGATGCCGTGAGGCGTAGTGGCAACACACTAACACGAATCGCCCGGCTTCAACGGCGTTGCTTGGAAGTTGTACTAAAGGGGAGACTATTGTGAGACTGTTCTTGGCGCGGGGCTCGGATGCCCTCGGCGGCTCTACCCTAATTTGAGCGGGCTTCATCGAGGGGAACAACTCCCGCCGCGGTGTCCTGGTGCGGAGAGGGCACCTCATTGACGAAGCGGTCGTGGAACTTGGCCGCCCGAGACGGGTCCGGCGAAGTTGCGAGGATCGTCCGCGACGCTTGCCCTCCCACTTGTTGAACACGATCTTGCGGGCCTGTTGCTTTCGGGCCGCGGATCGGCGGTCCGACTTTCGCCCTTGCGAGTCTCGAGCTTCGGCGCATGGAGCAGGACCCGTGGGCGATGTGGCGGCGCGACGGGCGGGTGGCGTGGACAACAGCGGCTCCTTGATAGGGACCACCGGGGAGCCGTGGAAGGCCGCAACTAACGCTTGATGGGTGGTTGCGGACCCTTGGCTGTGTTGCAGCGGCTGGGCAGCATCCCCACGCCGCCTGCACCGGCCCGGCCGCACCCGCTAGAGGGCGATGTCAAGGTTGCCGCGGTGCCAAGGCAGTCGTTGTGGACCCGATGCAGTAGCCTCCACGGAAAGGATGGGCGCCTGCTGAGTATCGATAGACGGCGAGAGCGTGGGCTAGTGCACCGGCCCTTGGCCGGCCAGACTACCAGACGCGTCCCCGGCACCACCGTCGGGCCTCCCGGAGTCGGCGGTAGGCGTCGGGCGTGGAGAACCGCCGTTGCGACCCCCAACGCCCGGGCGAACCCACGGTGAAGTTCCAAACACCTCCTCTCGAGTGGTTGCAGGGAGAAGCAGCGCCCTCATCCCGGCATTTCGCCGCTCCCGGCAACTCGTGGTGGTGGCGGCACCGGAGCGGATGCGCGGACCTCTATCCCCCGCTACGGTGTTGCCCGAGACGACCTGGGGTGCGGGAGGAGGTGTGTCGGCGACCCCTGAGGCCTCCACAACCACCGTTGCCGGAGTCACCTCCCCAGGCTGAAGCTCGACGGCGGCCGAGGCCGGTAGGAACTCCGCGAGCACAAGGTCGGCCGACCAGTCGCAGGTAGACGAAGGTGGCACACACTGTAGAGTTAGTCGGGGAACCGGGTTGACGGAAGCGTGGCGAGGGAGGCCGCGAGCTCGCCGATCATCGGGTCCACCCGAGCGGGGGAGAAACGCCCGGGAGCAGGTCGAGTGCGAGTGGGTCCTTTGGCGTGCCGTCGTTGTCCAACCGAAACCGTGACGGGCGACCCTCGGTAAATGGCCGGGCCGAAAATGAGGTGATCGGACGCAGGATCTGGCCGATGAAGAAGGCGTCGCCGACCGACCACACCACAGGATGCCAGGCCCCGGACATGGTCAACGACATCACGACGGTCTTGTGCGCAGCTGGTAGGGTCCTGGACAAGGCGCGATGCTCCCGCGCCCTACCGCGGAGGCTTGCCGTGTCGGGAGCGCGGCGACGGTGCCTGCAGTTCTTGGCCCCAGGCCTCGTGGCCGGTGAGGCAGCGAGGCGAGGCGGAGTAGCGAGCGACAACGTGATCCCCAGCTAGGCAATTGAAGCATAGCTCGATGAGGATGGGCGGGCACGCTGCCGCCCACGCCGGCGCTCGTGGACGAGTGAAGCCATCCTCATCCACCGTAGGTGGTGACGGGCGAGGATCGCCCGCGCAGCGGGCCATGCTCACGGCGGAATGACGATGAGGTCGACATTGGTGGCCAAGCCGTTGGTGGGCGGGGACGCGCGTGGCAGGCTGTCGGCCGAGCCTATGCGTGGCTGGAACCCTAGCCATAGGGTGTCGACGGAGCCCGTGGGCGGCCCGCGGCGTGTGACGATGGCGACGCCGTTTGCGCCGTGGGGGGCTTCACCGGTCCCTCCCGTGGTCCACGACGAGTCCAGCCCCGGCGAGGTGATGGGCGTAGCGCCCAAGACGGCGTAGGGGGCCTCCGGCTCGACCAAGACGCACCTAAAATGTGGAGTTACGAGTATAGCTTGTTTCTTCTTCTCCTCGATTCATACGCATAGTTTGTTGGGCATCCATCTCTTTGAGTTCTTCACCAACAAAGAATAGTCTCGAAGGTGCCAAGAACTCTGGCCCTGTTTGGATACTCTAACTAAGTTAGAGATAGAGTTAGTTTCTAACTCTAACTCTAACCCCAAACTAACTTTAGTCAAAGAGATGTTTGGACAATTGTTGCCATTTGTTAAGTGCTAAAAGAATATAAAGGATTACGCAGCGCCACGTAACACCTACCATTGTAGCTTTTCCCTAGGATGAGTATTCTAGAGTATCGTATCCGCAGGAAAGCTTTGGCTAAAGAATCTAAAACAATCATGCATCTACTAACTTATAGCAAACCACTAGACTATAATGAGAAAGTAATTGTTAAAGGAAACATACCAAACTCTGTAGACATCTCCAGAACCAAAGTATAGTTCAACTCTCCTTTACTCTTGATTAGATCTAAGTTAGATCTAATCTAGTTCTAATTACATGGCTAATCTATCTCTAATTACATGACTAATCTTCCTCTAATCTACTTCTAATTCACTAATCCCAGAGAGAGGTTATCCTTACATTGGGACACCTCTACAACTGAGAGTTAATGAATAGAATGAGATAGAACGAACTAGGGTTTAGCCCTGGGGTCAGGGGGTCTTCTTATATAGCCCTTAGCGATGAATGATAGCACTTGGATCAAAACGACCTTGGCAACGGTGTAGATACAACCTCAAAGTCGGTTACAAACCGACCTATGAAGACGAGCTGGATTGGGCTTAGCACCCTGGCGGCCGGCGAGAAAAGGCCTGCCGGCCGCCAGTCCCTTGTGGAATTATGAGTTCATATTTTGTGGGTGTGTCGGTCTTGTCGATAGCTTCGTAATGACTGGTATTTTGCGGGAAACGGAGTCCGTATGAGAAAGTTATGACCGTTTTTAGTGAACTCGCTCCGCAATCGATATCTTTTGATTCTAGACTCAAATATAGCAAACAATATATCCGTTTTGATCGTCTCGACGAGCTCTTTACAATGGTGCTATCTTGGAATATGTTTGTAACATGTTTATGCTTCATATATCTTACAAACTCTAGGCTTTTCCTGTTTAGTCCCTGAAAATATATAAATCACCAAAACTTGTGGAACTATGTTAGTAAAGCCCCTAGTCTATGTGATTATTCATTTTATGCCCTTATCTCATGTTTAGTTGAATATTAATATTATGCTATAACATGTGTCAACAAGTTCCCCCAAGCTTACCCTTTGCTAGTCCCTAGCAAAGCCAAACTTAGCAATGTATCAGGAGTTGCTACAACACTATCACACCTTTAAAGTACACATGCTTTCAAACAAAATTTCTCTCTAGATAAAGATAAGCTTTTCAAAACTTCAACTTACCCATATTACCTCTTACCTTTTGGGGCTTATATATTTTTCTTTAATCTTGGGTAATTGAAAGATAGAACAGTCAAGTCGAACACTATATCTCAAACTCTTTGTTTAACCTTCATTCTGGAGTTTTTGCAGGTTTTCAAAATAAAACTCAAAGTTCCCAGTATGACTCTCTTTAATCTCTCATTTGTGATATTTGTGGATCCTCACTTAGGCATTAATGTTGTGTTGCCTTTCTCTCATAATATGTGGTATTTTTGGAATAAGGTAGTAGGACACTATGCCTTCTTCTCTTTCACCCTATATCTAAGGCTTATATCTAGAGCTCTAGGTGGGAGAAAACTAAATTCTTACTAAGCATATATTGTAAATTCAAGCAATGGATCCAAAGTTACACGTCACACTGATCAAGTGGTGCATGTGTATGGTGGATAGGATATATATGGTAGAGAATGTAGTAAAATATGTAGTGAAGTGAATAGAATAGATGATGGGAAATCTTACTTTTGCTCCTTGAGGAATCTTCTCTCTTTTGAATTTAGAAACTTTGCGAGAGAACTTGGGTTGTATCTTTTTCTTTTTTATTTTTTCTTTTTAGAGAGGTGGGCTCTGCTCACCCTAGACTTTTTGTCTTTTATTTCCTCTCTTTAAAGATGTTGGTTCTACTCACCCTCGGACACTTGTCCATTTTTCATCTTTATTATTTTTTTTTTTTTTTCTTAGGGAGGTAGGCTCTACTGCCCGTAGGGACTTTTGTCCATTTTTCATCTCCCCTTTATTCTTTCTTTTTCTTAGGGAGGTAGGCTCTACTCGCCCGTAGGACTTTTGTCCATTTTTCATCTCCCTTTCTTTTTTTTTTTTTTTTTTTAGATCTACAACCCAGATCTCTTTTGTAATAACTTTTGAGAGATAAACAAATACAATGGAGCTTTTTGTAAGATATTGGCTAGCAATGAATGAGTGGATGGGTATAGGGAATATTTTTGGTTGTTCTTTCCCTGGATAGGAGTAGAATATTTTTGGTGAATATTTGGTGGATGCTTTGTGGATGCGTACTTCCAGGGTAGAAGTAGCATAAATGCAAGTGGAATAGAGTGTAGTGGAGTGGAATGTGCATGATCAACATGACAAGTTTCTAAGGGTCGACAAAGATTGAACAAACTCAATGCACAGCAAGCAGCCTATATATATATCAAAGAATTTTCCTAATCTATGGAGCATGTATATATATGGCTGTAGTAGCTCGACTGGTCATACAGGAACTTATCATGTGCACTTTAATTTTTAAAAGATAAATCTCCAAAAATCTAGTATCACTAGGAGTAAGATAAACAAGTAGCTCAGACTCTCATATATCATATCCGTCAATTACCTAGATTTTAGAGCAAACATTTGCTACCCACAGGTTTTAGGTTCAGAGCAAATCTCAAGTCAAAGAAGTTCCATTAAAAGCTCGAGAGAAATTAAGCTTGAAAGATAGGTACTTGAAAGGAATTACGACGGAGACAACTATTCATCATCTCCAAGGCTAGAGATTATCTTCAAAGTTTATTTTATTACCACACTCTAATAAAGACTCTTTAATAAAGACTAGATAGACACTATTTATTTGGTTTTCTTAGTCATGCATCTTTTTATTTCTTTTTTAATAAAGCAAACAAATCTAGCTAAAATTAAATAAGATAGAAGGATACTTATCTTCGATATATGGGGGTTGCACTCCCCAAAATTTGGATGTTGACATAGTCTTCAATGTTCTTGATAGTTGGAAATAGAGATAGATAGTGATGGTGGTTGATTGATCTTCTTTAATTCTGGACACCATATGTGTCATGTCTCTTTTCCTTGGGATCCCGCCGAACTCAAATAGACAACAAAACTAGTGGAACTTGATTAAGCGTTAGGGGTTAGCCACATTGCTTTTGTCTCTCTGGAAATCTTTCAAAAGATTAAATATTTTTGGGGTTTTCTATGCAAATAAGGATGACGATGCATGCATATTTATTTTATTTTTATGCCACCACAAGTAAATATCCTTGTGGGTTGTTACACACCACAAAATTACTCACATGGGGCTTAAAGTTTTTCAATGTATATGCAACAAAAAAATTTATTTTCTTTTCTAATGCAAAACTAGTGTTATAATGTAAATATGCTAAAGGAAATAGTTATGCAATGCAAGGAAATAAATATGGATAACTACCGATCTTACCTTTTCTAGGCGAGGGTTCGGTGTTTGAAGTCCTCTGAACGAGACTTTTTACCTTGTTATTTCCTTGAGTGTATTATCGATCTTGACGGTTATGCTCCATGAGATGGTGAAGGACAACATCACCATGTTCTTTGCTGGTCATATGAGTTGGAGTGAAACGTAGGCAGCGTCTTGTTTTGTGTGCTTGGACTTGCAAGACATTTACTTGTTGAATTTTGGAGAGATGGAAGGCTTCGCACCTTTTTGCTCAAAGTGTGTCCCGCTTGCAAAGTCAAGGTAGAGATCAAGTGCATGGGCTCTGTTGGTGGGAAAACACCAACAAAACCAAAACTTCTCATTCATTCTTCTCTAACCATACAACAAACAAGATAGAGTTGATTTCTTAAATACTTTGCTTAAACCTAACTTGGGTGACAAGATCAGAAGATTGAGCATGATTATTTGTGGTTAAAACTTTCGACGAGCGAATCAAGCTCATTGACTCTTGGAAGGGTTTTCTTATCTAAACATCAAAAGCATGATTATGATTCTTCCAAAGCAAGGTAAGCAATATTACTCGCTTACAAGATGAGGACTAAGAGATCAAGAGAATGGTGGTAGGAACAACTAATGAAACAAAACATGTTGAGCTAATGAAGTTGGATCATGCAAAGGTGTTGCTCTAACATGTTTGGCTATTTGTTTATAAACACGCTATAGTTAAGGGAAAGCTTATTTATTGACAACTTACCTCAAGATGTTACCTTAATTGTTGAAGCATGCCGGCAAGTAACACCTCGTGATGGTCCTTCTCTTCTGCTTTCGAAGCTTTCCTTGTTTGGCCTCTTTGTGTATCTTGCTCCTTATCTCTTTTGTTGCATCGTCCATTATTTCTTGTTCTTCAAATTGTGCTAGGACCTTTTCGCTCCTCTCATGATTTTATTCCTGTAATATTAGTTGACAAATGTGAGATGCCCGAAGGAATACAAGTAATTGTAAACAAGGGTAGAACTGTCATGGAGCTTAAGGTTGCTTTTATGTCGGAAGAAGTTTTGATTGGATATTTTAATTAGCAAGTGCTCACTATTACTTTTTCTCTAGTGGGAGATTTTATTATACCTTAAGTTTGATTTTTATGCATGACATCTATTAACCAAACAAACTTTAGAGATAAAGTAATTGTGAGTAAAGAGATTACAAACCAGCATTTCGAGTGATGGGAGCTTGAGTAAAGGAGGAGTATGTCGGATGATCTTTAGAGGAGTCGACCTTCCTCCCCATGCTCGAGCCTTCCCCGTCACTCGACACTTTAAGTGTGAATGCTTTGAACCATCCCTAATCGTGTGTTGCAATCACCATGTCCTTAGACGTTGTTCATCCTTTGTTCTGCAAGTTTAGTGACCAAGAATACCCGAAGGGAACTTGTCCTAGGAACATGTTTCTTTTACCATGAGCCTTTATGTGCTCGAGATATATATATATTATTATTAATTTTTTTTTTCTTTAGAACATAAGACAAAAGCTGTATACAAATATGATTTATATTCACTTACCGTCTTTGATGTTCTTGTGGCCCATTGCTTTGTCCATCCACTACTGTTGAGTGATTACTTTTTATGATCGTGTTAGATGGCACTCTTCTTAATGGACATAGCATAAACCTTTCCTGCAAAATGTTAGTGGACACATACCCGAGGGAGCATATAATATGGTTGAAGCGGGGGTTGTTGTCCAAGGTTTATATGATTTCATCTATGCTAATGTAAAGGTGGTTCTTTGATTACTCTTAGCACAAATTTTATTTTTCATGTCTTATAACACTACTACTCTCTTCTTCTTTTTATGGCTGCACTCAAGCATGTGGATCAAGGCAAAGATAACTTGTAGCAAAAGAGAGCGTGAATGACTTACAGTTCTTCCATCAATGATGAATGAGCCGTGTCTTTTGCACAAGGTTGGAGTTCGTCACATGCCTTACCTCATCTCTCGATATGAGTTCATCTCTTGACTTGCCCGAATCAAATTTGAAAGTTTTTACGCAAGGGTTAGTCCGACAAAATATCTAATGTCTACGCAAGCAATTCTTGGTTCAATTACCAAACTAGACTCCATGTCTAATTCAATTAAGGAAGGCTATTTAACCTAAGCACCACGCTTAATTTAAAAACCTTTAGAAATACCCTATTTGCAAATAGAAGCATTCCCAAACCAAAGCATGCTATAGTAAGCAAAGGTAGCATGAAAGCACTATAGAGATTTAACAAATAGAGATGAAATAGCATGATCATGGTGAGAGTTTTTTTAGATGTGAACATGGATGGATGCAAGGAACTAAACATGCAATGGATCTACTATGAGAGAACATAAACTAAGTAGAGTGAATGCAATGCAATGTAGGAAATTAAATGATAACTACTCAATCAATTTATTGTCCATGAGCAAGACTTTCTCACCTTTTAATCATACTTACCACGACGTGCAACATCTATGTACGTCACTTGAGATGTGTGCATTGAATTCATGTAACGGCGACTTCTTCTTTAATCTACATATGGTTAGAATAATATATATTTAATTACATACCTTGAGATAGCAGGGTTCCAATGTGTGATGAATCTTGAATGATCGGGCACCACAGGTTCTTCAATCTTCTCTTTTTCTTTTCATGTGGAATCTTGCTCGGAAGATCGCAACGACATCTTTTTGTCCTGTCTATTCCTCAACTCAACGTAACAAGGGTAATCCTACTAAAGCTAGTGATAAACTAAATTAGCAGACATCATGATCATTATTAAAATCTTTATGCCAATTGCTTCCCCGAGAATCACGGCGCCAAAAGCTTGTTGGCATTTGTTAAGTGCTAAAAGAATATAAAGGATTCTCGCAAGCGCACGTAACACCTACCATTGTAGCTTTTTCCTAGGATAAGTATTTTAGAGTATCGTATCCACGGGGAAGGTTTGGCTAAAGAATCTAAAACAATCATACATCTACTAACTTATAGCAAACCACTAGACTATAATGAGAAAGTAATTGTTAAAGGATCAAAGCATAAAATAATAAACTACCTAAGATGTCAAAGAATAATTAAACTAATCAAGAGGTCAATGGAAGAGATCAAAGTTCCTGGGTATCTCTATTACTTAGGTTCTATGATAGCAATTATACTAATGCACTTTGGAGCAACAGATCCGTCCCATCTCTCGAGAAAGACTGGGAAGAAGGTAGATGGGAGAAGGCTGCCAAAAAGCTCTACGAAACACCAATCCGAACGCGTGGTGGACTACAAAGGCCTTACTGAGCTGTCACCCCACCCCCTGGGCTACCACAACTATCCGTGGGATTGGGCGCAATCTCGGGTAACCTATAGCCTAGACACCAAGTCTACACTATCGATTACTACTCTAATCACATATGATAATTAGAGCACTCAATACGAAAGCGAGGATCCCATGCAATAGCATAACAACTATACTTAACCACATATATGAAAGTAATAGAAGTAAATAGAGAAGATAAATATATGAATCATAAGTCTTCCAAAGATAAGATATGAAACATACCAAACTCAGAGACATCTCCGTAACCAAAGTATAGTTCAACTCTCCTTTACTCTTGATTAGATCTAAGTTAGATCTAATCTAGTTCTAATTACATGGCTAATCTTTCTCTAATTACATGACTAATCTTCCTCTAATCTACTTCTAATTCACTAATCCCGAGAGAGGTTATCCTTACAATGGGACACCTCTACAACCGAGAGTTAATGAATAGAATGAGATAGAATGAATTAGGGTTTAGCCCCGGGGTCGAGGGTCTTCTTATATAGCCCTTGGCGATGAATGATAGCACTTGGATCAAAACGACCTTGGCAACGGTGTAGATACAACCTCAAAGTCGGTTACAAAACCAGTCCCTTGTAGAATTATGAGTTCATATTTTTGTGGGTGCGTCGGTCTCGTCGATGGCTTCGTAATGACTAGTAGTTTGCGGGAAAAAGGAGTCCGTATGAGAAAATTATGACCGTTTTAGTGAACTCTGCTCTCGCAACGATATCTTTTGATTCTGGACTCTGAATATAGCAAACAATATATCCGTTTCGATCGTCTCGACGAGCTCTTTACAATAGTGCTATATTGGAATATGTTTGTAACATGTTTATGCTTCATATATCTTGCAAACTCTAGGCTTTTCTGTTTAGTCCCTGAAAAATATATAAATCACCAAAACTTGTGGAACTATGTTAGTAAAGCCCCTAGTCTATGTGATTATTCATTTTATGCCCTTATCTCATGTTTAGTTGACTATTAATATTATGCTATAACAGGTGTCAAAAAACGATAGGGTTAGATCGAGATTAAATGCACTTTCTCTATGATTTGGCTCATTTAACCTTTCCAGTTGGATTTGGTGTGGCCGGCTCTTGTGTGGCCTCAACCAGCTTACAAATGACATAAACAAATCATCTTTGCAAATCAAGCATCCAAGATGTCCCACTTAAACATACAAGTTCTCAATCAAGCTGAAAAAATTACAATCCATAAAACAAAGCATGATCCAACTTATCACGAAAGGCATTCATGTTGACACATCTTCAACAAGAGGTTCATCTTTTTGGCCATGTCGATGTAGAAGCCTTTACCGAGTGTCTTATGGGCTTTTGCTGAGTGCGAGCTGGATCCGAAGTCCGTTAAGAATGTTTGAATCTAGAATATCCACCACTATTGCTTGTTTTCCATCCAAGTAGATCTTGAGTGATTTGCATGTTATTTACTGCCATCTTGGTTCAAAAAAAGAAAATTCTGCTTGATTTTGAAGTAGTCAAAAATTTCTTATTCTTTAACTCTTCTTTTAGAAAAATATATCTCCTACATCAATTGTTGAACCCAAATAGGTTTATATAATAATAAAATATATTGTGACAATGTAACAATGCTTATTTTTTTTGGAACATTAGTATTTTTTGTATGTAGAATATTTATTAGCCTTTTTTGCAGGATGATTAGAACAAATTAAGATTTAGTGCGTTAAGAAAGTTTGAATCCAGAACATCCACCAAAGTTACTTGTTTCCCATCGTTGTAGACCTCGAGCGATCTGCATGTTATTTGATGCGATCTTCGTTCAAAAAAAATGAAATCCTGCTTGATTTCGTAGTAGTCAGAATTCTTTTTTTTAACTACTTTTCTTTAGAAAAACATCATCTACAGCAATTGTTGAACCCAATTAAGTTTATATACTAATAAAAAATATTGCATGAACAATGTAACAATGCTAATTTTTTTTGAAACATTAGTATTGTTTTCGTATGTAGCATATTTATTAAAAAATTTTGCGCAACTAGCTATTAGACCAAACTAGGATTTAGTGAAGGATTTTCAGAAATAACTATACACGTTCGCTCTGACAGAGAAAGATTTTATACACGTTCGCTGCCAGCTATCTTTAACTCAGCGAAGCCGCAGATCTCGAGTTAGTTGCCCACTAGCTTAGAAATATAGTAAGTGCATAGCGTTGACACTCAGAATTGTCGATGTCAACGCATTGAAATGAGCGTGAATCTGTATAATCATGGTGAATCTCGAGGAATTTGTTTCTAACTGGTTTGATGAAAGTCCAGATTCCTTCGGTTCGCATGCATCTCGATTAATAAAACCTTGTTGTCATCTCGAGTTAGTTGCCCACTAGATTTAGTTGCCCACTAGATTTTGCTGACGTTGATCTGTGGCAGAGGGATCGCGGCTCTCCTTCGCTGAGTGTGATAACCCCAAGCAGATCCGAATCCAACCAAGCCGTTTACTGCAATTGTTTGTTGGGTTCCATCGATACCAGTGACGTAAAGCCTGCAGCGTAGGAAGAAGGGCCGTTGACATCGTGCATGGATCCGGATTCAGTGGCCAACGGAGGTGCTAGCTAGCGTAGATTAACTAATTATAGTTGCCAGCTAATTCTGGAGTTAATTATTTATGGTCGGCTTGTCGCAAATCTCTAGATAGTTGCCAGCTAGTCTGGAGTTTTTTTTTTTTTAAGAATGACACAGTACAACGCAGACGCCACAACACGCGCATCACACTCACCCCTATGAACACACGTACGCAAACCCCTGCCCCTATAAGCACCTCCGGCGGACTGAGCACCCGACAGATCTGGAGATTCTCGAAGTCACCATTGGCGCCTTTGTCGCCGACGGAACGCCGCTACCACTTAATGCATAACGCCGAAAATCCTGAAAAATCCCAAGAAAGGTGCGAGCACCGGTGATTTGAACCCCGGGTGGGTAGCGTCCCACCGACCGTCCTACCATTGGACTACAAGCCAATTCTCCAGCTAGTCCGGAGTTAATTGCCTGCATATGGGGACTTCCCCGATTTCATAAAAATTTCACCTTCATGCGTAGATTAATTACATAGCCAAATTGCAAAAATGACATGGAATCCTACGGTCGGCGCCGGCTCTTCAATTGTCAATAACTGAAAATATGCTGTCAGTGATTTTTTTTTTTTAATAATCGACAGGGGAAGAGAAGGTCCCCTACCTTAGTTCATTGCATTATTGCTGACCAAACTGAAAAGTAACTAAACGAACATAACTGTAGTGTCAACGGTTGTCGCTACGGCCTTGCTGCAGATCTCGAGATGGTTCCCGTTTGGGGGGAAACAAAATACAGTATAGTACCGTAGTGTATAGTAGTATTTGTAGTGCTTACCGAGAAGCTAGCATAAATGGTCGCGCACCACGAGATTTTTGTTCCTAGCTTGGCCAACGTATACTTGAATATTTTCTGATTTGATAAATTACTGAACTGCACAATTTGACACAGCGAGACTGAAAATCCTAGAGTCTCTGGGCAGGCTAAGAGCATGGCTAATAGATACGCCGGCTGCCGGCGAAATAAACTGACACGTCACTCAAGCACAGTGAGCTATGATGGTAGATTTCAATAGCATTTAATATCTCCATGGTGCAGCAGAGCCAGGCAGCGAATGGTAACCGAGAGAGCGGTGGTGGAGGCCCCACAAACATCTATACGCTCGCTTCCCGCCGGCGACTCGCGAGTCGCCTGCTCTAATCTCTCATACTTCCTCTCTCTTCCACGTCGATTTTTTGCTGACTTGGAGCCCATTTCGCCGGCTGAGATGGCTTCATTGTACTTGCTCTTACCAGTACATCCAATCCACAGCGATCGCACAACAAGTTCCACTCTCCACCAGACAAGTCCACCAAACAGCCGCCAAGAGCGCTCGTTGAGCATGGCGAACCTGGTAACAGCGCCATGGGCAGCCTCATCCCCAAGCTCCTCGAGCTTCTCAAGGAGGAGTACAACCTGCAAACCGACATGAAGAAGTGCATCAAGTCCCTCACTGACGAAGCTCGAGTCGGCGCAGGCTGCCCCGCGGAAGGTGGAAATGGTGCCGTGGGACCAGCTCGATGAGCAGGTCCAGATCTGGGCTCGCCAAGTCGTGGAGGCGTCCTACGACATGGAGGACGCCCTGACACCTTCTTCGTCCGTGTCAAGAGCCCGGACTCCACTAAGCGTAAGAACCTGCCCAAACGCTTCGGCAAGAAAATCACCAACTTGTTCACCAAGAGCAAATCACGCCGTGAAATCAGCGTCAACACCAAGGACATCATGAGTCATCTCGAGGAGGTGACGGAGAGGTGTCTCGTGTACAAGGTGGGTGATATTGCTGTGGCCATGCCGCACAATCGCGTCCCGCTGTTGATCCTCGTCTTCACGCCATGTACAACAAAGTGGAAGACCTTGTTGGCATCGACAAGTCAAGCAGTGATCTCATATCCATCCTTCAGTCTTCGCAGCAGAAGGGCACATCAAGCCTGAAGACGAAGATTGTAGTAATTGCCGGAGTTGGTGGGTTGGGGAAGACCACACTTGCCAAAGCTGTCTATGATAAGCTTCAAGGGGATTTCAAGTACACAGCTTTTGTTCCCGTCGGAGGAAGCCAAACCCACAACAAGTCATCCAGGGGATTCTCATTCAACTTGACAAAGTGTGCAGTATATGAAATTCAATTTTGCAGCATTGCAGCATATAAGTGAATTCATCAACGAACTCCGACAGTTTCTCCATGAAAAGAGGTACCCATCAACAACTTAGCTTTGAAGTCTATTGTTTGCACTACTTTTTCAATATTTTCATAAACTATTAATTACAAATAATTTACAATGTATTATGTTTGTTTCTTTCCAAATAATACGATTACATTGTCTTGAAATATAATATTATAAAAAAGTGTAGCCTAGCTGTGTTCTATAGAAAATTTCTAAAAAAAGCACTAAATTTGTACTCGAAAATTATGTTTCTTTATATGTATGTTCTAGAAAATTATATTTTCTTTATATGTATGTTCTACATAACTTAATTATTAATTCATGATTTTTTGGTACTTGTGTGGATAGGTATTTTAT
Organism: Hyparrhenia diplandra; assembly: GCA_015847255.1. NCBI lineage: Eukaryota > Viridiplantae > Streptophyta > Magnoliopsida > Poales > Poaceae > Hyparrhenia > Hyparrhenia diplandra. The sequence goes on along the minus strand of JADLZK010009587.1, from coordinate 192,038 downwards.
TGTTATTGATGACCTATGGGAGAAGCAAATATGGGAAACAATCAAATTTGCATTTGATGAAAATAATTCGACAAAGAGAATAATCATCACTACTGTGAACCGTGAAGTTAGCGAAAAAGGTCATGAAGTTTATGACCTACCACCACTTCCTGATGATAACTCTAGAGAGTTATTCTTTATAAGAATTGGTGGTAGTGAAGGAAAATTGGCTGATAATAAGCCGATGAGGTCACCGTTAAATTTCTAAAGAAATGTGCTGGGCATTCCGCTAGCAATTATCACAATGGCTAGTTTACTAGCGGGTAAAACCAAGGGAGAGATGGGATGACCTATATAGGTCTATTGTTTTTGGGAGTGAAGATAGTGACCAAGCAAAAATACAATGAGGATAGTGTCCTTTAGCTACTATGACCTTCCTGCGCATCTAAGGACATGCTTGTTGTATCTTAGCGCATTTCCAGAAGATTCTGTTATCCCTAAAGATTCATTGGTTTGGTTGTGGGTAGTTGAGGGATTTGTCAAGAAGAAACAAGGCATGAGGTTATTTGAAACTGGGGAGGGTTACTTCCATGACCTCATAAACAGAAGCATGCTGGAGGCGGTAAAGTCTCGTTATGATGATAGGATCGTCACCGGCTGCCGTGTCCATGATATGGTGCTTGATTTCATCCGATCCATGTCAGACCAAGAAAATTTCTTCAATATAGTATTGGACAATAAGCAAGGCTCATTACTAGAGAGCAATAATATTGTGCCCCGTAGGTTAGCCCACCATAATAGGACCATGGGTCATGGACATGGTGATGATTTGAATATGGCAAAAGTGAGGTCGATGTTCGTCATCGGCTGTGGTATGGAGGTGTCGGACCCCTTTCATGGATTCACGCTTCTACGTGTGCTAGTTATCGATTGCACGGCAACTATGGGCAGTTTTGTTTTCAGAAATGAGCACGTGAGAAATCTACTTCACCTAAGGTTTCTCAGTATACGGGGAACACATGTCGATAGCACACAAGAAATAGGACATCTGAGGTTTCTGCAGGTTTTGGACTTGGAAGAATCATTTCTTAAAGAATGTCAATCGCTGGAGAGGTTGCCGCAACAGTTGGTGTGCCTGTGGCTTCCTATTAATGAAGGCATGTGTAATTATTATGGTGGCAAATCTTGGGTGCCCAGCCTTCGTAGTAATGATGACATATTTTCATTGACGAGGCTGACCTCCTTGGAGGAGCTGTCAATATCTGTTTCATTCCAACAAGTAACAAGTTGGCGTCTTCCAACGGAGCTCAGGGTGCTCAAACTTCAAATTTGCGGCAACAGTGAGGCCACTGCCGAAAGGAATTTCTGGGAATGTGTACGCCATCTCAACAGGCTCGAGCACCTAACTATTTCATGTGATGTATATAATAGTATGGATGTAACAGACTTCATCCTCCCTCGCGGCCTCCGGCACTTTGCTGTAGGCGGGACCATCAACTTCTGCGAGCTGCCATCATGCTTCAATGCTTCGTGTCTTTCTAACCTCTCCCACCTGGAGCTGAATCTGCAACAACTAGATGAGTATGGCCTGAAGATGCTTGGAAGGTTACCGGAGCTCTGTTTTCTCCACCTGGTAGAGTACAGCTTTGCCCCAGTAAGCATCGTCCTCGTCGTCAGTGAGAAGGATGCTGCAGTAGTCTACTTCCCCAAGCTGCGGTGCTGGGAGCTGGTCAATGCGATGGTCTCGTTCCACACCAACGAAGAGGACAAGAGCATTTCGTTTCACATGTGGAATCAAGGAGACGCCAGGTACATGGACAAGCCCTCTGTTTCCGAGGATAGGATGCAGAGTTCCAGTACTTCCTACACAGGAGGCGGGGGCGGCTGCGCCAGCACCGGCGCAGCTGGAGGAATAGGAGCAACCTCGGCGCATCGCTTCATGCCATGCCTGCAGGTGTTTCGTATTGCACTCCTGTCTTCCGACGAGTGGCATGAAGATCGTCACTGGGACAACATCGGCTTCGAATGCTGCCTCCCTTCGCTCCGGAAGATGGACGTCTTTACTGACCGCAATAAGAAGGCAACGGAAGCGCTAAGGAGTGCAGCCGAAGCACATCCCAATCATCCTGCGTTTTTTGAGGAGCCGTACTGGTAAGTGGTAACATGCATGTTCTCACAACATTTTCTGAATTTTCATTTCTCTCTATATATTGACAATTGCCATAAATAAATAGTTGCTGCAGATTCCTTATTTCTCACCCGCCTTTCTCGTCATACCAGACCCAGCGTTCACGAGGCGGCGGCGGCGACAGGCGATCGTCGTACCTCCTGCTTCTCTACCGGCAGCAGGCCCCCTCCACTCGATCCCGCACTGGCGGCCGCAGCTTCTCCTTCCCCGTCCTATTGACCACATGTTCAATTTGGCAACTGCAGCAGCGCCTCCTCCTCACCATCCAGGGAACACTATCCTGCATCTCCGGCAACGGCGGCCCCTCCCCTACGGACGACACGGCCGCTATGTGGACCTCCACATCCCGACGACGCCCCCTGCTCTGGAGCAATGGCGACGGCCCTAGGGACCGCGGCGACGCTTCGCAACGCTCAGGCAGCCTCGACACCATCAGTATCCTGGGAGGGCTGTTCTCGGCGTTGACAGCGGTGGCCTCCTGCCCCTACCCTGCGCGGATTCTGCGATGGCGTCATCGTCCGGTAGCTGCGGATTTAGAGGATGGTGGTGCTTTGGTGCTGCCTTCCTCTACCCAACTCGTGGCTCCAGCACCGCCTCCATGGCACCGGCTCACCGGTGGTGGCCAGTCACCCCATGGGCTCGGCCTACCACGGAGATCTTGTGCCGTGGTGGATCCTCCTAGCAATGATGATATTTAAACATGATGCTCACCACCGTCGTGTCTTTTTTTATGTGCCAGAACTTATTGTCTTTATACATGATGATTTTTTTGATGAATTTGTATGTACACGATCTTGAATTTGTTTGGAACTCTTTGATGCTACGCTGTGAGTATATATTTATCTCTGAATGTTTGCTGCTTCGACCTAGAGTGATATGATATGGCCTTTCAAAAATAAACTGAAGAACGGCCTTTGAAAAATAAACTGAAGAAAAAGCAAATACAACCACTTTGTTCTGCTTCATTCTCAGAACAGGGAACCATTTCTTCCGGAAACACACTTGTGATGCTTGGGTTTTTCTTGTCGCCTTTCCGGTGCCTTGGTGCATCATCATCAAGGACTTCCTACGATTTGTAGACCAAAGCCTAATCTTACTAATCACTTGCAGAGGCACTTGGGCCAATTAAGGACTGATGAGGAGTTCAGTAATGAAGAGGCACTTCGATATGTATTCCCAAATTCCCAAGGCGGATCCTGCGATGGCGCTGTCGTATGATGGCTGGGGATTTAGAGGATGGTGGTGCACTGGTGCTGCCCTCCTCTACCCAACCCGCGGCGCTGCCTCCACGCCACCAGCTAACCGGTGGCGGCCAGTCAACCCATCGGCTCGGCGTACCACAGAGATCTTGTGTCGTGGTGGATCCTCCAAGCAGCACCAGAAATGATCATATTTATACCTGATGCTCACCACCGCCGTTTCTTTTTATGTGCGAGCACTTGTGTTGTCTTTATACATGATGATTTTTTTTTTCATAAATTTTGTATGTACACAGTCATGAATTTGTTTGGAACTTTTGATGCTGCGCTGTGAATATATATTTATCTCTGAATGTTTGCTGCTTCGACCTAGAGTGATATGATATGGCCTTTCAAAAATAAACTGAAGAGAAAACAAATACAATTGCAACCACTCTGTTCTGCTTAATTCTCAGAACAGGGGAACCATTTCTTCCGGAAACACACTCGTGATGCTTGGGTTTTCTTGTCTCCTTTTCCGGTGCCTTGGTGCACATCATCAAGTTCTTTGACTTCCTACGATTTGTAGACAAAAGCCGAATGTTACTAATCACGTGCAGAGGCAATTGGATCTGTATTCCCAAATCCCCGGCCTATGCATGTTTTCCTGGTGGTGCCAGATCTTCTGCTCATGTAGTTCGGCTCAGCTGATGACAGGCACAATGTGGCGCATGTTTTATTCGAAAAAAAATAAAAGTAATTGAATAGGAGAAATGATACATAATGGGCCCGTCCACCACGACGACCTGCAGCATGCGAAGGCTTGTGTGTCTCGGCTAACAAGGATTAGGCCCATTACATAATTGAAGAGCTAATGGTGCAGCAGGTGTTTGATGGTGGAGTGCAGAGCTTTGTAACTACACGGCAGTCTAGTATGGCCGCGGAGCAGCAGCTGCACCAAGTTCGGCAAGTCAAAGAACATCATGCACTGGTGCATGGCAAAGACCAAAGGCGAAGCATGATGATCAAGGAGAATGGTCAGCTTGATAGCTCACTGTTATACAGAGCAATGAAAACAGCCTACTCTGAACATGATAGCTGGGCCAAGTTTGTGTGGCAAAACAAGGCACCTCCTAGAGTTAAATTCTTTTCATGGTGGTTATCTCAGGGGAGAATCCAGTGCACCACATTTTGAAATATATGCAGGAGGGAGCAATTGAGCAAGCTAGGGATTTGTTTTGTATTTAAACGTTTTATTATTGAAGAGAGGGGACATATAAACTTCACCAAACCTTTCAAACTCAAGCAAGGCTAAGATAAATATACAAAGAAGACCTAGCCTTGTTTCATCTCCATCATAGAATAAAACTTTTTTTATATTGAGACAAATACGAGTCAAAAGAATTGGTGAAATATTACCTTTGCATACCTGAGTGTGTATATACCAACCGCGTATAGGGGTATGAGCATTGAATCTTCCGTGGTGGCTACTGGCCGCTTGATAATTCATCTCAGGCGGGCCACAAGGTTTTAGGTCATACACACATGTAGCGTATATGGACCTTAGGCCTTGATGGTAGCAAAGGTTTAAAGGAGGTGGCTTCACCTTTCCTTCTCTACCTCTTTTTCATTACTATTATTATATTTTTTATTTTTCCTTTTGTTAGACCTTTGCATACCGTAGTATACTTGACTGACAGGTTGTGGATGGAATTCGGAATCGTTGCATCGGTGGCGTGATGACCATGATTTGGTTGTGACTCTTCCTTATGCCGGAGCAGAGGGACGCATACCAAACCCACTCAGGTGGCAACGAGGCTAGGTCACACACAAAGAGCGTGTTTGAACCATAAGCCTTGGTGCTAGCACCAAAGGCCTTGGAGGAAGAACCCATCTTGCTTATATAAGGAATGTTAGGTGGAGACAAGTGGCACTTTGGTGTTCATCTTGATCATTCAAGGCCAACCTTCTCCTCTCCTCTCCTTATTATTTTCTTCTTATTCTATTTTTTCAATCATCTTTCTCTCTTTTTTTAGAGTAAGGGAGGCTAATCTCTTATTCATCTCTTTTTTTTTTTTTTTTTGGTCTTTGCCTTTTAAAATTATGTGTGATGCCAGTGACTATGCTGTGGGGGCAGTGTTGGGACAAACTAAAGACAAGAAACATCATGCTATTGCTTCTGCTAGTAAAACTTTAACCGGACCACAACTTAATTATGCTACCACTGAGAAAGAGTTGCTAGCAGTTGTTTATGCTATAGATAAGTTCAGATCTTATTTGGTAGGCGCTAAAGTAATTATGTACACTGATCATGCTGCTTTGAAATATTTGCTCACCAAGAAAGATGCTAAACCTCGTTTGATAAGATGGATTTTGTTACTCCAAGAGTTTGATTTAGAAATTAGAGATAAGAAAGGAGTAGAAAATTCTGTTGCTGATCATTTATCTAGGATGAATTTTGAAAAACAAAATGAATTGCCTATTAATGACTCACTCAGGGACGATATGTTTTATCGGATAACCCATACCGATCCCTGGTATGCAGATCTTGTTAATTTTATGGTTGCAGGATATGTAGCACCAAGGGCGGATAAGAAGAAGCTTATGTATGAGAGTCGTCACCACTTATGGGATGAGCCATATCTCTTCAGAGTATGCTCTGATGGGCTACTCAGAAGATGTGTGCCGACAGAAGAAGGACTTCAGATTATTGAAAGATGTCACTCATCACCATATGGAGGTCATTATGGGGCATTCAGAACACATGCAAAGATCTGGCAAGCAGGATTTTTCTGGCCATATCATGTCAGTCTAGGTCAATTAAGCCGAATGTTACTAATCACTTGCAAACTTGGGCCAATTAAGGACTGATGAGTTCAATAATGAAGAGGCACCTGGATCTGTATTTCCCAAATCCCCGGCCTATGCATGTTTTTCCTGGTGGAGCCAGATCTTCTGCTGATGTAGTTCGGCTCAGCTGATGACAGGCACAATGTGGCGCATGCTTTATTCGAAAAAAAATAAAAGTAATTGAATAGGAGAAATAATACGTAATGGACCCGTCCACCACGACGACCTGCAGCATGCCAAGGCTTGTGTGTCTCGGCTAACAAGGATTAGGCCCATTACATAATTGAAGAGCTAATGGTGCAGCAGGTGTTTGATGGTGGAGTGCAGAGCTTTGTAACTACACGGCAGTCTAGTATGGCCGCGGAACAGCAGCACCAAGTCCAGCAAGTCCTAGAACAACATGCACTGGTGGATGGCAAAGACCAAAGGCGAAGCATGATGATCAAGGAGAATGGTCAGCTTGATAGCTCACTGATATACAGAGCAATGAAAACAGCCTGCTCTGAACCAGATAACTGGGCAAAGTCTGTGTGGCAAAACAAGGCACCTCCTATACTTATATTCTTTGCATGGTTATTATCTTAAGGGAGAATCCAGTGCAAATCAACTCTGTGGATGAAACAGATAGTTGACACTGTACAATGTCAAGTTTTTCAGGCAACAGAAGAAACAGCTGCACACATAATTTTTGAATGTTCCAATGCAAGGCAGTTCTGGAGTGCTCTTGGGATTCAGACGGAGGAAAGCTGGACAATTGAAGCTCTAAAAGAGATTCATCAGCCACCCAAGTCACATTCCAACAAAATACTTCACTACCTTCTTGCTACTATGCTGCTGGCATATTTGGAAAAGAAGGAATAACAATGTTTATAGGGATGCCAAATCAACCCTGCCCGCTGCCCTCGCTGCATGCAAGACCGAGGCCCATCTTTGGGGCGCAAGACTGCCCATAGATGATAGGGCAATAGCAACCTCATGGTGTACTGTAATAAGTATCGCAATTTAAGACTAGCGTCAGAATGTAAGTAACAAAGCGTTTGTAAACTATTTCGTTGTTTCAGAGCCACCCAAAATCAATGTAATCAGGTGGGAGACGCTGTCCCCTCCCGTCGACTTATCAAAAAAAAAAAGATTAGGCCCACGCATTGAGGACGTAACCGAAAAGTGAAAAAAAAAAAAAAAACAGAGGGGAAGAGCGTGCAAGAGGCTTTCAGGCTTGTTTGAAATATCTATGCTGGTTATTGCCACGTCGCCAGCTAGTGATTTAGATTTCACCGTTGAAACGCCCTTACCTTAGCCTGATGACGAGTTCCATAATCACAGACCCTCTGTTTGTGATGATGAGATGAGCAGCGACGATGAGATACAGAATCACATGCCCTCCCTTTCTCACGATGATGAGTTGCACGGACACCCCGCATGCGCGGGGGCGACGAGATCAACAACGACACCCGCAGGCGCGGGGCGGCGAGATCAGCAACGGCACGCTCCGCAGGCGCGGGGGCGAGGAGATCGGCAACAACACCCCGCAGACGCGGGTGGCAGCGAGATCAGCAATGACGCTCCGCAGGCGTGGGGGGGCGACGAGATCAGTAACGACACCCCCCGCAGATGCGGGGGCGGCGGAGATCAGCAACAACGCTCCCGCAGGCGCGGGGACGACGAGATCGACAACGACCCCCGCGCGACGCTGGGGCGGCGGAGGCCGGCAAGCCCCCGTGGACGCGGAGAGTGGCGACCGAGTGTGAGGATCCCCGCGAGAACCAAGGCCAGCAAAGGACAGCTAGGGCCGCGTCCGGCGGCGGCGAGAAGAAGAAACCCTACAGAAGCCCTAGGCGTGTTAGAACATGTGCTTTTACCCTTGTGCCCTCGACACGGTTTGTACCAGTTTGCCCCTGCGCGGGCCCTAGCCGTAAGAGGAACGTACGCCTTGTCCCAATTTGTAACTACAGTAAATACCAACCGGATGCCTATAAATACGGACCGACAGGACGTATGGAGGTGACGGTTGGTGGGCACTTTTATGACCTATCAATCAAAAGGCAGTACATCAGGATCCGAGTCAACACACGTGTCACCCATTCGGACCCACCTGTTCTCCTCTCCCTGTGGGGAAGCCCTCGCCCCTCCTCCGCCACCCACGTGGCGAAGGCTAGAGGGGCAGGTGCGTATCCCCACATGAACGCTTGTGTGTCTTGGCTCACAAGGATTAGGCCCACACAGTGAGGACGTAACCGAGAAGTGATGAGAAAAACGAAACCAAAAACATAGGGGAAGAGCACGCAAGAGGCTATCAGGCTGACGACCTTCAGCATGTTTTTTTCGAAAAATAAAAGATAAATAATTGAATAGGAGAATAAATACGTAATGGGCCTGTCCACCACGATGACTTGCAGCCTGCGAAGGCTAGTATGTCTCGGCTCACAAGGATTAGACCCATTACGTAATTGAAGAGCTAACGGTGCAGCAGGTGTTTGATGGTGGAGGGCAAAGACCAAAGGCGAAGCATGATGATCGAGGAGAATGGTCAGCTTGATAGCTCACTGTTATAAAGAGCAATGAAAACAGCCTACTTTTTTACCTGATAGCTGGGCAAAGATTGTGTGGCAAAACAAGGCACCTCCAAGAGTTAAATTCTTTGCATGGTTATTATCTCAGGGGAGAATCCTGTGCAAATCAACTCTATGGAGGAAAGGGATAGTTGACAATGTACAATGTCAAGTTTGTCAGGCAACAGAAGAAACAGTTGCACACATAATTTTTTAATGTTCCAATGCAAGGCAGTTCTGGAACGCTCTTGGGATTCCGACGGAGGAAAGCTGGACAATTGAAGCTCTTAAAGAGATTCAGCCACCAAGTCACATTCCAACAAAATACTTCACTACCTTCTTGCTACTATGCTAATGGCATATTTGGAAAAGAAGGAATAACAATGCTTTTAGGGATGCAAGAACAACCCTGCCCGCTGCCCTCGCTGCATGCAACACCGAGGCCCATTTTTGGGGCACAAGACTGCCGATAGATGATAGGGCAATAGCAACCTCATGGTGTTCTGTAATAAGTATCGCAATTTAAGACTAGCGTCGGAATGTAACTAACAAAGCGTTTGTAAACTATTTGGCTATTTCAGAGCCACCGAAAATCTATTAAATCAGGTGGGGGACGCTCTCCCCTCCCGTCGAATTATCAAAAAAAAAAAAAGATTAGGACCACGCATTGAGGACGTAAAAGTGAAAAGTGAAAAAAACAACAACAAACGCTTGTTTGGAATAACTATGCTGGTTATTGCCACGTCGCCAGCTAGTGATTTAGATTTCACCGTTGGAACGCCCTTACCTTAGCCTGATGACGAGTTCCATAATCACAGACCCTCTGTTTGTGATGATGAGATGAGCAGCGACGATGAGATACAGAATCACATGCCCTCCCTTTCTCACGATGATGAGTTGCACGGACCCATAGAAAAACTTCACCCATTCTATTTTATTGTTCCTTTCTAATGACGATGGAAAAAAAGCTTGGGCGGAGGAGCACTGGGCCGCTGCTTTCGGCAAAAGGAAACAAAGGCAGCACGATTAATTGGCATATTTAAGGAGCGTGGTAGGAGTATCTCTTTAGCTGGAACCTAACGTGCTTATCCAAATCACACTGCACTTAGGGCAACTTTAGTGTTTACCTGCAACCTAACTTCAAGCTCCATATCTCATATTGCTTTGTGTGGGATCCACATCATATTTGATTACTTCAAAATAGCCCCATTATGTTGTCCACTTTCCGAGCCGATTATTGGCTTCTGGTGGCTACGATGCCTTAGGTCATGCAGGCTACGATGCTCGAGGTCACACATGACCTTTGATCGCAAAAACCAGCGAAACAAAGACACAGGCCACAAAGTTAGTTAGGCCGATTTGAAGCCTGTTCACCTATTAGAAAGATTGATCAGGGAGGAGCTTGTAGATGTTGCCATAGGGTCAGCAAGGCTACCTAGAAGGCCGTCAAATGTCGCCGAGAGAAGCGGCAACCATCAAGGTAGTGAGGAAGTTGGGGCAAACAGGTAGTAGATGTGTTCTTTTGACGATTAAAAGTTGATTCCTCTATCAGACGTGATCCACTCATTTATATTCTAATGCGTGGTCTTATCCCAGTAGCAAACAATTCTAGAACATAATCTCCAAGTTTCCCATGTCGAAAATAAATCCAAAACCAATTTAAAAGCAAATTGACTCGGAATATGAGCCGATTTCACGGGGCTAGGCACTATGGCCATGCTTTGGCCACTGGGAAACCCTTGCCTGTTTTACTTGGGCAAAAGCCCGAAGCTTTGATTTTTGTTCTTTGGGGTGTAAAATTGTACCCCATGAAGTACTAGGAAAAAATTTAGGTAGTGAGCATCCTACGAAGACGTATTGTGGCTGCGGCTGATACATTAGCAATAGTATCATTTTAATTATACACATGGTAAATCAGTTCCTTTGTGCCATATATGCGTTCGCCCCATCTTAATTGTACACATGGTAAATCAAATGTTGCATGTGTAAATCTTAAGGTGTTTCCTGTTCTGAAAATGTTCTTTTTTTGTTTTGTCTTGATTGTGCAAATCAATTTTTCCTGGCCATTTTTTTTTTTTCTTGTCCATATTCGAGATCAATTTTTCTATTGACAGCTCGCCGGTACTGTTCACTCTGTTGACAGCTTGAGGTCTTCCCCATTTCGCATAACTCCAATCATCCCTCTGTTTTGATGATGAGGCCCATAGTCCCAGGTCCTCTGTTTCTGATGCTGAGCTGAAGAGACAGCAGAGTCCCATGCCCTCTGTTTCTCATGAAGTCATGATGATAAGCTGCACTAACAACACGTATTATATTTTATTGTTCCTTTCTATCTAATGAAGAAGGAAAAAAGCACTGAGCGGCTGCTTTTTGCGAAAGGAGACAAAGGCGGCACGATTGGAATATTTAAGGAGTGTGATTTGTTCACATTCCGCTTTACCTGCTACCTAACGTGCTTATCCAAATGACACTGCACTTACGCATCGAAGGCGCACGCACCAGCAATTTCGGAGCATCAAACCCATTCACTCAACCACGCCACACACAAGAGCGCAGCGTACAGGTGAAGCATATCAGACCTGGTGATGGAGGCGATGTGTATCATCGTCCCAAGCTCTCCCAGCTGCTCAACGAGGAGTACTATAACCTGCACACCAGCTGTTGACCCTGAATTGGGTGATACAACACCATGGGCTAGCACGCCCAAACTCCCACACGTCCATGAACACAGCGAAGCGAATAAACGGACCGAAAACTTGGTTAGCCCGATTAGAAGCCTGTTGTTCGCTTGGTAGACTCCTGAACACCTCTGAGGAAGACTCGTTGCGGAGGACCATGTAGAGTTTGTCATAGTGCCGGCAAGGCCACCTAGAACACCATCAAACATCGTCAGGAGAAATGACAGAACATCAAGGTAGTGAGAAAGTTAGGGCAAAACAGTTGTATGTGTTCTTTCGACGAGTAGAAGTTGGATTCCTCAATCGGTTGTAATCCTCTTGTTTATAGGTGGGTAGTCTTATCCCAATAGCAAACAAGTCCAGAACATAATCTCTAAGTTTTTCAAGTTGAAAATAGATCCAAAACTAATTTAAAACAAGTCAACTCGGAATAGGTAGGAAAACCGTTTCTTGGCGCTGGACACTGTGGTCAGCCTGTAGCACAGAAAATTTTTCGAGATCACGCTGAATCGAGTTTTTCTTTAAGCAGAAAGAGTTTTTACGAATACAAACCAACATGAATGGTAACCAGGTTACCATCCAACAACATACCAACTACTGGAACTAAAGTACTAGATTACATTGTAGCAAACATGCGACAAGCTGCTGCATGGACCAAGCGGTGCACTCGGGCGCCTAGCTCCTCCTCCGCACCGGTAAGGTTGAGGTCCAACATGGTTACATCAAAACCTCCCACCAGCAGCTTATTCAGGGCGCTCCCCGCTTGTGCACCGTCATGTCCCCCTTGAAAGTTTCATTGAACTGGGTCACAATGTCAGCCGGCACGGCAGCTTCTTCAACATGGACTCCGAGCTTCCGCAACAGAACCTTTTGCGCCTGGAGTGTCGCGTTGGGCTCCCGGGGCTTGGCCGCAAGACGCCGCTACGACATAGCGATATTGGAGTTTTAGAGCGCCTTACCTTTGGCTGCTTCTAGAGGGGAGTTGCGAAAATGGCAGACAGACATCCGCCTCCAGCGTGTCCTGCACCGAACGGATGACACTGGCCTCCGGACGCGAAGCAGCAATGGCGGCGGAGGTGTCAACCGAGGACTGCGTCGGTGGTGCAGCGTTGTCCGTGGTGGCTGCTCGCGAGGTGTCGGTTCCCCTCTCCTGGCAAGCTCACCACCCAGCCCAGGCCCATCAGCATCCGCGAAGCTAAGCTGCACCACCCGCGGCGGCGAATTGAAAGGGCATCGACCGGCTCCGCAGGGTCCGCACCCTCGCCCGGCAGAAGCGCTAGTGGATCCACGGTGGCGCTAAAAGCGTCGAAGTTGGCCTCCCTGGACACCGTACGCCGGCGCCGGCGTCATCGGCGCCGGTTGTGGACGCTACCGGCGCTAGCATAGAAAAATTGTCCTTGGTCAGTTTGAATAGCTACAGGGAAACCAGCCTAGCCGGTTTGGCATGGGCAAAGCCCAATTTTTGTCCTCCTTTGCTTAAGCATTGATACTTGTTCTATGCGGCGTAAAATTTGTATGCTGCGTGGCCGGCTTTGTGAGCCTTCTGATTGTTACCTCTGCTCTAGCTAGGCGTCTGGGCGACGACAAAGCTGCTGAGACTTACCAGGCGTGGTATGGACTACGCAGCTGATGCGTGTCCATAGTATAATATTAATTATACACATGTCGCATCCATACCGGGAAAAATTATAACGCACCATGTCTTGTCGCATTTTTTTGCTTGACTCGGCAGGCTTGTTAAATCGCAAAGTAGCCAGCTTGGTGGAGAGCATCTATCGGTGGTTCTATGCTTTGTTTGAACAGTAGAGCCCGAATATATACTCCTGTAATAAATTGATGCTGCTGCTCCGTTATCTTTGCACTAAGCGGCACTAAATGCACACGGTAAATTGGTGGTTACGTTTAATTTAATTATACTATGAATTGCATTACCCCACACCAGTGACTACTCCATGTGCTCTCTGCCGACACACTGCCATCCATTTAATTTGTACAAATGAATTAGATTCAATTAGCTGCTGGCCAGTGGCTAGGCTAACGGATGTACTCCTACATGTCATGGCCGGCGACTGACTCGCGGTGACGGCACAGGTCGTCGGTGCTTTCTGCCTGCCGGAGCCATTCCTATGCCTCGGCCAGTTAGCAGTATACAAACAACCCCAGGTCTTCGCTCTCATCATTCACCAGCTGTTCACCACACACACACACAGAGCTGCTTCACCAAAGTTCACTCCTATCCAAAGGTTCCTTCTACATCCACACATCGCCTCCCCCAACAAGCACCGGTGACACATGGCGAACCTGGTGACCGGTGCCATCGGCAGCGTCATCCCCAAGCTCGGCCAGCTTCTCAAGGAAGAGTACAACCTGCAAACCGGCATGAAGAAGCGCATCAAGTCCCTCACCGAGGAGCTTGAGTCAGCGCAGGCCGCCCTGCGGAAGGTGGAAATGGTGCCCTGGGACCAGCTCGATGAGCAGGTCAAGATCTGGGCGCGCCAAGTCGAGAGGCGTCCTACGACATGGAGGATGTCCTCGACACCTTCTTTGTCTCTGTCCAGGGCCCTGATTCCACTCAGGAGAAGAGCCTGCTCAAACGCTTGGGCAAGAAAATTACCTTCTTGTTCACCAAGATCATGGCGCGCCATAGAATAAGTGTCAGCACCAAGGACATCATGAGTCATCTTGAGGAGGTCACGGAGCGGTGTCGCAGATACAAGGTGGATGATATTGCTGTGGCCACGCCAGACACAGCGTCCGCCATTGATCCTCGTCTTCACGCCATGTACAACAAAGTGGAAGACCTTGTTGGCATGGACGAGTCAAGTGGTGAGCTCATATCCAAGCTGCAGCCCCTGCAGCGGGATGGCGCATCAAACCTAAAGACGAAGATAGTATCAGTTGTTGGAGTTGGTGGGCTAGGCAAGACCACTCTTGCCAAAGTTGTGTATGATGAGCTTAAAGAGGATTTCAATTATGGAGCTTTTGTTCCTGTTGGCCGGAATCCTGATTTGAAGAAAGTTCTCAAGGACATCCTTATGGATCTTGACAAGCAAAGACGCCTCCAATTAAGTGCTGCTGTATTGGATGAAAGGCAACTCATCGATGAGCTTCGCATGTTCCTGAAAAACAAAAGGTACGCCTCAACAACCCAATTTAGTGGTTTTATTCTTGCTATGCTGCAACCAATAATACACATAAAGACAGTTTAATTCTGTTCAAGCCAATCATTCAAATCAGAACTACAATTTAAAACTTCTACTAAATACCTCCCTGAGAAATTCTCATATACTATGATTAGTGGTAATGTTTTATTACTACTTAAAAACACTAGGAGAAGTCCACCATTTTTGTATTGAACATTTGTAAAAAAAAAAAAGTATTTATATGCATTAAGTTTGGTATTTGCGAAATTGCACTGGGCACATTTAGTTTATTATGTCATAAAATTATGTTTTTTCTATAGATTTTTTCAGACTTGTAATAATTCGACTATCTATTTTGCAAACCCTTTCTATGTCTAAAATGACACATATTTGTTACTACTGGGGGCCTGGAGTAATCATTTTCTTGTCACGTAAATTCATTTTTTCAATACATTTTGTAGATAACTTGACTATTAATCAAGCCTTTTTAAAATCTTGGAATGCTAGGTATTTTATTGTTATTGATGACGTATGGGAGGTACCATCTTGGGAACAAATTAAATTGGCAATTGGTGACCACAATAATTATGGAGCTAGAATAGTTATAACAACTCGTAAACAGGAAGTTGCAAAAAAAGCCGATGAAGTTTACAAGCTACGACCACTTCCTGATGATAGCTCTAGCGAGTTATTCTTAATAAGAATTGGTGGTCATGAAGGAAAATTGCTTGATAATAAGACAGATGAGGTCATTGTTAAATTTCTAAAGAAATGTGCTGGCATACCGCTAGCTATTATCACAATGGCTAGTTTGCTGGCAGATAAACCAAGGGAGAGATGGGATGATCTATATAGGTCTGTTGGTTTTGGGAGCGAAGATTGTGACCAAGCAAAAGATACTATGAGGATTGTATCCTTCAGCTACTATGACCTTCCTGCGCATCTAAGAACATGCTTGTTGTATCTTAGTGCATTTCCAGAAGATTCTGTTATCCCTAAAGATTCATTGGTTTGGATGTGGGTGGGTGAGGGATTTGTCAAGAAGAAACAAGACATGGGGTTATTTGAAACTGGAGATGGTTACTTCCATGACCTCATAAACAGAAGCATGATCCAGGCGGTAAAAAGTCTCGCCATGATGATAGCATCGTCACTGGTTGCCGTGTCCATGATATGGTGCTTGATTTTATCCGTTCCATGTCGGACCAAGAAAATTTCTTCAAGATAGTATTGGACAATGACCAAGGCTCACTACTAGAGAGCAATAATGTGCCCCGTCGGTTAGCCCACCATAATAGGACCATGGGTCATGGACATTGTCACGGTGATGATTTGAATATGGCAAAAGTGAGGTCGATGTTCGCCATCAGCTGTGGTATAGAGGTGTCGGACCCGTTTCATGGATTCACGCTTTTACGTGTGCTAGTTATAGATTGCATGGCAACTATGGGCAGTTTTGTTTTCAGGAATGAGCATGTGAGAAATCTACTTCACCTAAGGTTGCTCATTATACGGGGAACACTTGTCGATAGCATCCCAGAAGAAATAGGACGTCTGAGGTTTCTACAGGTGCTGGACTTGAAAGAATCATTTCTTAAAGAATGCCAATCGCTGGAGAGGTTGCCGCAACAGTTGGTGCGCCTGTGGCTTCCTTTGGTGATGGCATGACTTGTCATCATGATGACAAATTTTGGTTGCCCAGCATTTGTAATAATGATGACATTTTTTCATTGGCGAGGCTGACCTCCTTGGAGGAGCTGTCAATATCTGCTTCATTCCAACAAGTAATAAGTTGGCGTCTTCCGACAGAGCTCAGGTTGCTCAAACTTCATATTTACGGTGACAGTGCGGCCACTGCCGAAAGTGATTTCTGGGAATGTGTACGCCATCTCAACAAGCTGGAGCACCTAACTATTTCAGGTGATGCTAATAATAGTATGCATGTAACAGACTTCATCCTCCCTGGCGGCCTCCGGCACTTTGCCGTTACAGTCCCCTACTTCTGCAAGCTGCCATCATGCTTCAGTGCTTTGTGTCTTTCTAATCTCTCCCACCTGGAGCTGATGCTGCAACAACTAGATGAGTATGACCTGAAGATGCTTGCAAGGTTACCGGAGCTCCGTTTTCTCAACCTGCAGGTAGAGTACAGATCAGGCCGAGTAAGCATCGTCCTCGTCGTCAGTGAGAAGGCTGCAGTAGTCTACTTCCCCCAAGCTGCGGTGCTGGGAGCTGTGGAACGCGATGGTCTCGTTCCACACCAACCAAGAGGACAAGAGCATTTCGTTTCACTTGTGGAATCCACACGCCAGGTACATCGGCAAGCCCTCCGTTGCCGAGGACAAGTTGCAGAGTTGTTCCATTATTTCCAGTAGCATAGGCGGCGGTGGCCGCGGCACCAACGCCGCCAGCGCAAGTGGAGGAGGCGGAGCATCTCGCGATCGCTTCATGCCGTGCCTCCAGGTGCTTCGACTTTACACCTGGACTTTCTTCAGATTGGACGATCGGTGCTGCGACAACCTCGGCTTCGAATACGGCCTCCCTTCGCTCCGGGAGATCTGCGTACATGCGGCCCACGAGGAGAAGACGACGGCTGCAGTAAGGAGTGCAGCCGGAGCACATCCCAACCGTCCAGCGGTTCGTGTGGGGCCATGGTGGTAATTAACATTTGACGGTAATGCTGTGTATGGCACGTCCCACGCGTCTCGGACGCTCCCACCGGCCCGGCCCATCGCTTCCATGCGCTTATCCCTCCAGACTGCACCCCAACCACTCATTCATCTCTATCTCACCCACCACCCAATCTTTTTCACCCTCCATCCCGTGCTCCATTTCCCCAACCCCCGCGCATGAAATGCGCATGAACTCCGGCAAAAATCTCAGGTGGATCACCTCGGCGCGGCCAGATCCGGTGGCTCTGCCATCCCTTTTCTCCCCTCAGTTCACATCCGATGTTGTGGGTCTGTTTCCCGGTGAATCGAGCAGTGGTGAAGGCGTTGACCCTGGCAGCACACCCTCCCGGTGCTCGATTGGCGGCGGCGCTGCGGTGAGATGTCAGGAGGGCAGCTAGCGCACTCCGGCCGGCGCTAGGTGCCGCTCGAGCACTAGGGCTGCTGCCTCCCCTCCTCCTCGTCCATGCCTCCATGCTACCCATCACCAGGTCGCCGCGCTACCCGCCTCCTTCCCGTCCATGGCTTCCGCGACGCCCTTCGTGGGGCCGCCAGCTGCTCCCTCACGGGCGCCGCCCTGCCGTCGGGCCGCCGCCGCCCGCTCCCTCGTCGGGGTTTGCTGCGACCATATCTTCTCATGCAACAAAGATGGTTATGCCCCACACCGTCGTCGCGCAGCTGCAGCTCGGGCCGGGGGACCTACGACAGCACCACTCCTCCGCGAGCATCTGATGGAGGTTGCCCGTGGCGGCGCGCCATGGTCCGACGACCTGCGGGGGCCCTTGCCCACTGCCGGACTCGAGAGCCGGGCTACCGCACCACCATCCCCACACCCTGCAACATGATTTTTCCACACATGTTGCACCAATTGATTTTTGTTGTTGCATTAGCTTTTCCTTTGATGTTGCACGACATGTTCTCTTTAATGCCTCCATTGCAACATGATTTTTTTCCAATGTTGCAACAAGTGATTTTTCTTGTTGTCTTAGTCTTTGTTGGATGTTGCATGATATGTTTTTTAGACCGAATGTTGCAGATGTGTTACCTGTGTGTTGCAAGCGTTTTATCTAGATGTTTCATTTTTTTTCATAATGTTTTCCTGGTGAAATTTTACGGTGTTTCGCACACCAGCTTGCAATGTTCTACCTGTTTCTGTGCAATGTTGCAAGTTCATCTGAAGTTGCAAAGCGACTTTGGTGTCTTAGCTGCTAGGCGCCTTTTGAGAGGGGGTGTGAGGAGTACCATGTTGGTCAGATGGCGCCTCGTGTGGATGTTGTAAAATTAGATAAGAGGATGTTGAACAATTTCACATATGTTTCAAGTGGTTCAGAGACATGTTGCAAGCATTTGTTCTACTAAATGTTTCACTTGTCCCTAGATGTGATCGTTGAGTTGGATGTTGCATGTTTTTTTAAGTGTTTCGTACACATGTTTCGAGTTTTTCGAGTGTTTTATTTGTTTCATACATATGTTGCAATTGTGTCACTGGATGTTTCATAAGTAAATATGTTATTTGCAGCTAGTGTTGCATATCTATGTTTCATATGTTTCATTTGCCTTCAGTTACAAATGTTATATCATCTCATTTTATCTTAATGTTGCATTACGAGTACACTATGTGGTGATGGAGCATCCTGCATGTGTGGCCCCCTTTTCATGCTAGCAGGCATGGGGCGTGTTGGAGCATGTGTGCGCTACCACAAGGATGGAGTGCGGTAGCAGATGCATGAGTTTAATAGTACTGCGTTTGACGTTTGGTGGGGTACGGTATTGTAAAAAAAAAAAACTGACACAACATTCGTCCTATCCCATCAGGCAGACCACGCGAGTACTAGTAGGCACACCACAACCTCCGTACGCTAATCAGGTCAGGTGCAGACTGGCGCAATAGCATGCGGGGCCGCCGCACCGCAGTGACAGGTGGGCGAGCAGGCGCGCATCAATACCGCCGCAGCATGCGGGCAAGCACTGGCGGGGCGTGCATTGGCGTCGGGTGGCGTCCGATGGCTGCTAGCTAGCAGGATGGGCTGGGCCGGGCGTCCGATGGAAAAATTTGTCATCGGACGTCCTAGCGCCAGCGTGACCCTTAACATTTTCACACAACAGGTAATTTATTAAGAGTTCCCATCCCATAAATAAATACCTTAATTATTTTTCTTCCTCCTCTCTCGTCATACTAGATCGATCCAGCTTTCACAAGGTGGCGCCAGTGACCACGTGCAGCCCTTCCGGCCGTCCCTTCTCCCAGCAACGGCTTCTCTCCCAGCGGCGGGCTCCTTCACCTCGATCGGCCGCGACTCCACGCACGCCCTCCCCCACAGGCGGCCGTGGTCGCGGCTTCTGCTTCGCCGTCCTCTTCACCAGCATCTTCGGCAGAGGAAGCGGCGCCTCGTCCTCACCCGCCACAGACCACACTATCCTGCATCTCCGGCAATGGCGCCCTCTCCCGCCGCGACGACGACCGCCTCCTCTGGACGGCCGCGTACCTACCCCTCCCGATGACGGCCGCCTCCTCTCTGGAGCAACGGCGAGTATCCAGTGGGGGCTTTCCTCGGCGTCGAGGGCGTCCGACGGCACCTGTGTGTGTGCCAGCGGTGACCACCTGGAGTCCTGGATGGTGGTGGGTCGGTGCCTCCTGCATCTACCCAACCAGCAGCGCCACCTCCACTGCATCGGCTTACCGGCGGCGGCCGTCACCCCATCGGCTCGGTATATACCACCGAGATCTTGTGTCGTGGACGATCCTGCAAGCAACACCAGAAATGATCATATTTGTACATGATGCTCCCCACCGTCGTGTCCTTTTATATGCGAGCACCTGTGTTGTATTTATACATGATGATTTTTTTTTCATGAATTTTGTATGTACACGGTCATAAATTTCTGTGGATTGCTTTGACGCTGGGCTGTGAATACATATTTATCTCTGAATGTTTGCTGCTTCAACCTAGAGTGATATTGCCTTTGAAACTTAGACTGATTGAGGAAAAAACAAATACAAGTATACTCTGTTCTGCTTCATTCTCAGAACAGGGGAACCATTTCTTAAGGAAACAAACACTCGTGATGCTTGGGTTTGTCTTCTCTCGTCATCCTGTGCCTTTGTGCATAATCAAGTTCTTTAACTTATTTTGGCCTCGTACGACTTGTAGACCTGGAAGCCGAATGTTACTAATCACATGGCAGCTTGGGCCAATTAAGGGCCTCGTTCGGTTGGTCAGGTTTGATTCCTGCCCCTGAACCGATCCAAGCCAGGTTGTAGTGCATCCAACAGGATCCACTCATTCCTTGTCCTCTTGCAATCCTGGACAGGATTCATTCCAACACCTAAAAAACTTGTGTTCGGTTGCTCAGGCTTGATTCCTGCCCCTAAATGATTTGCTAGTTAGCTGGCTGCATCACATGTTGCTCTGACAGGCTAATCTCAACTAGTTGTGCACAGCTTAACGCTTCAGACACATGATACTGATAGGAAGAAATGATCTCATGCAATTCTTAAAAGCTAACAAAACGTACACATCAGTACAAACTAATTTCACAGTAGCAGAGAGAAACAAAAATGAACACCATTTCTGAAGCTTTGATCATGTATTTATTCATCTTGGCTCAACCATCGTGAGTATGCAGAAGTGAACACGATAATTTTGAACCTGGTACTCCAATCTCAATGTTGCCTAGTTCCAACACCTAAATATTGCCTAGTTCATGGCATGCTACTTAGTTCAATGACGACAGAGCTAATAAATATTTTTTAGCATCTGAAACTACAAGCTCGAAGCATATTCAGACACATTCACACATGTTGCGGTGTACTTTTTGGACAGTACAAGAAACTCCAATAAATAACCCAAAGAAAAGGTATTCAAGCTTTCAAAAGGAATCTTCTACTTGCTATATCTAGCGGTAATCTCTTCGATGCTCCGCCAGCCACCTTTGCCGTGCTTTTCAAGTCCAAGGAGGAACAATCTGCAAAATCAAGTTAAAGAGCATTTCAATATCAACATAGCAAATTGGGATGGATGGTACTGTCGAGAATAAGTTATACAGCATGTCCAGTCTCTAGAGGAAAGAAGCGATGGTTAAAATAAATTATTCAACTCTTGCATAAAAGTTAGTTATGTCAAATATAGTCACATAGAGCATTCAAATTTCAAGAGGAAAAAGAAAGCTGAATGTGACATCTACTCCACCGTGTATGTGTATGGCCAGACTAACCTCCTGTTAAATGAAGCTTAACTAATCAGTCAATAGATTCTATATATGAATGGAGTTAGAGTTAGTTGATAAAAGTGAAATCACTGAAACAACACTTCAATATGTACTCCATTTTCAAACTAGACCATCTAGGAGCAGCCCCTCCTAAAAAGTAAAACACAAAAGTTGGTTCTTTTCACCTATCCTGAACTGAAAGAAACATGAGTTGCAATACAGTTCAATCACAAAACAGCTGCATATATGCACTTTGAATCTCAATGCAGGACAGATCAAGAAGTGATCACAATGTGAATGACATTATTTTTTGCTCACTCTGAAACCCAATACCAGGAAAAAAAAACAGTGTGGCAATGTCAGCAATAACTAGTTAACCAGCTTGACAGATTGCCCAACGAGTGACAAACATCTCACAGTAAAATTTAATGTATCAATAATAGCAACGTGAGTGTAGCTGCAAATGCAAAACACCATGATTGTGGATTCTGCAGGACAAAATGAAGCTGTCCAAGAGCAAGATTGCTTATTCAGGCTTCATAACAACACAAAATATAATGATGGTGATCAGGACTCCCTAGAAGGTAAATGAAAAGAAATAGAAAGGACTAGCTAAAAGCATGGCTCTTTCAGAGGAAAGCTATGTTTCAGTATTCAAACGCTAATGATGATTCGAGGTTGCGGTGAGCTTCATCATCTAGAAATTAATTAAAGAGAGGACGACGGAGGATAGTGGTGGTTTTGCTTGAAGATTTGTTGAGGAAGAAGAAACTAATCATGCATATAAACAACACCATACTGATTCCTGACAGGGAGTGGCCATGCTTCATCTAACTTTCAATCAAGAACAAGATATTGCCCCTGACAGGGAGCTGCCATTGCACATTTGCACCTAGCCGGTGAGTGCAGTGCTGTGTGCATGATGGCCATGGTGCAGGACGGAATCTTTAACTGAAGCAAGCGCTGGCTCATCACCAGATCGGACTTGAGAGTGTCCGTACGTCAGAGCTCTGCCTGTCTGAGTGAGAGACAGAGCGACAGACGGATGGACAACACATCGATCGATCGATCGTGCGCGTATCTGCCGGATCTAGAGCCCTGTGTACACACGGACGGACGGCGACACCGCGTTACGAGCGGCTGCTCCTGTGCCTGTGCTTCGTGCGTCCTGCGTGTGGCAATAGCAGAGTAGCGGGTAGCACCACAGCACGCCGCCGCCCACGAACTCAGCCACCTTGGCCAGCACGCCGCCGCCGTCGCTGCGCCTGCTGGTCAGGCCCCCCGTACCAAGAACCCTAGACCTACCTAGACCTAGAGGAGAGGGGAAGGAAGCGATGCTTTACCGGAGAGAAGGCAACGGGGAGAGTGGACGCCGGATGGGAGAAGGTCGCCGTCGCCGTCGGTGCGCCGCCGGGCCACCACGCCGTCTCGTCGCGCCGCTCGCGCGCCTCGTCTCGCGTCTCGCACGCGACTCGGATTGGAGCCCGAGGGTCGGAGGTCAGGCTTCGTTCCGAGCCGGAAGGAAGCAAAATGAGGCTGAACCAGGTCTGTTTCTAATCCAGCCCGCTCTATCCGAACAATCATTCCGGCCCATACCTGGTTACAAACCGGCCCAGCTCGTTCCGCCTGGAATAGAGCCCGTTCCGGGCCATTCCTGAGGCAACCGAACGAGCCCTAAGGAGTGCTGAGGAGTTGAATAATGAAGAGGCACTTGGATCTGTATTCCTTACTCCTGCTGCCGTTCAGCGTTTGCATGTTTTGCTGGCAAATAATATAAAAAAAATGAATAGGAGTGGCCTGTTCCCCGTGATGGCCTGCTGGTGGTTTGGACAGGCAGCATTATAAGGCAGCAAGTCATAGAACACCATGCACTGGTAGATGGCAAAGACCAAAGGCAGTGTATGTACCAACCGCTATAGGGGTGTGAGCATTGAATCTTCCGTGGTGGTCGCTTGATAATTCATCTCAGGCGGGCCACAAGGTTTTAGGTCATACACACATGTAGTATATATGTACCTTGAGCCTTGATGGTAGCAAAGGTGTAAAAAGGTGGCTCCTCCTTTCCTTCTCTACCCTCTTTTTATTTTTATTATTATTTTTTTCCTTTTTTCTTTTTTTTTGGAACTTTGCGTACTGAGTATACTTGACCGACAGCATGTGAATGGAATTCGGAATCATTGCATCGGTGGCGTGATGACCATGATTTGGTTGTGACTCTTCCTCATGCCAGAGTAGAGGGAGCCATACCAAACCCACTTAGGTGGCAACAAGGCTAAGTCATACACAAAGAGCGTGTTTGAACCATAAGCCTTGGTGCTAGCGCCAAAGGCCTTGGAGGAAGAACCCTTCATCTTGATCATTCAAGGCCAACCTGCTCCTCTCCTCCTTATTATTTTCTTCTTATTCTATTTTTTTAATCTTTTTTTCTCTCTGTTTTTATAGCACGGGGATGCTAATCTCTTATTCACCTTTTTCTCTTTTTTTTTTTCATCTTGATCTTTCACTCGGACTTTTTTCTCTTTTTTTTTTTCAAGTGACTCCTTTAGTGTGGAACTTGGTGTTCTCATTGTCTCCTTCTCCCACACACGGACTTTTGTCAAGAAGTCAAGTGTACAAGGTAAGGGTCTCCTTTTGAGTGTGTTCCTTCAGCCAAGAGAGTCAAAAATTTTGGTTGATTTAGCCCCCATGTTTTCGAGCGTAACATGCCCTTTTGTTCTTCTTAGTCTTCACCTGAAATGGTTAGTGACAAGAATACATGAAGGCGCATATTAACTTGAAAAACATGTCCTTTCTTTTTATTTATAAGATTTTTTAACAATCCTATTATGAACAATGATCACTACACATTCATATTACCATGATCATGTTCTAATTGCTTCTTTTAACCAACATCTTCTCGGCAACGACGCTAGAAATGCTTGTTGCATTTTTTAAGAGCAACCACCAAAAAGGCAATCACGCTTAGACATGCTTGTTGGCGTTCCACAATGTTATCGCCGAATTGGTATATTACAACAATGCTGGCGAAACACCGGATGGTATTCTGCAATGTTTACTGAGAATAAGTCCACAAGCCCCACCTCCACAACAATGAGCGGATTCATTACCTTTGCTCTGTAAAGTTATGTTGTAACTTTCCATGATCTGAGCCTCCATTCAAGATCCAACACACCTAGTGATTTTAAACATAAACAATTGCCAAAGTGGGCCATTTCAGCCCGGGGCGGCTTCGCTTGGGTGCTCGGCGTGTCGCGCATCTTTGCCGCCCGGCGAGCACTGCGTTCCCAGCCAGCGCGTTCATCGGCGAATCCTACCGGGCTAACTTTCTCACGCGGCGCGCACAAAGCGAAACGCCGCCGCCCGTGGCGCTCACGCCTCAAAATGATCAAGGTCGTTCGTTACGGAAGCCGCTCCTGAACAATGACCACCAGCAGCAGGAGGCCTCGTTGGCGCCCTCGCCGTCCGGCTGGCACAAGCAACACGGCCGAGACCGGCACAGCCACCGTAGGCGACCAATTGGGTGGCGACGTTGTCCACTGCTCCCTTGCCGGCGAGCTCTTTGAGCAGCGGAGATGGGGGCAGGCCTGCTACTTGCTGCAGTGGAGAGATGGGTGCCACCATCATAAGCTCGGTGCATCGCTGGCTGCCGCGCTACTTGCCGCCGCGTATGGCCGGAAGCTAACCTGTCGAGCTGCTGCTGGTGGTGGTGGTCAGGAGCGGCGGTGGCCGTCGATTGCGGCGGCACGAAGTCCGCGAGCAGCGGCGGCGGCGGCGACATGGCCATGTCTTGTAGCGTTAGAAATTTAGCCCGGCAAGGATCCGGCGCCGCCCGAGCGCACCCGGTGGTGTCACGAGCAACGCGGCGGCGACATGGCCATGTCTTGGCGTTAAATTCAGCCCGGCAAGGATCCGGCGCCGACGAGCGCACCAATCGTGGTCGTCGTGTGAGGGCGCCAACGGCCTGCGATGCCATGCTCTTCCGCGTCGCCGTAGTCACCAACACGCTCTGCCGCCGACAAAGACGCGTGCACGCGCCGGCCCAGCAGGCACCCAGACGCGTTGCCCAGGCTGAAATGGCCCACTTTGGCAATTGTTTATGTTTAAAATGACTAGGTGTGTTGGATCTTGAATGGAGGCTCCAGATCATCGGAAAGTTACAACGTAACTTTACAGAGCAAAGGTACTGAATCCGGCTCCACCTCCACAGCACGGGCTCACCGGCGGCGGCCGTCACACCCCCATCGGCTCGTCATATATATCACGGTGATCTTGTGTCGTGGTGGGTCCTGCAAGCAGCACCAGAAATGATGATATTTGTACATGATGCTCACCACCGTTGTGTCTTTTGATGTGCGAGCACCTGTGTGGTATTTATACATGATGATTTTTTATTTATGAATTTGTATGTACTCGGTCATGATTTGTTTAGAATGCTTTGAGGCTGCGCTGTGGTTATATTTGTATTTCTGAACGTTTGCTGCTTAGACCTCGAATTTATGGCCTTTGAAAATTTGACTGAAGAAGAAAAGAAAATACAACCACTATGTTCTGCTTCTCAGAACAGGGGAACCATTTCCTGCGGAAACACACTCGTGATGCTTGGGTTTTTCGTCTCCCCTTTTTCCCAAGCCTTCGTGCATCATCAACTTCTTTGACTTATTTTGTCCCTGGAAGCCGTGCCTTCGTGCATCATCAATTTCTTTTGGGCGGACAGTGATTGCATCAGGACAGGCAAATGTGAAGAATCCAAACCAAGGACAAATTTGCACAGGGTGTCGTCGTCATCGCTAGACCTGTTCATATGGGCCTGCTGACCCAACTATGATCCAAGCAGGCGAAATTTACCGAATTCGATCGGATCAGGCAGGCATAGGCGTGGGCACAGGTGCACTTGGGCCCAGCTTTCTTTTCTGCCCTGCTGGAAAGTTTACGTTCAGGCCGATAATTTCACTGATGGGCCGGCCTGTTATACGGAAGATAAATCCTTGTAGCCCTCCTAGGCGCCAGCCAACTCAGATTCCTATATGTTCTCAAACTCTCCCACCGTGAAGAAGCCGGCGGCAGCGTCGGCCGCAACGTCCGCCTGGGATCTGGCGCCTGGAGCCGTGGACAGCACGCACCGCCGGGATTATTAAGTTCAAATGTGACATATCTAGTGGGTTAATATAAGACATCTGTAGCCATATGCCCACACAAGAATACAGAAACAAAGGGCCAAGCAATGAACGTGGTGCAGTATTTGCATGCCTGAATCGTCTGCCGACGCTCGCGTGATGCAGCAGTGGAGCAAGACTGTTGAAGGCGTCTATTCAAAGCGTACGACGTTAGATTATTGGACCGCCCAAAGTGCTGTGCTGGTGTGGGGAGCCCAGACGTAAATATTGACGAGGCAGCAGCTGGTACAAAGTCATGTTACTACTGATCGGAACGTGGGAGGTTAGGCCATGGAAGTTACTACTCAACTTTGGTAGCCTCGAGCAAGGAAGCATCAGATGGGAGTATATACAGCTGATCAGACGACGACAACGACTCCCGAGGTCTCCCCTTCTTGCATACGGAGTACCCTTGCATACCCTTCTTGCATTGGCTGCTGCTTGCCCGTACGAGTACAGCGCTCAATTCGGCGGGCAGCATTGGACGCGATACGCGTGATGATCATGTTAAAATCAATAGACTCTATTAGGATCGATCTAACATAGATAACAGTAGGGTATTCATCTCTTTTCTGGGATAAATGAGATCTGGATCTTGAGGGGAGATGAGGGAGATGAGGTATACCTTGACGTGGTGGCGAAGAGGATGAACCGGCTCCCGTCATGGCGATGTCGACGACGGCGAGGGGAAGAGGCCACGGGCGCCGAGGGAAGGAGCGTGACGGAGACGACGTGTTGACGAAGGGGAACGCCGGTGGCGCTTTCCGCTGCTCCTGCGTTCTCCCTCGAGATCGGATTAGGGCTGTGGGCTGGAGAGTGGCGGCTCACGGTGAACCTCGTACTGTGAGCTGTGGCCCCCACCCCTCTTTTATATACGCAGTGCAGCAGGGGCCCACCAGCCATTAAACGGGCTGGGCGCCCCCGATCAGGGCGCTGATCAAGGCCCATGGCCGTTGGGCCATTTGGGACTGGGGAGATCAACCTAACAATCTCCCCCTTGATCTCTTTTAATCTTTTTCTTTTCTTTTAACTCTCTTGTTCCATCATAGATTAATGCGTAGAGCACGTTTCTTCGTCACGGTCAACTGCCGATAGAATTAACAGCTACAAGGCACGCCTCCATTCAGAAACAGAATCTATTATCTTTTTGGGCCTTTAGTCCTGAGATCACAGGCTATCCCTTAATCCCATACCGGCCACGTGCTCCTTGAACACGCTGGGAGGTAAGCCTTTCGTTAGCGGATCCGCGAGCATCTTTGTTGTGCTTATGTGCTCGAGACTTATCATCTGATCTCGGACTCTCTCTTTCACAACGTAATACTTTATGTCAATGTGCTTGGCAGCACCACTTGACTTATTGTTGTGAGTATACTGTACAGCTGGTTGGTTGTCACAGTATAGCTTCAGTGGTCTCTTTATACTATCTACCACTTTCAATCCGGGTACAAATTTCTTTAGCCAATTCACCTGCCCCGAGGCCTCATAACATGCTATAAATTCTGCATACATCGTTGATGATGCAGTAATCATTTTCTGTTTGGTGCTGTTCCATGAAATGGCACCACCTGCGAGAGTGAATATATATCCTGATGTGGATTTTCTGTCATCTCCCGCATAATCTGAATCTGAATATCCCACAATTTCTAGGGAATCTGTTTTTCTGTATGTAAGCATGAGACCCTTCGTACCTTGCAAATAACGCAAGACTTTCTTTACTAACTTCCAGTGTTCTTCTCCTGGATTACACTGGAATCTGCCAAGCAACCCGGTAACAAAAGCTAAATCAGGGCGTGTGCACACTTGTGCATAATGTAAGCTCCCAACAGCTGAAGCATACGGTACCGATTTCATCTGTTCTTTCTCATATTCGTTTCCGGGGCACTAGAAAACCCCATATCTATCGCCCTTGTATATAGGAGCAGGTGTAGGACCACTCTTATGCATACGATATCTCTCTAGAAATTTCTCTATGTATGCCTTACGTGATAATGCTAAAACCCCCTTAGTTCTGTCTCGGTGAATTTCAATTCCCAGGACGAAATTAGCTTCACCAAGATCTTTCATCTCGAAGTGTGAGGACAAAAACTTTTTCGTTTCCGATGAAAGGCATCGACGTCATTGCTTGCAAGCAAGATATCATCTACATACGAGATTAGAAAGATGTACTTCCCATTCTTAAACTTTGCATTGTAGTTATCAATCTTATCAATGTTCCACCCTTCAGGGTTCGCATTGTAGTTGACCACAAAGGTCTCAAACTCTTTTGGCAATGAAGCAAAAATCAAATAGACAACATGGCTTTCCTTGAAATCCGTGTCCATAGGTTTAAGCTTATTGTTGATGTCAATCAATGCTTATGTGTGTTCGGAGGCCTCCGCTTTTGTGTACCTTTTCAAAACAAATTTCTTTGAATCAGTTGTGTAGCATAAGTCTTTGAAGACCCAGTAAACTAAGTCTTTATTTTCTCAAGGTACTCCATGACAGAGGCACACTCGCCAAGTGAGCTCTCAATGGAAGGTTCAATAGTGTTCTTGACAAATGCCATTGCTTTCTTGTTTTGCGTCATCCCACTTGTTCGGATCTTTTTCATACTTACGTTTCTTGACCACATGGGCTTGCTCTTTTTTTGCCAAACGGCATACGTGTCTGTGGACTCCCTAACAGTGCCACGGGCTCAGTAGGACATGGCGCGAGAGAGGATCCAATCCGCTCCAGCCATGATAAAAAACAGCCACGACTTTCTCTTCCACTCGGGTAGTTCTCTCCCTCACAAGGCATCGGGATATCTTTGATGTTCATCATCATGGAGAAACCTCCTGAAATCAGTCAATTCAAGTGAGAACTAGTAATAATAACAATAACATTGCATGCCTTAATTCCAACGTTGGTCAAAAAAAAAACATACAATACTTTGTGCATTAAAACTACATCACCGTTGGGCGAAAAAATAGTCATAACGCATGAAAAAATATACGTAATAATTTCGGAATAAAATTCTATTAAATTCTCCCGTTGGTTTGAATTTAATAAACTCTCTATTTGACTTGAAAAATAAATTCTCCCGTTGGTTCGAATTTATAAAACAAGACAAAGCAATAAAATCTCTATTTTCTTGCAGCGGAAACATGAATCAATATTATAATTCTATTTTCCGAGAAACTCATAAATATAATTCTGGTCACTGAACAAAAATGTCGTTGGACAAAAATAAATGTGCAGTGATTTTCATCGAAATTCTATTCAATACTATCAAAATGACTTATATATATGGTTTTGGAAAAAATAAAATTTTTTTTTGAGGGAACTTCCACTTTATTTATTCATGGAAGAGTAATTGATTACAAACGCCCCGAAGGCGGCGATAAAAAAACCAGACATGTCTGCTTTGTCTCTAATAGCAAAGAACTTCTAGCTATGCAATGAGCATCTACATTCAATCTCCTATTTTCGTGTACAAAATTTGCATGTAGAAATTCTTTTTGCTTTCTCCTTGATTTCTTTGACGATCTGTCCATACAGGCCATCCACTGGACCCCTCAAATTCCTTATCATGTTCTCATGATCCGACACAAGCGTGATGGAATTTGAGTTAATATCTGCTGCGAGATCCAACCCTTCCCCGCAAGCAAGGGCTTCAGTCGCTTTTGTGGTCTCTTATCCCCTCCATAACCAAAATCGAAGCACCCAAGAATTTCCCCTCCGGTCTCTTGCTATCGCCGCCAAAGCCGACCTTCCGAAATTCTTGGAAAGAGCTACATCGATATTTACCTTCACCATACCCGCTGGAGCGGTACCTGTCCTCTTGCGAGCTTCGGTTGCACCACGCTGGGCACGCCATGGGCTTAAGCTCTTGTAGATCCTCACAATACTTATTGACAAATATATGCGTTGACAAGGGACTTTCATACACGCCCTCGTGAATAGCTTTCCGCCGTGCGTACCAAATTGCCCACAATGTCACTGCAACTCTGACTGCGTCTTCGTGCGGCAGGGTTTCAAACAAATTCGTTATCCACCCCTTCGCATCAATTTCTTGTGTACTGCATAAGTGCTCACCTATCTCTTCCTTCTCTAGTGCCCACACGCACTTAGCCATGTAACACTCAAGCGAGAGTGCCTCCATGAGTCATCCTCCCCGCATTGGACACTTCGCATTATCTGCCATGTTTACGTGGTGAAGAAGATCGGTGATGGTATAGAAACTTTGGCTAGCCGCCATAGAAAGATGCTGATTTTGGAAGGTACTTTGACTTGCCATAAAGATTTCCACTCCATCTCTTCTTTCTTTCTATCGATCTTGAGGCGTTACGGGCTAAACACCT
This sequence comes from Hyparrhenia diplandra, assembly GCA_015847255.1. Lineage (NCBI taxonomy): Eukaryota > Viridiplantae > Streptophyta > Magnoliopsida > Poales > Poaceae > Hyparrhenia > Hyparrhenia diplandra. The sequence goes on along the minus strand of JADLZK010009587.1, from coordinate 161,123 downwards.
CTGATAGCTCAGCATTCGATATGCTGATCTAACTGTAAACACACCATTCTTCTCATGATGCCATGCCCAAAAGTCGGTTTGAATCCTATGGCTCAATGGAATCTTTGAGGATGATCTCTCGCATCCCGGCTGCGTGAAGAATTGTTGCACTTTAAGGCGATCCCACGACTTCATGGTGTGATCACTTAATTCGCTCACCATCACCGGCGGATTAGAATCCATGCCCGGATGGGGCGTCGCGCCATCAACGGGAAGCGGTCGTCGGACCATACATGCGTTGATTCACCATCTCAATTCTTCCGACAAGCCCCTTGATGAGAACCTCTCTTCCTTCCAAGATAGAGCGCCACACCTTGGACGGTGAATGTCCCAAGCTGGCATTTAGGAACTCAGTATCTGGAAAGTATACCGCCTTGAGTACCCTAGCACTCAGCGTGCTCGAGTCACACAACACCCTCCATGCTTGTTTTGCGAGCAAAGCCAAGTTGAAAAGCTCAAAATCTCTGAAGCCTAAACCCCCAAGAAATTTTGGCATAACTATATCATCCCATGCAACCCAAAGATGTCTTCCTTTTACCTTCTTTGCTTCCCCACCGGAAACTTCTCGACTAGGCTTGTCGGATGTTTGCATAAGCCCCTGGGTAGCTTGAAACATGACATAGAATAGGTGGGAATCGCTTGCACCACGATTTGATCAAGTACTTCCTTGCCACCGGCCGAAAAGACACTTGCTCCATCCAACCTTGGATCCTCGCCCACACCCCGTCTTTTCGGTATTTGAATGCACCATTAGACGAGGAACCCACATCCGATGGCATCCCCAAATATTTTTCATTAACACCTTCATTGTGAACATTGAGGATTGTTTTGATATCATCTCGACACCCCGATGACATTTCTTGGCAAAGTATATTGAAGATTTCTGCTCATTTATCTCATTTGCCCGAAGCATCACAATATAACTTCGAGTCTCCTTCATCGTCACCGCACTCTCACTATTTGCTCCAAAGAACAGCGGTCATCATCCGTACCCTTGAGTTCCGATGACCGAACACGATTTTTAAAAAGGCACGAAAGGCCCTCTCGCGCCGATAAAAACAAATATGGAGAGATTGGGTCGCCTGACGGATCCCTCGGTCGGGTCTAAAATTCTCCAACACTTTACCATTTAACAAGACCGAAAAAGAAACCGCCCCGAGACTAACCTCATTACCAAATTCACCCAAAGTGATGAAAACCCAACTTTGTCATTATTGCTCTCGAGATAACACCATTCAACTCTATCATAGGCCTTCTTCATATCCAGTTTCAAGGCACAACATCTCGAGATCTTTTGCCTTAACTTGCTTCATGAAATGCAAACATTCATAAGCCGTGATAATATTATCGCTTATCATTCTACCGGAACAAAAGCGGATTGCTCCTCGAGATGATATCGAGGCGGGATAATTTTCAGCCTATTAGCAACCACCTTCGACACAATTTTGTAAATGACATTGCACAAGCCGATGGGCCTAAATCGACTCAATTCTTCCGGACTAGCCACCTTTGGTATAAGCACGATAAACGTGTCATTAATGGTAGTCGATCATCTTCCCCACGTAAAATCCCCAAGGCCGCCTCTGTAATCTCTTTGCCACATAGTGACCAAAGTGCCTCTGGAAAAAATGCGCGGGGAATCCATCCGGGCCGGGAGCTTTTGTTGGGGGCCATTTGAAACAACGCCAACTTCACTTCCATCTCCGTAAATGGTGCCACCAAAGCCTCATTCATCTCGGCCGTAACCTTTGTCGGGGCTTTGTATCAAGCACCGCCGCATATTTGTCGTTCCTTCGATGTGTAAAGGTTCCTATAGAAGGACGTCGTCATTTCACCCACCTCATTCACGTCGAAGTCAAGTCACCGTTAAGCTTTTCTCAAGCTTTTGATCATATTTCTCTTCCTCCTCTGGCTAGCCCGAAGATGGAAGAACTTTGTATTTTGTCTCCAAAGGCAGGCAAGCCATTGGATCCTGGACCTTTGCCTCCACATTATTTCCTCCCTGTGATGGAGCTCATTGATTCTCTCAATAAGCTTCAATTCAGCGTGCGAAGGACAGACACGATCAGGAGCCAGTTGAATTCTATCCAGTTCCTCCTTGAGTCTTCTCGGCTCCGTCGATATTGCCAAAACTTTGCGCTCCCATCCGCTTAGATGTCTTGACACCCCGGACGACTTTTGTTTCAGCTCTTGCATCGAGCTCACTACGCCCGCTGAGCCCATGCTTCGGATAACGATGACGGGAAAGTTTCATGATCTTCCCACATTACTTCATACCTGAAACGAGCGGCGTCCTCTCACTTCTTGCCACGGCTGCCATGTTAGCAAAATAGGACCATGGTCGAGGCCGGCCGCCATATTATGAACACCCCGGACGGAAAGCGTGAGTACCAATCGCATGTTGCGGAGAGCGCGATCGAGTCTCACCCGGCAAAGCACCTCCACTAACCTTTTTTTCAAAAGTCCATGATCTTCACTGTAGCCCAAGGTCAACCAACCCGCATACATCGGTCATCTCTCGGAAGGCACCATCCGTGCCGCACTTCTCTCTTGTACCCCCTACATGTTCCTCACGGTGTAGGACTTCATTAAAGTCACCAATGCACGACCAAAGGCGGATGCGAGGATGCTTTGATGAATTTCAACGAATCCCAAGTTTTATGACGTTTTCCAACCCGAGCTTCCCGTAAACACAAGTAATTCTCAAGGGTCGGCGTTTCCCTCTGTGATGATTGCATCAATATGGTACTTTGGAAAACGGTAACAAGGACATACCGATATTATTATTCCAATAAATTCCTAATCCACCGCTACGGTAGACACTACTTACGGCCCGAAAGCATTGTCATAGCCTAGCGTCTTTTTTAAACCCTCTACTCGCGTCTTGTGCACTTGAGTTTCCGGGACACCTGAGAATAGTAGGGTTGGCTTTCTTCGCAAATTCAGAAGCTCCTTGATCGTCGCCGCGTTGCCAATGCGCGGCAGGTTCCACGCCAAGCAACTCATTGCTCCCCGGCGGTACTCCTCTAGGGAGCCCTTTGTTGAGTTTGCATATCATCTTGGAACATATGTCCACGCCTCGCTTTCTTCCTCTCTCTAGGCGATTTGTACTGGGGGGGTGGGGGAGGGATCCCCACCTCTGTCATTGCCAAGTCAAGGTTGCATTACCACCCACGGGCTCGGCGCCGGTTTTGCTGGGCTCGGCTCGGCCGTGTCTTGATCTCCTTGCTACCAAAGCATCAGCCCCGGCGATGTTCGCTTCCTTGATCCCGAATTGCTACTCGCCGGTTTCTCTTTTTCCCTCCAAAAGGAGTTCTTCCTCTTCCTCGAGCTCTTTTTCTACCACCACGGCTAGACCTGGCCGAGTTAGCGGTTGCTCTCCACGGCCACCCTCGGAAAAGGCACGAAATCTTGGTGTGCCCGGCCTCCATGTATCAACACTTGCAACCATCCGTCCCCAAACGAAGGTCTTCAAGCGCATGCTGCGCCCGATGCCGCACTCCAAAGCATTATGACCCATGAGGCCACGGTAACCACGCAACGAGGGAGCTTCTCATACTTTACTTGAAGGATTATCTTCTCCTTCCCTTCTGGGGCCAAAGAGACCACTCTCACCAAAGGTCTCTCAGCAGGCAAGAGAACCCTGGCTCGGTGGAATTCACCGTTCCTCGTGTTTACCGCTCTTGTCTCCACTTCTTTCACTTCGCCCACTTTAGCCGCAAGCTGGGTAAGAATCGCCTCAGTGCGATAGAGATGAGGAAGCTTGTGGATCTGGATCCATGCAATCACCTTATTGGGGATCACACTCGACACCGTGGTCGCACCGTCAAACTCCTCCAACATCAGAGCATACCCCCGAAACAGCCAGGGTCCTTCCTCCATGATCCTCTTCCAATCACCCAGGCAGTGAGCCTGAATCACAAACAAGTTCTTCTCACTAGATCGAAACTTCACCTCTTTAGCGGGGTTCCATGCCGATCTCATGGTGGTTTCGGCGGCGTTACTACTAATTTCTTCCGTCGTCAAGAGCCGCCGCCGCCATCCACTTCACCTCGGGAGAGTCTCGGTCCTCTGCGCCAACACCACCCGGTCTTGCTCTGCCTCGCTTCGGTCTCAACTTGCTCGGCGGATCATCGACATCCGGTTCCTCTCTCCGTCACCCATCTTGGAGCTTCCACGCCGCCATGGTCTCTTTAACCCTAGGTCCAGCGAGACAAGCAACGCCGAGGCCGGCGGCCGGACAAGCCGGCCCCTTTATCGGCCAAACGTTACGCCGCGGAGGGGTTCGGTCAAAGGCCGGGGCTGAGTGGAAAACCCCGACGGCGAGAATCGCCGTCGCGGTCTCTATCCCTAGGTCGGGATCCTAGGTCGGGATCCTACACCGGATAGTAGATACTTTTACGGAAAAATAAAATGAAAAACGTAATATTACGTGTTGGGTCGGGCGAGCGAATCGACCCATGACCGCTTTCGGCCCATGGCGGTCTTGCGCTAGACGCGCTCAGCGCGCAGCGCCCTCTTGGGCCCGGCCCACTCAAAGTGACCCGGCGCCCATGCGCTACGGGCCCGTTGATCACGATCGGACGGCGGGCTTCATTCTCGGAGGAACAAAACCCGGCTGCCCATTCTCTAGAACCCTAACATTCCATTTCATTTCTTTCTCTTCTACGCCCTCTCCTTGCTGCCGCCCGCGGCGACATTCCAGCGGCAGCGAGGCGGGCTTCTTTGGCGGCCGCCACGGCCACCGGCTCCGGCGAAGGCGGCGGCCCGCTAGTCAAGCTGCTCCTCCATCCTCTCTCTTCTTTCCTCGCAACCAAAACCGGCGGCTCGCGGCCGTCCATGGCGGGAGGAGTGGCGGCGCGCCACCCCGGGCCCTCGCCCGGCGGGGCGTTCATCGGAGGATGAAGCGCGCCGCCCGTCAGCGGCTCCGGGTGATGCTAATCTGGCCGGCGCGGCGCGCGTCCTCGGCGTCCCAAGTTGGCGTCGGTGGCGGCTCTTCATCATGGGCATCGCCGCCTGCTGCGGCGTCGACAAGCGGCGAGCCCGATCTGTGGTGAGGCGAGCGGAGCCCGGCCGCGGCGCCGCGTCCCCTCCTTCGTGCGCGTTAAGTGAATCGAGACGGAAGAGGTGAATCCCCTCCCCGTTCGGATTTTCTTGTAGTTAAGGTTAGGGTTCGAGTTCGTGATGAAAAAATGAAATTCATCTCTATTCCTACCGGATCTATGCACTAGCAAAGCTGATACCATTGTTAAAATCAATAGACTCTATTAGGATCGATCTAACATAGATAACAAGGGGTATTCATCTCTTTTAAGGGATAAATGAGATCTGGATCTTGAGGGGAGATGAGGTATACCTTGGCGTGGTGGCGAAGAGGATGAACCGGCTCCCGTCATGGCGATGTCGGCGGCGGCGAGGGGAAGAGGCCACGGGCGCCCGAGGGAAGGAGCGTGGCGAGGCGGCGTGTCGGCGAAGGGGAACGCCGGTGGCGCTTCCCGCTGCTCTCTGCGTTCTCCCTCGAGATCGGATTAGGGCTGTGGGGGTGGAGAGTGGCGGCTCACGGTGAACCTCGTGCGCGTGAGCCATGGCCCCCACCCCTCTTTTTATACGCGATCGCAGCGAGGGCCTACCAGCCATTAAACGGGCTGGGCGCCCCGATCGGGCGATCAAGGCCCATGGCCGTTGGGCCATTTGGGGGACCGGGGAGATCAACCTAACGGATCATGCATCCACGGACCGCGCTCTCGTCCCATCGGCCGTCGATCAAAGCGGTGTGCCCACACCCCGCCTCTCTCCATGTCGGTGTCACCGCCGCTTTGCTTCTTGGTCTCTACTCATGGTTGAGTTCTTTGTCTCTACTCATGGTTGAGAAATTTCCATTGCGTTGGACCATTTGCGCCGAGTCTTTTATTATCGGGCCTTCTTTAGTTCCGGATTTTTTTGGGGGCTGCTAGGCACCGACCGGGCAGCCCACCTAACGGTCCACAAGCCTACCCCCGGGGTCGTCTTCAACCTCCGTCTCCTCGCGCTCGGCGCCCCCGCCCCGCCGCCCGGCGCCTAGGGGGGGGCGCGGGGCTCCGCCGAGCTAGGGCGCCAGCGGTGGCGATCTCCTCCCCTCCCTCCATTCTTCTCCCCTAACCTAATCCTAGACGTCATGGCGCCGCCCGCGTAAGCTCAAACGCCGCCATGGGCGAGCTCCATGCCCCCCCGCCTACCCCGTACCCGGCCCGGATGAGGCCAGCCCTGGCCGCTCGCTCGGCGGCCGCCCGCCGAGAGCTCACCGCCGGCGGCCGGAATCGGCGGCCGGTCGCAAATGGAGGGGGGCGGGTGGAGCAGCTGGGACACTAACTTTGGGGGCTCGCCGCGGGAGTCGGTCGCGGCCATCTTCTTCGCCTCCAGCGGCCGCCTCGTCGTCGCGTCATCGCCGGGGCGGGCTTCTAGCGACTTTGGGCCGTTTGGGCCGTGGGCGCGACCCCAAAGGTTGGTCGGCGCCGAAGATCGCTGATTTTTTGAGTGCCACCAAAATACACCATAGCACACGGTAGCACTTTAATTACTTTTTATTTTATTTATATTTAGTACTCCATGCATGTATGGCAAGTTGGATGTGACTGGGAATCTTTTTTGCATTTTGCATTTTGGAGGTAACTAAACAAGGTCTTAGTATAGATACAGTACAAATATAATATATTAATTTATCATTTTGTTATTTGGTATAGATATAATACAAATATACTTTTCGCCATGCCAAATTGTAAGTCGTTTGACTTTTTTTGAAACAAGTTTCACCACTAGTCGTATTCAAAAATTTGTGTAAAAATTTCACTTGTTTTGTTGTAGCTTGCTTTATTAATAAAAGTTTTTTCAATAATAACTTCAATTTAATTATATTCGAAGGAACTTAACAAAATTTGAATTATCATTTTTTGACTTGGTTTTTGATTTTATATGGATTTTATAAGTCGTGCGCAGTTTGTTCATTGTCGATAAAAGACAAGAAGCTACTCCCTCTATCCCATGGAGTATGTCGTTTTTGAGTTTTGAACTTCATGTTTGACCATCCGTCTTATTTAAAATATTTATGCAAATTATAAAATAAATTAATCAATATTCGAGTATCTTTATCGATAAAATAAGCCGTAACAAAATAAATTATATTTGTGTAAAAAATTTGAATAAGACGAAGCATCGAAAAAGATGACACGCTCGGGGTGACAAACTCGGTGTGACGAGAGGGGGAGCAGCCATCTGCAGCCATCCCACACACAAAAGGAGAATCCGAGACGTAAGATCGGATCGTGGTGCATCAATCGTCTGCAGATGCTCGCGTGATGCGAGTGGAGCTACACCTAGGATACCACCCCATGAATCTGATGACACGTCTATTCGAGGCGTAGAGCAAAAAACTTTGTACCGAAGAACACCATATTATATGTTCATTGTATAGATTTACTCACGTGGAGTCTAAAAAATTGGATTTTTTATTTTACAATTTTTTTTGTGATTTACTATGATTTTTTAGAGATTTACCATGGTTACTGTACCAAACAGCCATGCAAAACTGCCCCAGGGGGTAAAGTAGACGGTTTTGAAAAGTTCAGGGGGTAAATTAGATCGTTTCATAGTTTGGGGTTAAGTAGACCACCCCAAATAGTTGGGGGGGGTGATCTAGACTTTTTTCCTTATTGAGGGAAAGCTCATCGCTAGGGACTAAAAATGTATCATGCTTCGCCTGCTGTACGGGTGATCTCTAAACTTTTGTAACCAGAAGAAGGTAGCAATTGTGTTCCGAGACAAAATGTTTAAATATTTACTATACGTTCAGTTCCGGACGTTTTTGCTGAAGAAGGATAAATGTTCTAGAAAGGGGACTACTAGTTGTGAAGACCCCAAAAGTCAAGTCTCCTTTTCTAATTTTTTTGTGTACTGACAAATATAGCTAGCCACTATCTGCTTATGTCAAAGATTTGTCTTTAGTTGATATCTTTAAATAGATGCAGTATTTTGAACCTTGTGAACACGGGGAGTTGGGATGCATGTTCACATCGTATAAAGTATACCTAGCTAGTATGCATATGCCCAAATCGGTTATTGTAACTTCTTTTCTTATCTTTGCTATAGCGTTATTGTAGCTATATATGCTCATTTAACGCATAACTACTATGCCACGTTTGCATTCTTGTAATTGAGTTCCATTCTAATAATCATAATTTAGACATAAATTAATTATATGTTATTGATGGCCATATGGGAGAGATACTTATGTACTCCACTTGTGCTATAGGGAAGTCGGTCGAAGAATGTGTTATAAATTCTACATTAGAAATATAGTATGAGAATCAATTTCCATCTCCCATCCCCTTCAAGTTTGAAGTTAAGATAAGCTTACCTATACTTTGGAAACTTATGGAATGTCACGTATATTCCATGAAAAATTACTACTTCAATGTGAATGGATCCAAATGGGGCCTTATGGTATTTCCTCTTAATGCCATTACAAAGTATTTTTGGTTTAACAAAATTTATAGGAAAAGCAATAATATTTGTGTCAAATGAAGATACATTATGAATATATTTTACAGTTTACCTTTTTATACCATCCACAGTTTACTTTTATGTGGCAGATGTTACGTTAATACTCTTCTCTATAAACTCTGTAACACTTACGATTGCTGGACTAGGACAAACGTAGGATCTCTTATAGTTCTTGAAAGAGAGAACATATATCTGGTATTTCATATGAAAACCCTTGTTTGGAATTTTTGGATCATTGAACTATTGCCATCACCGGTCTATTCTTCTTTGGCTGGAGGCCTTGTACGTAACTTTAGTTTTTCTTTTCTCTTCTTAAGTTGTTTTAAGTTTAAGTTTTTTCTTTGGAAAAAGTCTGTATCACCCCTCAACTATGAGGGGTGGACTACATAACCCCTAACGTATAAAACGGTCTATATCACCCCCATAAACTTTTCAAAACGGGTCAAATTACCCCCTACATCAGTTTTAAAAAATCATAGTAAATCATAGAAAAATCAAAAAATAGAAATTTCAGTTGTTTTGGACTCTAAATGAGTAGATCTACACAATGAACATATAATATGATATACTTTAGTACATTTTTTTACAGCTACGAAGAAAATCATATATCTAAAGCTACAGCAAAAAAATGTACTAAAGCATACTATATTATATTTTCATTGTGTAGATCTACTCATTTAGAGTCCAACACAACTGAATTTTCTATTTTATGATTTTTCTATGATTTATTATGATTTTTCAAAACTATTTTAGGGGTAATTTAACCCGTTTTTGAAAAAGTTTAGGGGGTGATATAGACCGCTTTTATAGGTTGGGGGTTATAGTTGAGGGGGTGATCTTTGTTCTGCTAACTCCACAGATTCTTCATCTTTACTTCATTTGTACGCCCTATCTGATCCATGCATCCTAACAGATCTCTGATATAGGGGATTGTCCTTGGGCTTCCAAAAGAGATCCAAAAATCTCCATACTCTGTATGTCCAAAAAGGGATCTGATATACGTACCTAATTTCCATACTCTGTATGTCGTCGTTGTCCAACCGAGACGTGTCCCAATGGCACCTTTTATAAATGTGTGGATGTGGAGTTCATGTCCAACTTACCATGGATGTTTTCCTGGTCCACATCAATCTTTGTTTTTGTTCCAACTGGATACCGATTGAATTCCGTTTTTATTGATGAACCAAGCTGGTGCCCTGGTACCCTTAGACTTCTAGAAGGCTGGACCAAGAAGGGGTGGACGAAAGGGAGGGAGATGATGAAAAATTCTTCTCTTTATTAGTAGGTATAGATAAAGCCGCCGGGGGGCTCTGCCTGACCGTTTCAGTTCAAATAAAAAAAAAAGAGATGGCGTTGCCATTAAGCATACACTGGCTCTATAAATAGGTGTTCAGAAACCAAGCCAACACGATCCTGGTAGCCACCTTCATCCCTTCTATTCAAGTATCAATGGTACATATGTTCTTACTTCTAGATTTCAGTTGTTTAATATTTGTAGCATTTATCTCACGCGTATGTCTATATGAAGCATATATTGCTTTCCTACTCCCATCTATAAAAAAGGTATATATAACCTTAATTTATTAGTATATGGATATAATCATTTCTGGTGCACATATATAGTCGACCTTAATAATCTACTAGCTGGCTAGAGCAAACCTTGTCGGTAGTTGTGTTTACACATAGCCTTGCGTGCATATACTTTTATATGCAGGCGACCATGGTTGGCCCGTTCGGCACTGCAGTAGGCCAGAACCAAGACATCGACAGTGATAAGCTGCCCGCTATCCTCAAGAACATTGAAATTTGGAGCACCAATGGCCTCGGCGGGCTCATCAACGCCATCTCCTTCACATACAGCACTGCAGGGAACGACACTATAAAGAGCGATACATGGGGCACGGATATATATATATATATATATATATATATATATATATATATATATATATATATATATATATATATATATATATATATATATATATATATATATATATCATCTCTCCTATCTCTGTGTCGTCTGAATTCTATCGCTCCCGTTCAGGCGACACGCGTCGCGAAGGCCACACGCGGCGCGAGCAAGGTACCACGGGTTCGATGTCCGTTGTCGGGTTCGTGCTGTCGGGTCCCGCGCCCGATACCCGTCTTTTGCCTCGGATGCCAATCGGCCCAATCCGACAAGCACTCAGCATTTGGGGAAGCGTCCGGACGGAGGGGGCGACGGCGATTCCTCCACTCCTCTAGTGATTCCTCCACTCCTCTTCGTGCTCCTCTCCGTCCAGGCCCGCCAGAGGTCCTCCCTTTGTCGACTTGGAGCTCGGTGGTTGCCAAGGTCGTCCGGTACCTCCGCTCGTGCTCGCCTCTCCCTTATTTGTGCTATTTTTAGGATATTATCTCTTACGGATCTGGATGTCTGTGGTTCAAATTTATGGTGTGCATGCATATGCGGTTCGATTCTATGGATTCCACAGTTTAGTTTTCTATATGGGGCGTTGTCTCTTCGGATTTCATGGGGATTTGTCAGATTGGGGCATGGTGAGTGGTGCTTGGGTGGTGCCTAGGCGAGAGCGCGTGGTCATCTGTAGCTGTGCATGTGCTTGGCTAGCTAGGACTATTTTTGACGGTGATTTGTGTGGATGCGTCCGTCTGCGCGAGGGATAGATTCAGCATGCATATTTTTGGCAGGGTTTTTTGTTCTATTTTTTGGCGCTTTCTATAGATCTCGTTTGCAGTTGTGGTGGGTGTAGTACCTCCTTTGTCTTTCTGTGTTTGTGATTTCGAAGAAAGGAAGAAATGAGGGTGTGGAGATACTGAGTTCATCTTTTTTTTTTGAGGGGAAACCCAGAGTTTCATATATTGGTTATAACAGGATTACAGTCATCGTTCATGATGCCCTCTAAGCCCGGTGGGGTTATAAGCCACTCCGCCACCGGAAACTTTGGGACACCATATGAGCATGCACATGTGCTGCTTTATTACAAGCTCGAGAAATGAAACTAAAACGAAAATCTTCAAACTCCGGCTCAGGTCCTCCATTTGTTGCAATAAGGGAGCGATAGCTGACCTTTGAGTTGCTCAGTTGATCCACAGGTTGACTAGAACCTGACAATCAGACTCAAGAGATACTGAGTTCATCGGAAACTCTACTTTTAACTGAAACTCTGTCGATGGTTTTTTAGCTTTGGGCTCAATGTCCATCTAGATTGTGTATTTGTGTCTTTGTGCAATGCAGCAAAGGATTTCGTAGTGCTTTCAGGCAGTCTAGTACTACTATGTTACTGTTTGTTTTGTAGACCACGGAACTATTGTCAAAGTTTTGGTTCATTTGATTGATAGACAAGAATCCAAACACTTTGTTCAAGCTAATTAGTTCAGATTTATTTTCCAGTGCAATTTAGTCGCGTCAATCCTAAATAAATCTGACGTAGCACTGAAATTGGATTTGTTCCCAAGCACGACGTGACCTGAAGTGTTTTGATCCTATATTTATGGCTATTGCTGCTGCTTGCTACTTAAACACCTGCGTGTGTAGTCCTAATTTTATTTTTCTCTCTATTCTAGCTTGTTATTGATCGAGTTCCAGAGCTTGATTTGAGGAGAATATTTGTATTCACATTTTGGGCCTTGCCCTTGTTGATCTAACTTTACATGTCTGGTACTCTCTTCTGAGCTTCAAAAGTTATTGTCAGAACCATGTAGTGTAGCTAGCTTTCTCTTCCATTGTTGTTTATTTCATAGTTAGTCTCCATGTGCAGGTACTTGTATTTGGGTAAATTAGTAAACATTAGTGGAGCATCAGGTGCCATTGCCCGATTTATAATTGATCAGGTTTGCATTTTCTTTTGAAGTCATATTGATTCTTCTAATAATAAGTGTACGAGTAAATGATTGTTATAGTATCTAACTTCCCATTTCCTGGTAGTTATTGGAGAGACCTTGACATTTGCCTCCCGATCAACGTTTCCTTTTATCACAAATGGATAATGATAAGTCTCTACACTTGTGAAAATATCAATATTGTGCACATATGTTAAGCTATTATTCAGTTTTCTGTATATTGCCAATGCGAGTCAAGAACCTGCCACCGTCACAATTATGTCGAGGTTCATATGTTGACGATTCAGGGTGTACTTGTAGAGTTGTCCTGTGCTGTTTTCTATGTACACCTGTACTCCTAAGAATTGTAAATTCAATATTTTTGCCACTTAAACTGGTTTCAAGATGATAGAGCACTGAGAAAATTCTAACAACATTTTCTTTGTTGCTTGCTGTAACAATCTTGCTGTCAAATATGTGATTCATTTTCCTTTGATTTTTCTCATAGTGGCCTATTTTTAATTCTGATCATGAATTGTCCAATACCGCAAACACTAAACTGAAGTGTCAAATAGGCTTACATAATTGCAGTCTGCTCTAGTGTAAATTGTAAGTATCGGGCACGCTGCAGTTCTAGTTGTGAGCATATGCAACATGTTGTTGATTCATGAGTAGACTAGGACAATCTGTCTTTTTCTATACATTGGTCTGATATGTTTTTATGGCTAATTTCAGGTGCCGCCTTACTATGAATCCTTCATATGTTGTTCCTTGCAGCAAGTATCATTCGAGCATTCTTGTCCAGGTTAGTTCTCCTAAGAATATGGTTATTTCGATAGTTGGTATTGTACTAACCTAAAATCACTATTCGTGCTCCTAAAATAATTGTGTGCGAAGTGGTTTTACATTAATGTGATCGTCAATAGCTGGATGGGCTTGTGGCAACTCACTGAAATGCAAAAATGGTCTTAATAGTGTGCTATTTGGATCTGCTTGTGTAGCCGTGTTCATTCTAAGGTCCTCAATTGATAAGCATGTTGGATTAGTGGTGTAGGTGTCGCCCAAGCTATTTAGTTACCTAGTGATTTATTGCAACTTCACATTTTTGCTCTTTGTGTAAATACAACAAGGACTGATAGGTTTACAGATCATTGCATAATAGCGAGTGCTGATGGGGTTGCCTTTCTCTGTCTTAGCCCTGTAGGCACAAATCATGTGGCTCCCAGGATATCTTTGGCTCTCATATATTTTGACTGTGCGTTGCATACACTGTACAAGAAAGCTGTGTTTAGTATCCATTTCTTTATTGCACATTCATAAGTGGTAAATTGCATACTTTAATTAATGCAATTATGGTGCTGAACATGTGCAATATCTATTTTAGTTAACTTAGAGGATGCAATTTTTCTTGCTTTAGGGCCTTGATATTCTTTTGTCTGGGCTATTTTGGGATGTCGTTGGGAGATTTGAGCATTTCTGTTTGGAATTAAATATTAGGTCAGATTTGCGTTGGATTTGGGGGATTTCGCGTTGTGGCTATGGATTTGGTTGGGGCGGGCGACTACTCGGGGTGTGTCCGCATCAGCTCGTTCACAGTGGGTAGATGGTCGCCCGACCATGGTTGCTTGCTCCGACGGTAGGCATGGCGAGTGGGCGGGCCAAATGGGGTAGGGCTTGCTGCTTTGATCTCTGTTCAATTTCTATCCCCATTTGGCACACACATGATCTGTTGGTTTTCATTCTCTCTTGGTGATCGAATGACTATCCATAGTTGTCTATTTTCTAAAAACTCTATATGTAATAATCTGTCGTTGTCCAAACAATTTATACCAATTTGTCAATTGTTCTTATGCATATATTTATTACACTATTCCTATAGTAGTTTTGCTACGTATCTTTGTCCTTCCTATAGAAAGTTACTGTTAGCTCTATGGTGGAAGAGGGTGGTGGCGTGGGCGGCAGGGGTTCGCCGGAGCTCCGGTGAGCTAGGGCGGGGCCCTAGCTCGTCGAAGCTCCGGCCGAACCCTACGCCCATGGCGGGGTGGTGGGTGCTGGCGGGGGAGTGAGTGGTGAAACGACGGGAGGAGGGTGGTAAAATAGTTTTTAACTCCGCCCTACGGTGGGGTGGTTATGGTCACATCGTAGTAGGTCCCAAGCCCTGGTAAAGGAGGAGGGAAAACTGTTTTTGTTTTGTCTCCTTTGGTTTGGCAAGATTTGCTTTGATTTGGCTTTTGTTGATTGTTTTCTGGTTGAACTTCTATTTTTTTAGAAAGTAAAAAAAATCTCCTAGCGGCCAAGTTGTTGTCATAGGTGTGATCAATGAAGCAACCATTTAACTTGTTAAGTAGTTTTACTTGTCCCCACTCTTTGCATGAGTTGCCTTGTAATCTGTTGGTTTTGTTAAACTTCGGTGATCCAGTGTTTCCCATAGTGTATTTAGCTAGGAGTGCAAGGCCATGAATGAATTGAGCAAAGATTCTTGGCCTTTTTTCTGTACTTTGATTCTCTAGCTTGAATGAATACAACACAATTCGCTAAGTAAACCAATGCTAAATGAATGTCACTTTACATAAATAAATGCACTCTTCCACGTAACTTGTTATATGAAATAAATGCACTCTTCCATGTATCTTGTCATATGAATTTTAAGAGCACATTCCAAAATCTAATGCTGTGTTTGTGAGTTGTGACAGGTTCGCAGAAGGTGCAGAACTCATCAACGTTTGTTGGTTGGAAATCCGTGGCAAGATACCTTGCAACATGCTCTCCTAGAACACCACTTAAGAGTACATGGTGTTCAAGTTGTCCAATGATTCCTTTGGGCTAGTTTACCCACTCCAAAATTTGGTGCACATAATAACTGGGTATGATGAATGCATCTTTCTATATTCTTAGTTTACAGGCTAGATGCACATTGCTTACCTGGACTCTTTTTCTGTTTGTTTTTAGTTTTACGGAAACAAGCTAAGCTCTTGTATCATCAGTAGACAGAATAATATTTGTGGAATCCCCTGGTTTTGGAAAAATGATATACCTCCAATCTGAAGTAGAAATGGGAATTTTGTTCCCATCAGGTATGCTATTGTTCGCCACTTGTGCTCTCTGTATTCCTCACCGCTGTTCCTTTTGCTCTATCAGGGAATGTTTTCTCGTGCTTGGTACTGCATCTTCTTAGCTGCTCCAATGATTTTCTAGTAAGTGTCCTAATTTGAACATAATTGCAACCAACAATAATGGAAATTGCAACTATTGGTCACCATAATTGTAGTTCTAAGAATATGCAATGGCCTCTGGGTGTTGATTTGGTTGTCGCAGTGGCGGTGATGGGGTGCATGGCGTTCAATGATACCTGCATGCTGAACCAAAGAGCATTTCATTTGTAGTTCTCGTTTTATATAGTGCTTCACTTTCAGGTTGCATTTTGTAGTTCATTCTCGAGATGCACTTGCTCGTCACTTCTTTGTGTCTTAGTATGTCAGTGCACCGATTCGGACAATTAGTAACATTGCATTTGTTTAATATGAAATAGAACAGGCATGTGCATTCAGTAACATGCCTGGAATTTAAGTCCATGTGTAAAGAATTTAGGTACTTCTACAATGGAGTACAAGCCGGTGTAACCATGTGTGCATATTTGACTGCATAACAATTTGAGAACCATCTGCAAGTTGATTTCAGTGATGCATGGTGTAGCAAACTAAAATTAGATTATTTCTCTATTGAACTTACAGTTGGGCTCTCGTGTGTGCTCTGTTCATGTGTTGTGCAGCATTCAAGTAAGTAAGTGACACTCCTATTTCATTTTTCAACTGTCTGTTTTGTGATTTTAGATATTTGATCTACCAAATATTGAACACTGCTACTAGCCTAAAAGCTTTACCAGAAAGAACATATGAGAATCTTGTGAATACTATTGAGGCATTGCCCGTTGATCAGATAGTCTCTTGTATAAAGTTGGAGCTTTTGACAGTGTTAAAACAGTTTCGAGTTTGCCTCTTGTTTGTTTGAGTCTAAGTTACTGCATTATAGTCTACACAAACATAAGATGAGTGCTTGGCTTGAACCTTGAAACAATATGTGCAGTTTTCAATTGATGGAAGAAGGGAAAAAAACCTAGTATTCTGCATGTAACATGATGATGTAAGCCTCTCTCTCGATGCTTTGCAGCAACTGCATCATTGATCTTAAAATTGTGTTCCGAAGAATTAGCTCATCTCAACTCATTTATGTTTGATTGATTGCTGTTGATGGCAATCATGCTCTTGTTCTTGCAGTTGGCAGGAGATTTTTGATTTGTGCCTTGACAGCATCATCAAGCTCGCTGACAACTGCACTAGCCATTCTACAGTTTCCTCTGCATAAATAACTGAAGCAAGGCTACAGAAGAGGACACAAGCGCAATCTGCAGGTACCTTTTTTCTTCCACGAAACATCTAATTCGTCAATTTCTTTTTTTTTTTGTTCGTCACTCTATTTCTACGCGCTTTTCTGTATCTCCCATTCATCTGGATTTGTTTGTTTCTTGGAGCAGGTAAAAGGGTGGGACCGTAGCAGAGAACGATCTGCAGCTGGGAGCTTTCTTCCTTTTTTTATTCAGCCCAGTGTATACAGCCCGGTGTAAAGCCTACGTTCATTCATTTAATGGAGTCCAACACTTAGTGGGTTTAGATCGCGGGTCTATTAAGGGTCAGTGCTGTCTACCGGGTATTTTCAGACCCGTTTTGAGTGCCTGTTGTACAGAAACTGACAGACTGACAGATAACATATCTGACCATTGGATACACATCCAAGGCACTGTAGCGTCGACTGAAAACCCACCTTTTTTTTAGATGACTGAGATATAGCAACTCCCTATATATATATATATATATATATATATATATATATATATATATATATAGGGAAAATCTTTTCTACTCCCTAGGAGTAGTTACTCCCTTGTCTAAATCACATACAACGTAGCTGCTCCTCCTAATCGCGCGTACTCTCCGTCCCACTAACGTTAACGACCGTGGCAGGATGCTTAGCGGGTTGAAAAATGCTAATCCGGTCCTCGATTGTATATATATTAGAAAATCTGGCTTCGTCCTCCGGAAACACAGATGCCGGCGGCGGCGGCCACAGCAACTTCCGTGTGGTGCTCATCGCGCCCACCCTCAATCCATCGGCGGCGGCGGTCCCCAACACCACCAGTGGAGGCAACCTCGTGGCACACCAGCGGCGGCATCACGTCCTGATCCCAGCCGCGTCAGACGGCGATCCCTCCCGATCTCGACTTCACCAGGTTGTGGAACTACCCGAAGGGACATCACCTGGCATGTCTTCGTCACTTTATCGTTGTATATCTTTTTTTGTCAGATGATGAGAGTATCGCTGATGTGGCTATTGGGCTTCTAGCGAGATCGATATCCTGGACCTGGTGTGGCGCCTAGAAGCTAGCATCCACGGCTGGAATATCCAGGCATAGTAATTTAGTATCTTTCTTTTTGTAGATCGATTTATTTATTCCGTCTCATTGCAGCATGAAGATCGAGAGAAGGTACATCTAGGCTCTGATGTGATGCCGTATATATGGATCTATTAAATCTGAATCGGAGCCAAGGTAATGATATCTATACGCAGATCTATTCCTTATCACCTCTAAACCTCCATAATTTTATTAGGGTACTCTACTAATAATCCTGTTCATTTGCTTAATGCTATCATGGCGAGCAGGTGTGGTGAGTAGCACGCAAGTGCCATGGTTGCAGATCCTTACAAATCGTGATGAGTGCGTTGTATTATTCAGGACACCATTCTTTCGTGATTCACCTATACACGTTCAGGTACGGTTGCATCGATTATCACATCTCATCCCGGCGCTGCACTGCAAGCATGAATTAATTAATGTATGATGCTCATTCGTTCCTAACATATGCATCTGTTCCAGGCCCTCTATCTCAACATCTGTTTTTCACGGCGTGCTACACCGGTGTCATGTGATTTCTGGTCACCGTATCGGTGGTTCGACGATGTTAGGACTAGCAAGAGCAAGATGGGCTAATTTTATTTAATTTAAATACTCTTCAGTATATACTAGTAGCTTCTTACAGTTTGGTTGTAGTAGATGCACTCCGATCACTATTTTATTCATATTTGGTTATTGCATTGAAAGTTTTTTTTTGTTCTCTCGTATGTCTTTTAAAATTTGAAAGAAAAGTATAGTGGTACTTCATCCACAACTTTGTTGTATACAATATGATACTCAAATCTAAATTGTGTATGTGGTCATACTCACGTAGAAAACTTAAGTATACAGTAATACTCAAATCTAAATCGTGTATATGGTAATACTCACATCTAAAACTTGGTATATAATGATACTTAGACCTGAATTGTGTATCTGATCACAAGTATACACGCATACTACTACATTTATGTATATGGACATACTTCCAGACAAATACATGTGTACAAGTAAAAGTATGCATGTTACTACTATGTTATACAAGTATGCACTCATACTTCTAAAAACTTAGGTATATACACATACTAGTAGTATTTCTACTATACCCTCTAATTAATCAATATACTCTCTAATTTTAAAAAAGATGTACCATGAGCGTACAGCACTTGTTTTTAAAATATACCCAACCGGGGCAACCTTAAGTATGGTTTCATACTTCCTATAAATAAATATATGGACGTTTACATACTCATTAGAAACGTGTATGTACTCATACTCTAATTATATATGTATGTGTCACGTGGTAGGTATACGTACATACTAATTCAAGTGTGCTTCGAGAGTATCAAAAGAAAAGAGTCCTACGTCCTCCTACAGAATATTAAATGCCAACTACCGTTCCTGTATATACGCATGCGCTTCGGATATCTATGCATGCATACATGCAACGATTTTATCCAAACCGCGTTACCACCGCAAGCAGCCCTGACCGCGCAGGAGCAGCGTCTCCCGTTAGCTGGCCCCCAACGTCCGTTTACTTTGTGGTGGGAGTAACTACTCCCGGGAGTAGAAAAACCTCACCCTATATATATATGTCTGCTTATTGTGCAAGATTGTTACAGAAAATACAACACCGAAGAGAAGCCCTGGGGATTGAAGTTGAAGCTGTCATCGCCTACACTGGTGCAAACTAGATATGAAGATTGAAGAGAAGCCACCCAACATAGATATGAAGATTGCGAGAATTGCTGCTTATTTCGTCTTGGAAAGATGTCATGCTTTTATTTATGTCTATGGTCATTGGTCTTCATATTTTAGAAGTTAATGTAGGCTTAGTTTCTAGAACATTAGATGGATTTTGTTGTATGTAACCATTAAATCCTGTAATGTTTTTCGATGATATTAATGTATGATGTGTTTACGGATTTAAAAAAGAGCTGAATTCCACGAATAAATTCCAAATTTAAAATAAAATAAAACAAAAAACGCCGGGCTAGGATGGGCCCGACGGCGAATGACAAACTAACCGGTAGTGTAGCTACAACAAACACTATCGGTTTGAAATACAAGCCGTCATTGTTGGCGAAAAAAGCTAATTGCCGGGCTGCATTCTACTGAACCGACAGTCTTCACGTAAAATTCACTTTCGGGTCCATAATCAACCGAAATTGTTAGCTCTTGATACAATCGTCGGCTCAATCTAACCCGATAGTGTTATCCCCTAAGTTACGTCGGTTCGTTAAAGCCCGGCGGTGCTCTCAATATCAACTCTGCCGGCTGACTTCCAGAACCGGCATTGCTTGAATCAAAAATGCTGCCGGTCCATGGATCACCCGGCGGTGTTTGATGATGGTCGCTTATTTACCGGTTCGATATCAAACCGGCAGTCTCTCCTCGAATCACTGCGGTGTTTTGACCCGGTAGTGTTTGAACCCCACATTACTACCGCTATGGTTTGCGCGGTTCATTTTTCGGCGGTGAAGGGGGTTGGAGCCCGGCGGTGATGGACAATTCTGTAGTAGTGCTGGTCCACATCAATCTTTGTTTTTGTTCCAACTGGATACCCATTGAATTCCGTTTTTATTGATGAACCAAGCTGGTGCCCTGGTACCCTTAGACTTCTAGAAGGCTGGACCAAGAAGGGGTGGACGAAAGGGAGGGGATGATGGAAAATTCTTCTCTTTATTAGTAGGTATAGATAAAGCTGCCCGGGGGGCTCTGCCCGACCGTTTCAGTTCAATTAAAAAATAGAGAGATGGCGTTGTCATTAAGCATACACTGGCTCTATAAATAGGTGTGCACCCTCATTCAGAAACCAAGCCAACACGATCCTGGTAGCAACCTTCATCCCTTCTATTCAAGTATCAATGGTACATATGTTCTTATTTCTAGATTTCAGTTGTTTAATATTTGTAGCATTTATCTCACGCGTATGTCTATATGAAGCATATATTGCTTTCCTACTCCCATCTATAAAAAGGTATATATAACCTTAATTTATTAGTATATGGATATAATCATTTCTGGTGCACATATATAGTCGACCTTAATAATCTACTAGCTGGCTAGAGCAAACCTTGTCGGTAGTTGTGTTTACACATAGCCTTGCGTGCATATACTTTTATATGCAGGCGACCATGGTTGGCCCGTTCGGCACTGCAGTAGGCCAGAACCAAGACATCGACAGTGATAAGCTGCCCGCTATCCTCAAGAACATTGAAATTTGGAGCACCAATGGCCTCGGCGGGCTCATCAACGCCATCTCCTTCACATACAGCACTGCAGGGAACGACACTATAAAGAGCGATACATGGGGCACGGAAAAGGGCACACACAGCAAGGTATATATATATATATTCATGTAAATGTTGTGTAAATATTTGTTCTTGAACAGAAATGCAATGTGCTTACAAGTGTTGGCCATTGTTTCCCTGGGTTGTTGCTAGATTTCCATGCAGTCAAGTGTGTACGTGACCAGGCTCTCCGGGAAGTTTGATGCCGATGGTGTCAAGTCCTTGACCGTCTTCACCAGCGACGAGAACACTTATGGGCCATATGGAGATGCGGCGTCTGGAACGAGCTTCGACATCCCGGTGGTGAAGAGCGCCATTGTTGCCCTTTTTGGGCGCTCTAGCCAGGTCCTAAACGCTGTGGGCGCATACGTTGTTCCCAGGTCTGGCTGATGGATCCATGCACGTACTGTCATCTTGAAACCATGGGTCGCTAGCAAAAGTTTGTCGTCTCGAGTCAGTAAAATAAATTACATACGAGCCCTACCTTCCCGTACTGAGTGGAAACTGTTATCAGTATCTCTGCTACGTGCGATGGGTGGATGGGTAGCTCCTCGCGTGTGCTTTTTTAATTGATTGTAACGTTCGGATGTTTGTTGTTTGTGATGTCCTAAATGTCTTTGATTGTAAGGAATAAAAGTCTCGGAAACTAAGTATTTTCCTTGAAAAGAACCTTTATTGAGAGTCACTGAATTACTATTTTTTTTTTGAGAAGGAACATGTATTAATTTTGGTGCATTACACCGACCCTTTTACAAACAGAAACCTCAAGAAAAGGAAAATTACAAAGACGTCCAAAACTTCTGTTCATCTTCCTTGAAACCTTTGGAGATCCGTTGGTCACGCCGCGAAGCTGCTTCCCAATCGCCGTGGGGCACCAAAGCCAAACACCACAAGGTGGAGGCCATGAAGAGGAGGGCTTACTTCGAGGCGAATCAGCCGAATACTGCGCCTCCCAGCGCATCGGCCAACTCCGTACCCACGGCGCATCGCCGGTTCCACGCCCGGCAACCCGAGCAAAGCTCAGATTTTCACCATAGATCATCTTTTTCTCAAGATTAACAGGGTCAACAGCATCATCACCTAAAGAAGACGACGATGTGCCGGCCCTCGACTCTGGGCAGGTCTCCCGGCCTCTCCGTTGGCGTCGGAGAAGATCGCTATCGGAGAACGGAAGAAGCTGGGAGAATTTATTCCGTTGCGTCTCCGTTGCTTCCGCATCACCGGTGCCGCCGGGAAAATCAAACCGCGGAGGAGACACGCTCCTCCGTGCGAAACCTAACTCCACCGTCGAACATCGACAAAGGAGCAAACCCTAGACCTAGGACACGACCAAGACCCTACGAAGACAGGATGTTGAAGAGCGGACCCCGCTCCTCGTCACCACCGGCAGCGAGGCGGAGGCGGGTCGCGGGGGGCGTACCAGCGGCGGCGGAGGAGTCGCCCGCCTTTCTTTATTCTTTCGCGAGGCCAACCCTAGGCGGTGGCCGGTCGTCACTGAATTACTATTAAGCACCAACTGCAGCATATATGCTTGCCCAAAGGCCATTGATCACTATGAACGTCGATTCAGATAGAGCAAGAGCACAAAAACTTAGGGGAATGGAAACTAGAAGAAAAGTTTCTTCAGTGAAAATGAAACTAAGGTAGAACCATATATGTAGTGTGCAGCTTAAAACTAAAGTCTATGTTGTTTTGTCCAAAGCCATGTTATCCTATTCACAGTAACTGTTTGTCTTCAATCTTCTTCTTGAGATAGCAAATATCTTCTTTTAAAAAATATATTGTCAGAGATAATTTGTAAATTGGAGGTAAATTATTAGAAGGATGTTTTGTTATTATTAAAAGGTAAATTTGGCCGAAAGCAACAAAATGAGAAAAGATGTGGTCAAAATCTGCTTGATCCTAAATTGTGATGCCGGCAGCCTGATGGGCGGCTGCTACTGATGCTTACTCAGATCATTAGCTTGCTCAATGAAGAGATCGAGTACCATGATAGCGAGCAATTGCTGGCTTGGAAAGCAATCCTGTCTATGATGCCGTAGTCACATATGTTTCCCGAAACCATTTCTCCCTTCGACCATCTACAACAGTTCCCTTTTCCCTAATTATATGTACGGGCAGTATGAGTTGGAGAAGACAACGCCGTGGCCGGACACGGTGGACTTCACAAAGGCCTTGGGCGAGGACGATGAGGCGTGGGTGATGATGAACGTAGCAGCAACTGCCACGAGGACGCGGACGACGAACTATAACCGCCCGGAAGTGATGAGTGCATCACTATCGGTTTAAACTAACAGATAGTGTTATAACTGGCAGTCTAAAAAGGGTTGGCGTCAAAAAAAAAGGTTGGAGTTAATTTTTTTTTATATATACACAAAAAATTCTGAAAAGTTTAGTAAATTGGGCCTCGAACCTTGGAGTTGGACATTTGTTGCATTAACCACTGCGACAAAATAGTAATATCGATCTATTCTATTTCGTTTCGTTTATTTAATCTGTAGATTGTTCCCTTTGTCAATGCCGACTGTATCAACAAGTTGACAACGATTGAGTAATATCACCGCCGGGTTCAGCTTTAACCCGATAGTGAGTATGTAATTTACTGTCAGCTCCTCCTAGTACCCGACAGTGATTATACACTGTCCAGTGGGGCCAGATGTCGCACACCATGGAAACACAGCCGAGGAAGGCGGCGCGCATCCGTGCGTGGGAAACTCAACCGTAGCCCTCGAGGCATTCGAAGTGTTCGTCGCTGCTTGAGTTCCAAGGGTCGGCATTTTGAAGGCGCCATTGCTTTGGGAGTGAACAGCCACGGGATTTTGGCAACAGTTAATGCGATTGATAGTTTCCATGGGCAACTACTATTTATACACCCCTCTCTGATCGACATTTTCCTCTCATTCTCTCTTTCGAAAAATCCGCTACAGTCACGCACTCTCCCCCCCCCACCCCAGAACAACGGCGGCCAAGAACAACAACCTGGTAGATCAATTGGGGATGACGGCGGAGGGGTGAGGACTTCTCCCTGGACCGGTCTCAGGGAACGCCTTAGCCACGTTGAACAAGATGGCAGAGGACCACCGTCTTAGGATGGTGGTGCCATCGGTGGACGTCACCAGGATCAACCACTACGCCCCTAAGGTGGCGGAGTTGGCGGATATCCTCGCACGGGGGATATCGGCGGCACCGACGGCGAGAGGCGAGGGCGGCGAGACGGCGACGACGGCGACGGTGAGGACGAGGGGGCGGAGTAGGCCCTCCTTTATTTATTTTTATCAAATAAAGTAATATACTTTAAGTATTTATATTAAGTTGGAATGAACTGGCCAAACTTGCTTGCTACTATACGTACCTAATTTGATTAGATGTTAATTTGTTCTGTGTGCATGCCCTTGTTCTTTTTTGCTCTTTTTTTTCGCAAGATGGATGAACAAGAAACGCTAGTTTTCAATCAGGCCGAATTGTTTGTAATTTTCTTTCCTTCGTGTAATTTTGTGCTTAAAATCACCATCGTATTCTGCTTTGCATGTTAAATTGCCAGTATATACCATGTGTACTAGTACACTATGTGTTCTCCTGTGCTTAAAACTAGAGGGATTCCCCGTGCGTTGCCATGGCGGGTAGGAAGGGGGTATTATTAAAGGATTGAATTGTAATCACTAAGAAACCTGATCACAATTAGCTATTGGGGGGGATTGTTTTGTGCAGGTTAGAAACAGAGTTAGTAACAAAGAACTTAAATGGATGAAATAGAGTATATACTCATTGGCATAAGGATTATTTAATTCTATGTTTAAACTCTAAGCTGAACCAATACCGAATAGAAATATTTACGTATGTTGGACGGATGACAACTTCTGATAATGTAATAAAACATATATAATAATTTATTTGAGAAAATCATTGGTATGTAGATGATTTAATCCCTTTAACTTCGTCCTTCACACGTCATATCCAAGCGTGTTGCAGGTGGGTATGAAGGAGAAATCTATGAGTTAGAATATTACTATCACCCTCCTATTCTTTTTCTTTTTTCCCCCTTTTTCATTCTCTCTTTTTTATTATTTTTGACTTTACTCTATACCGATTACCATCAGTCGGGCACACCTTTAATTTTATCCAAATATATGCATACAAGATCTTGTTATGAAGGATTTATTACAATGAATTCAATGGTGTAATCAGAATTTAGTTTGGTTTTTTGGTTTGTGAGTTATAACATTTTTTAGTTAGTTCAAACAGTAGTGCCTGCCACTAGATGTCATGGTCTTAGTGGGGCCGTTGAGGTGGCATACTTTCATGTCGAGAGAACTCTCTAGTGGGGGTTCTCTATATAGGTGTAGTAGATAGATCACCATCTTGGTCACTGTTTTGTGCTAGTATGTTAACTTGGTAGTATACTATGTGTTGATGTTCTATTTTCTTTTCTTCGGTGTGATCTCGTCGGTTTCAGTTCACTATCGGTCCAAGTCTTTGGCTGGTAGTGATCTGTGACCACTAGATCACTGCCGCGGCCAGCCATAACCCGGTAGTGATAGAATCCTTCACCGCCGGGTCGGCCGCCTCGATTTTTTGTTTGACAATCCAAGCGCTGAACTGAACAGCACTGCTGGTTGCGTACTATCACTCCGGCAGTGATGATCGAATCTATAGTAGCAGACTATTGCCACCCAATTCGCCTCCCTTGGCCGGGCCTATAAAGCCCTAATGTGTACATTACACTGGGACTAGAGTCACATCAATCCGACTCAGCATTTTATTTGTTTGTGACGTTTACGAGTGTTTTCTTGATTCGTTAATTGGTCTAGATTAATAAATAAGACGAAGTATGTACCGTATGCCAATTACAAATGCAAACCTTGAGAAGAAGACGTTATTATTGTATTGGTGAACTGTATTGTTATTCGTGTGAAGGTTGTGATGAATAGACGGGTTAGCGTGGGAGCTGCTGGCGGTTCCCCAACTCCAAAATGCCTCCTTGGCCGGGCTTGTAAATTTCAATTACATTACAAAGCCCTACTTAACCAGTTGTCAAGCGATCGGACAAGGAGTGTGTACGTGTAGACTTAATTGAGAGGTTTGGATGACGATCGGTTGTTTTGTTTGGTGGCACGAGCCACGATGAGCGCCAGGACAAATGGAATTGTCACGATCGGCGACGCGTGTTGCACACGCCGAGTCACGCTCTTGGAGCCATGCAAGGAACCAGACAGCAGGTTGGTCTTCTCCGATGCACCACTAGTGGGTGGTAGGAATTAAACATGAACATCTAATCCTTATCTGTACGTAGCATGTGCAGACCACACGGGTTGACTGACCCGTGCACCTAGCTAATCCATGTAATAATCTGATCATTCCTTAATCTCTGCATTATACTACTGGGGCTATACTCCAATGAGGTCACACCAATCCGACTCAGCATTCCATTTGTTTGTGACGTTTACGAGTGTGTTCTTGCTTGGTCAATTAATTGCTCTAGATTATTAATAAATATGGGGCTATACTCCAATGAGGTCACACCAATCCGACTCATGAGCATTCCATTTGTTTGTGACGTTTACGAGTGTGTTCTTGCTTGGTCAATTAATTGCTCTAGATTATTAATAAATAATAAGACGAAGTATGTACTGTACGTCAATTATAGTGCAAACCTCCAGAACAAGACATTATTATTGTATTGGTGAAACAGTACTCTTGCCGTGTTGATCTGGCGTACTAGCAGGTGGATAAAATTAAATTGTTTTGTTCTTCGTCTGAATGGTGGATAAAATTGTTTTGTTCTACGTCTGAAAGGTGTACGTCGAACTTTCGACAAAGGTGGCATATATATAATATGTGGGTCCAACCGGCTACTAGCATGCGAACAAACAATACTAACGACCTTAAGTATATATGTGGTTTATTATAAATATATAATGGTACGGTGTATAGATGCTATACACACTAGTAGAAAAAACGACTTTTGGTTTACGCATTTAGTCTTGGTTTCAAGATTAGATAGCAAAAAATTAAATATATTAAGATAGGTCTGACCTACCTTGTGCCCACAAACTAATTAATTGAACTCCCCGCGTACATCATGGACGATCTGTCCTCACTTGTGAAGAACATGCAATGGCCGTTAGCTCATTAACTTCAGTAATATTCCTTCAATGCATGTATCCATGTGTAGATCTGAAAAATTAGTTCATTAAATCCATGGGATCGGTGTTCATTAACCGATCAAATCTGCTTGATTCTCTAGGGTATACATCCAACGTTCGTGACATCCTCGTTTCAAAACTGAAATAGATTGTGAAAAGTTTACTTGTGGGAGTTCTTTTAGCAATACAATGTCATCTGTTATTGAGGGGAAAAAGTCTAGATCACCCCCCACCCCCCCAACTATGGGGGTTAGTCTACTTAACCCTCAAGCTATGAAACGGTCTAATTTATCCCCTGAACTTTCCAAAACTGTCTACTTTACCCCCTGGGGCAGTTTTGGACAGCTGTACGGGTGATCTCTAAACTTTTGTAACCAGAAGAAGGTAGCAAGTGTGTTCCGAGACAAAATGTTAAAATATTTACTATACGTTCAGTTCGGACGTTTTTGCTGAAGAAGGATAAATGTTCTAGAAAGGGAACTACTAGTTGTGAAGACCCCAAAATCAAGTCTCCGTTTCTAATTTTTTGTGTACTGACAAATATAGCTAGCCACTATCTGCTTATGTCAAAGATTTGTCTTTAGTTGATATCTTTAAATAGATGCAGTATTTTGAACCATGTGAACCAGGGGAGTTGCGATGCATGTTCACATCGTATAAAGTATACCTAGCTAGTATGCATATGCCCAAATCGGTTATTGTAACTTCTTTTCTTATCTTTGCTATAGCGCTATTGTAGCTATATATGCTCATTTAACGCATAACTACTATGCCACGTTTGCATTCTTGTAATTGAGTTCCATTCTAATAATCATAATTTAGACATAAATTAATTATATGTTATTGATGGCCATATGGGAGAGATACTTATGTACTCCACTTGTGCTATAGGGAAGTCGGTCGAAGAATGTGCTATTAATTCTACATTAGAAATATAGTATGAGAATCAATTTCCATCTCCCATCCCCTTCAAGTTTGAAGTTAAGATAAGCTTACCTATACTTTGGAAACATATGGAATGTCACGTATATTCCATGAAAAATTACTACTTCAATGTGAATGGATCCAAATGGGGCCTTATGGTATTTCCTCTAAATGCCATTACAAAGTATTTTTGGTTTAACAAAATTTATAGGAAAAGCAATAATATTTTTGTCAAATGAAGATACATTATGAATATATTTTACAGTTTACCTTTTTATACCATCCACAGTTTACTTTTATGTGGCAGATGTTACGTCAATACTCTTCTCTATAAACTCTGTAACACTTACGATTGCTTGACTAGGACAAACGTAGGATCTCTTATAGTTCTTGAAAGAGAGAACATATATCTGGTATTTCATATGCAAACCCTTGTTTGGCATTTTGGATCATTGAACTATTGCCATCACCGGTCTATTCTTCTTTGGCTGGAGGCCTTGTACGTAACTTTAGTTTTTATTTTCTCTTCTTAAGTTGTTTTATGTTTAAGTTTTTTCTTTTGTCCTCTAACCACTGGTTAGAACCTTGTTAGTGTACTCCTTTTGCTCTTTTAATATACTAGCAAAAATGCCCGTGCGTTGCAATGGGAATAAAATAATACTAGCCATACATAATATAAACCAAGAATATACAACAATTTTATCATCGTTGTATGCATTCATGTTATTAGCCAGTGGCTCAGCTTTGGCTTTTGTTGCAAGATCTGAGAGATTTGCAATATGGTTTTGTTCTAAAATATGTGCTTCTATATCCCAAGTCTAGATAAAAAGGATCTCATGGTCATTAATATGACATCTCCATAGCAACGCGTGATAGTCAAAGCACACTATTCTCTTCATCTTTTCATTTGTACGCCCTATCTGATCCATGCATCCTAATAAATCTCTGATATAGGGGATTGTCCTTGGGCAACCAAAAGAGATCCAAAATCGAGTATCTGATACGTGTCCATACTCTGTATGTCCAAAAGGGATCTGATATACGTACCTAATTTCCATACTCTGTATGTCGTCGTTGTCCGACCGAGACGTGTCCCAATGGCACCTTTTATAAATTTGTGGAAGTGGAGTTCCTGTCCAACTTACCATGGATGTTTTCCTGCACTACTACAGATTCGTTCATCACTACCGCCGGCATCACTGCCGGGAATTTAATCCACCAATAGTGCTGAACCTTGCCCGGCAGTGATGAGCGGTCAGGCGCGGACAATCAAAAATTTCACAGACTCGACCAATTCCGGCGGTGAAGATCTAGATCACCACCGGGTTCAATCGTTCCCGCGGTGCTCTTGATGGACATCGATCACTCCCGGTTTTGAGTTAAGAACCGATAGCGTTTGAAGACCAAGGAACAGTGAAAACAAACGATAGAGAAAGGAGATTGACACGCTTGACGAATTAAAAACGACGGTGAACAAAGTGAAAACAAACGATAGAGAAAGGCAATTGACACGCTTGATCGAATTAAAAACGACTGGTTCTTTACTAGTAGAACATAATAATAGATAATATATTTTACAAGTGCATAAAAATAATACTAGATAGCTAAAACAAAAGACCGCCGCCGCCTCCGCCTCCCACCGCCGTCTCCGCTTATTCCACGGCGTCCGGATCCCCGCCGGCCGCCGTGATCACCTCCCTCAGCCTCTCCACCATGGCCGGTATCCCCTCAGCGAGGATCTTGGAAATGTCGTCGATCTTGAAGGCGTAGAAGTTGGCCCTATTGTCCAAGGGGTCAGTCACCCTTGGCAGGCCGAGTTCGTCGGCGAGCCCGTTGAGCCTCCGGAGGGCATCGTGGAGGCGGGCGATGGTGATCTGCAGCTCCGCAATGGTGTAGTTGCCGGCCATGGCGATCGTCTGCGAGAGCCTGTAAAGTGAAAACTGCTGTTATGGAAAGAGAGTTTGATTATCGACAGAGGTCGCCGTCGAGGGTGTATAAATAGTAACAAAGAAGCCATGCAGAATTGATTGACATTAGTTTCCAAGGCACGCGCCCACGAAAAAGACGGCTCCTCGGCACTCAAACCACGGCGACCGTGAGATCAATGGCCGTCTCTTGGCACTCAAAGAACGCGACCGCCACGCTGGCGTTTGCGCCCGTTCTCACCAATCACCGCTTTACGCGGAAACCGCGCGGCAATCGGCGGCAACGGCTGCGCCGCGCGTTTCTAGGCCACTTCCCTCTTCCTCAGCTGCCACCGTTTCCCAAGGCACCCAATCCCGATCCCCGGGTTCGATCCCCCCCACCGAGCCAGTTTTTTGACCATTTTTCAAGAACGGTGTGCTCGAGTTTAATTAGGATTACTACTGCCATAAATGTTATTCACGAAATCTAATAATATTTATTTGATAGCATAGATAGATACTTAGCTAAATACACCATTGTTATTTTGAAACAATCAATGCTTTACATTATTTACCATTGCATTGCTACAAGATCAACCACACGTTACCTTTAGAAGACGATGCCGACGGGGCAGGAAGGGAGGGAGGAAGGGGAGACGAGAGACTGTAGACGAGAAACTTCGATTTGCTACCTGGCTGGAGCACGAACAACACTCAACTTGCTTGTAGCACGCCTACAACACTGCCGGGCTATTTAAAGAATCTAACTTGTACCACCCAACGGATAGCCATCACGTTTTTTTTTTTTTTTTTTGACCATGGGAGTAGTACAGTACGCACAATACTGTAGTCGTCACGTTCACTTAGCGTGTTCACAGAGGCCTGTGCATGCATGCATGGCGATCGGCGTGGAGAGCGTTGCGTTGCGGTAGTATTCACCGCCGGTAGGAAACCGGCGGTGTCTCCTGAACCGATGAGAAAAAGCCTGTGGGCACCCGCCTGCAGCGTCGGCGGGTTAAATCAATGTCGGTTAAAACACTGCGGGTGTAGTTTTATTAAATGCGGGATCTACTGATCACTTAGATCACTGCCGATGCAAAGCTTTCTGCCAGTGGTATTCGATATCACTGCCGGGTGAAAACTGAAACCCGGCAGTGATTTCGCAATATTCAACGGCCGCCGCGGTTCTCAACTCGACGGCCGACCACTTTGCACCAATGTTGGCGCCTTTAACGCCACGTCTTCCGTACAACAAAGAATCGCCTCAACCACGGCATCTCGCCTATTTAAACGGCAAGGGGGGACGCTGTGTTTTGCACCCGTTTCTCCTCTGTGTTCGATCTTCTCGATCTTGCCTTCTTGGTTCGTCCCCGTAGTTGCTACTCTCTCCTCATAGTAGTACAAGGCTTAGTTTTGAATTTTAGTGGGGTTTGGATCTAAGATCTCTCTTTTCTCTTCCTATTTTCCTTGTTATTCGTTGTCCATCTTCTTTGCTAGAGTACTTTCCACATACATATGGCCTCTCTTTGGGAAAAAGCCCTCCACATACAGATATGTGTAGTCCACGAAAATGGTTTCACTCAAGAGGTGCTAGAAGAGTCTTCTTCAAGATAGATCCACACCGGAGGTTGGAGCTGCTTGTGGTACGAAGATTCGCAGAGCAATCGATCCGTTAGGGTCGAACTCGGACTCATATTAAGAGTCATGCATGCCCTTTGTGTTTTGGGGTGCAAATCTGATGCAAAACCCCGACACAAGGACATGTATTTGAATCATATGGATCAACAACGGCGAGCGAGGACCATTGACCAAGGATGAAATTATACAATGGTCCTCTACAACATCGAGGCGGTTCTTCATCAACTCCTGTTGAATCTCATCCTCCAACCTCCTCAGCGGTTCTTCCATGCACCTCGCCGCATCTTTAATGGGAGTTAGATGCTAAAAAGAGACTTTACCGAGGTGGTTTAATTTTAATGTGTTTGTACACTTTGATTGTAGCATTGACCTATCTCGTGAATTGGTCTTTTGTTACCGTATATTCAGTTTTATGTAAGGTCTTTGTTATGGAATATATGTAATCAAATTCTTATCTCTGTATTTTTGTTTGCTATGGATGTTGATTGTCTCTTCGATATCTTTGAGTTCCCATTTTTTACCCTTCATCGAACATAATAAAAGACGGTTATCAAATGAAATATGCTGCAATGTGAATACAAATGTATATCCAAATCCAATGTGAATGAAATAAAAGTTATATATGTAACAAACAAAAAATACAACAGATAATAAATTTTATTCACATCCATATGGAATCCAAATTAGTGAAGCATCTACTCATACATAATAGGCGCCTACAAAGTATGCGGCATCAACACAACAATGCATGCATGCATGCATGCAAAACTGAAAAGTGAAGTGACGAGACTGCCCTCGCATTCACCACGGCTATATACAAATAACCGGTAGTGATATTGTATTCACTTTTGCCGGCTACATAACAAAGAACCGGTAGTGATATTGTATTCACTGCCGGGAACCCTAATACCCGGCAGTGATTTACCTGCCCTCAGCAGCTGCTATAAATCAAGGCACCCGGCCACAGCAACACACATACGTACCGACGCACGCACCCACGAGCTCCTGAGTTCTGACTTGCTTGCTGCTTTTACACTCGCTCCGCACGAAATCCACTCAGCTCTTTCCCTCTCTCTCTATCTCTCTTTCTAGGAGATTTGTTCATGGCTCCAGGATATTTTATTGGTAAGGATATTTTTCCTTGTCTAGAATTCCTATATAATTCATGAGTTTTGTCCTTTTTTTCTCTTTTTATCGCTCAGCTGGTGGTATGAACCGTCCTCCGCCTTTGCCGCCACCACAACAACCAGGTTTCCACGCTGGCGATGAACCATTCGCCCCTGGTGTGGACACAAGGCCATTCCCTTATCCAGTCATCGTATGAGATTTTTTCTAACATTTTTTATTTCTTATTTTACTATAACAAATACATGGATGATTAGTTTAACTTAACGTCATTTTGTTGCATTTATATGTGTCTCACAGACTTTATCCCCACTACAATGGCTAGAAACAGCACTTAGCTGGTTCTTTATCTCTGGTTTTGTGGGGAGCACGACATCTAGAGCATCACATGGTCATCATCAACTATATACGTGTGAAATAAGTTTTTACATCCCTTCGAGGTGTCCAGGACATAACAACAGCCACCTAATCCACGAGAGGGGAGCCGAGAGACTGTCTGCGTGCAAAACGCCGAGTACAATGCCGTTTCCTTGTGCTTAGATGCACTTCTACATGTTTGCTACAATGTGCCTGATTTCTCGCACTTCAAGATACATGCTTTGTCTTCTCAGAATATCCCCCCATGGCAATATAGCGAATATGTTGGGTGCTACAACCATGATGATGTGGTAATAATAAATTAAATTCATCATTTTGACACTGCATATATTAGATAGATTCACATCATCTTCATTCATTTTAATTAATTCTCCCACTTGTAGATTTTGCTCCACGATCTTACTTATACTGCATGTGGCTTGGCGGCCGTTCTCGACCAAGCTATATACCAACTCGATGCGATTGAGACTTCTGTGCACACCTCGGCCAAGAAACTACGGAAGGGCGACAATCTTCGCATAAGGTTTAATGACTTAGGCGGGGTCGTTCAAAGTAGGTTACATCTATGGTCGAGCATTTTTTACTGACGCTGCGGGGACGAGAGAGTGCAATCATAAGGGCATTGACCTTCATCGACTCAAGCGGATACTTAATCCGTGACATCAATTACCCGATATTTCTACAAACCTACATTCGTGTGCATGGACCGCAAGCTGGGCCGAATATTGATCCCGACAACGACGATGATGATTAGTGTGTTTACTATGCATGTTAATTATTTGTAAGGTTGTAGTTTAATTGGTTCCTAATTAATTTGTAATGTTCTTGTGCCCCATGGGGAAGCAACCACGAAGTTTGAGATTTTTCGGAGTTGGTTTGGTACTTTTCCCGGTTTAATTGAATTTCTCGGCGCCACCGAGTAATTATAGTTTGAACTGAAAGCACCCACGAAAAGAGCGGGGAATGCTTCTAAACCTTTCCCCACGAGGGGTCTCATGTGCCCTAGGAGGCAAATCACTGTGGAGGTCCATGAAAATTTCTTGTGTTTGCATGGTGTAATTAGCTCTTCCCGCCGCCAGTTTAGCTCGAAGAAAAAATCATAGTAATTAAAATATTTATCGAAAAACATAAGATCTTGTGTGGTGTCATATTTTGAGTGTACATGACTGCAAAAAAAAAAATTCAAGCCATTTTGAACTAGGAGGACTACACATCCTTCACGCAGGTACATGATCCCTTCCATCGAACCATGACTATTCAATGTACTCCTTGTGCTCTATGTGGTTCATATGTATGCCGGTGTCTTAGTGGTCTCAAACTTTTTCTTGGACCTTCACATGAAAATGGGGAAGCAACCACGAAGTTTGATATTTTTCGGAGTTGGTTTGGTACTTTTCCCAGTTTAATTGAATTTCTGCTTGACGCCACCGAGTAATTATAGTTTGAACTGAGCGTACCCACGAAAAGAGCCGGAATGCTTCTAAACCTTTCCACGGGGTCTCATGTGCCCTAGGAGGCAAATCAATTGTGGAGGTCCATGAAAATTTCTTGTGTTTGCATGGTGTAATTAGCTCTTCCCCTGTCGCGAGTTTAGCTCGAAGAAAATCATAGTAATTAAAATATTTATCGAAAAAACATAAGATCTTGTGTGGGGTCATGTTTTGGGTGTACATGACCGCAAAAAAAAATTCAAGCCATTTTGAACTAGGAGGACTACACATACTTCACAGAGGTTCATCATCATCCATGACATGGCGGGATTGCTTTACCACTACTGATTCTAGGGAACTAACCGGCCAGTGAATGTGAGTGGGGTGAAATTTTCCAAAATATTTCGACTTCCCGCCATTCGTTCCCTACCGCGCCGAAAACAAGCCGATATATATATATGCTCGGAGCGAAATATTGGGGAGTCATTTGAACCCCACGCCATTAGATTCCTTTCCCCCACCCGGCGCCGAAAGAGCAGCAACTTCGCCGACGGGCACCACCAACCCCCACTCGTCGCCGTTCGTCGTCCCCCTACTCCGCCCGGCCGGCCGTTCGGCGTCGCCGTTCGTCGTCCCCTACTCCGCCCGGGCGACGTTCAAGCGCATCCCCGTTCGTTCGCACGCCCGAATCGAGCAACGGCGTTCTCCCCACGCTCCTCGTTCGGACGTCCCCCACGCCGCGCCCGGCGTCCTCCGCCCCTTCCACGGTGAAAAAACTAATTATCCCTTTAGGTGTTGGAGCTTGTACCTCCGAGAAATGAGAACTAATTCGGCGCTGTCCTAGCCGCCTCTCCCGATTGGTCTTCCTCCACGCCGACGGAGGACCGCCGGACGCCGTACCTGCCGCCGGAGCACCGCCCTGTTCGCATCCCTCGTCTTCCATTCGACGCCTGCATTTCGCGCCGCCGAGACAATATAGGAGCGCCGCGAGGTGCACGGAAGCTCGGTGAGTGCGCCCGCCACGCCCTTAGGTGTTCGTTGAAATGCCCGTGGTGGATAATCGCATCCCGTTTTTCCACCCGATTTGCTTTCAAAACAGTTCCAGGATCCTTAGTAACAAATGAGGTTTAAAACATTATGGTCATTTACAAAGATGATTGAAGTCATACTAGTGCTTGAATTGTTATTGAAATGAGGTAGAAAGTGAAATTCATGAGTTAGTGTTGTTCTAAATCCAGGTTGGATATTTTAAATATGTCTGCATATTGTGCAAGATTGTTACAGAAAATACAACACCGAAGAGAAGCCCTGGGGATTGAAGTTGAAGCTGTCATCGCCTACACTGGTGCAAACTAGATATGAAGATTGAAGAGAAGCCACCCAACATAGATATGAAGATTGCGAGAATTGCTGCTTATTTCGTCTTGGAAAGATGCCATGCTTTTATTTATGTCTATGGTCATTGGTCTTCATATTTTAGAAGTTAATGTAGGCTTAGTTTCTAGAACATTAGATGGATTTTGTTGTATGTAACCATTAAATCCTGTAATGTTTCGATGATATTAATGTATGATGTGTTTACGGATTTAAAAAGAGCTGAATTCCACGAATAAATTCCAAATTTAAAATAAAATAAAACAAAAACGCCGGCTAGGATGGGCCCGACAGCGAATGACAAACTAACCGGTAGTGTAGCTACAACAAACACTATCGGTTTGAAATACAAGCCGTCATTGTTGACGAAAAAAGCACTGTCGGCTACATTCTACGAACCGACAGTCTTCACGTAAAATTCACTTTCGGGTCCATAATCAACCGAAATTGTTAGCTCTTGATACACTGGCCGGAAACCCGATAGTGTTATCCCCTAAGTTCTGTCGGTTCGTTAAAGCCCGACAGTGCTCTCAATATCAACTCTGCCGGCTGACTTCAGAACCGGCATTGCTTGGATCAAAAATGCTGCCGGTCCATGGATCACCCGACAGTGTTTGATGACAGTGCGCTACCGGTTCGATATCAAACCGGCAGTCTCTCCTCGAATCACTGCCGGTGTTTTGACCCGGTAGTGTTTCGAACCCCACATTACTACCGCTATGGTTCTGCGGTTCATTTTTCTCGCAAAGAAGGGGGTTGGAGCCCGGCAGTGATGGACAATTCTGTAGTAGTGCTGGTCCACATCAATCTTTGTTTTTGTTCCAACTGGATACCGATTGAATTCCGTTTTTATTGATGAACCAAGCTGGTGCCCTGGTACCCTTAGACTTCTAGAAGGCTGGACCAAGAAGGGGTGGACGAAAGGGAGGGGAGATGATGGAAAATTCTTCTCTTTATTAGTAGGTATAGATAAAGCCGCCCGGGGGCTCTGCCCGACCGTTTCAGTTCAATTAAAAAATAGAGAGATGGCGTTGTCATTAAGCATACACTGGCTCTATAAATAGGTGTGCACCCTCATTCAGAAACCAAGCCAACACGATCCTGGTAGCAACCTTCATCCCTTCTATTCAAGTATCAATGGTACATATGTTCTTACTTCTAGATTTCAGTTGTTTAATATTTGTAGCATTTATCTCACGCGTATGTCTATATGAAGCATATATTGCTTTCCTACTCCCATCTATAAAAAAGGTATATATAACCTTAATTTATTAGTATATGGATATAATCATTTCTGGTGCACATATATAGTCGACCTTAATAATCTACTAGCTGGCTAGAGCAAACCTTGTCGGTAGTTGTGTTTACACATAGCCTTGCGTGCATATACTTTTATATGCAGGCGACCATGGTTGGCCCGTTCGGCACTGCAGTAGGCCAGAACCAAGACATCGACAGTGATAAGCTGCCCGCTATCCTCAAGAACATTGAAATTTGGAGCACCAATGGCCTCGGCGGGCTCATCAACGCCATCTTCTTCACATACAGCACTGCAGGGAACGACACTATAAAGAGCGATACATGGGGCACGGAAAAGGGCACACACAGCAAGGTATATATATATATATTCATGTAAATGTTGTGTAAATATTTGTTCTTGAACAGAAAGCAATGTGCTTACAAGTGTTGGCCATTGTTTCCCTGGGTTGTTGCTAGATTTCCATGCAGTCAAGTGTGTACGTGACCAGGCTCTCCGGGAAGTTTGATGCCGATGGTGTCAAGTCCTTGACCGTCTTCACCAGCGACGAGAACACTTATGGGCCATATGGAGATGCGGCGTCTGGAACGAGCTTCGACATCCCGGTGGTGAAGAGCGCCATTGTTGCCCTTTTTGGGCGCTCTAGCCAGGTCCTAAACGCTGTGGGCGCATACGTTGTTCCCAGGTCTGGCTGATAGATCCATGCACGTACTGTCATCTTGAAACCATGGGTCGCTAGCAAAAGTTTGTCGTCTCGAGTCAGTAAAATAAATTACATATGAGCCCTACCTTCCCGTACTGAGTGGAAACTGTTATCAGTATCTCTGCTACGTGCGATGGGTGGATGGGTAGCTCCTCGCGTGTGCTTTTTTAATTGATTGTAACGTTCGGATGTTTGTTGTTTGTGATGTCCTAAATGTCTTTGATTGTAAGGAATAAAAGCCTCGGAAACTAAGTATTTTCCTTGAAAAGAACCTTTATTGACAGTCACTGAATTACTATTTTTTTTTTTTTTTGAAGGAACATGTATTAATTTTGGTGCACTACACCGACCCTTTTACAAACGAGAAACCTCAAGAAAAGGAAAAATTACAAAGACGCCCAAAACTTCGCTCATCTTCCTTGAACCTTTGGAGATCCGTTGGTCACCGCCGCCCGAAGCTGCTTCCCAATCGTCGTCGGGCACCAAAGCCAAACACCATAAGGTGGAGGCCGCAGAG
Source organism: Hyparrhenia diplandra (assembly GCA_015847255.1). Lineage (NCBI taxonomy): Eukaryota > Viridiplantae > Streptophyta > Magnoliopsida > Poales > Poaceae > Hyparrhenia > Hyparrhenia diplandra. The sequence continues at coordinate 122,597 of JADLZK010009587.1, read as the reverse complement.
GAGGGCTTACTTCAAGGCGAATCGGCCGAATACACACGCCTCCCAGCGCATCGGCCAACTCCCGTACCCACGACGCATCCTTCGGTTCCACCGCCGGCAACCCGAGCAAAGCTCAGATTTTCACCATAGATCATCTTTCTCAAGATTAACAGGGGTCAACAGCATCATCACCTAAAGAAGACGACGATATGCCGGCCCTCGACTCTGGACAAGTCTCCCCACCTCTCCGTTGACGCCGGAGAAGATCGCTATCGGAGAACGGAAGAAGCCGGGAGAATTTATTCCGTTACGTCGCCCGTTGCTTCGGATCGCCCGGCGCCGCCAGAAAAAGCAAACCACGAGGAGACACGCTCCTCCTGGCGAAACCTAACTCCACCGTCGAACATCGACAATGAGCAAACCCTAGACCTAGGACACGACCAAGACCCTACGAGAAGACAGGTCGTTGAAGAGATGGACCCCGCTCCTCGTCACCACCGGCAGCGAGGCCGGAAGCGAGGGAGCGGGGGCCGTACGGCGGCGGCGGCGGAGTCGCCCGCCTTTCTTTATTCTTTCGCGAGGCCAACCCTAGGGCGGGCGGCTGGTCGCCACTGAATTACTATTAAGCACCAAGCGCAGCATATTTGCTTGCTCAAAGGCCATTGATCACGATGAACGTCGATTCAGATAGAGCAAGAGCACAAATACTTAGGGGAATGGAAACTAGAAGAAAAGTTTCTTCAGTGAAAATGAAACTAAGGTAGAACCATATATGTAGTGTGCAGCTTAAAACTAAAGTCTATGTTGTTTTGTCCAAAGCCATGTTATCCTATTCACAGTAACTGTTTGTCTTAAATCTTCTTCTTGAGATAGCAAATATCTTCTTTTAAAAAATATATTGTATATGCCCCTGATTTCTTGGAGGAACTGAAACTATTTTACAAACACTACACTTGTTCCGCAAAGATTCGCCAAAAAAAAAAAAAGAATTGAAGAAGTTCAGAAGTAGATAGCTGCATATATGTCAAAATAGCACTGCTGTATTCACGCGGCCTTGGAGGCGTTTCTTAAGGTTGTGTTTGGTTCTGGGATCAAGTGGGTTGGGTTGGGTCCAACCCATTTTTGTGGGATGAGATGAACCCGCTTCGTGTTTGGTTAAGGGGGTTGGAGTGAACCCAGTTTTCTGTTTGGTTACAAGGTTGGAGTGGGATGAAATGGATGCCATTTTGACGCCGTTATATGTACATTTGGTGAGACCCACCTGTCATCCTCTTTATTTTTTTTCCTTGTCTTCTTCCTGGCTATCCGCCCAAGCTGGTGCACATCCATCGGCAGGTTGGCCATGGCGCACCCGCATCCTGTCCCGCCGGCGGCGCGCGCCGCCCCCCCACCAGCGTCCTGCCCCGGCGGCCGGCGGGCGCGCCCCCCCTGGCGCCAAGGCCCCGGCCCGGCGGCCGGGCGCCGCGCCTCCTCCCCCACCGCGTCCCGCCTCCCCGCGCCTCCTCCCACCCCATGGCGCCCGGCCTTGCGCGCCGCCCCTCACACCAGCTCCCCCACAATAGCCGCGCCCCCCCTCGCACCCGGCTTCCCAGCCCGCCGCTGCCCGGACCTCCTCGTCCTCTCCAACGACTATTAGTTACAATGATGATTACTGAGAGTGCCGATTTGATGGCATCAACGTTTCAGATTTTTGTAAAAATTTTAGGTTTTGTCTTTCTTATTTCTAGTGGTTTCACGAGTAATAATTTGTATCATAAATCTTTTTCCTAGCATGATATGTATTTAATTGAACCAAAACCTAAAGTGTATAAACCCTTATTTTATTCTTTTATGTGATATGTCATGAAAATATATATTTTGACTTTCAACTTTTGATGTAGTTGTTCTAATATTTCTACTTAGAAATTCAAATGCTTATTGTATCATATCTTCAAAATCTTCCATTTTTATTCTATTAAAAGGATATTCCGGTTCTAGCCTACCCTCTTAGTTGTTAAAAACGGCATAAATTGTCGTTTTGACATGCACCATGGCATTCAAGATATGTTGAATTTCTTATATCATATTTATAATGTTTATTAGAAACAAATTACTAATATTCATATGATATCATGTTTTAATCTAAACATTCAAAACATTTTTTTTTTCAAGATAAAGACTTCCCAAATTGATTATCATGACTATTAATATAAGTTAAAGTGAATTTTAAGTGTCATTACTATGTGGTTTCCTCAAGATATTTTGCCACACTAAGATAATTAAATAATTATTTCTTCTACACATATTTCCATGGTCCATGGAATGGAACATAGCTCCATGCGTAGTTTCAACTTAATTAATAGTTGCGGAAGTCTGTATTTCAAATTTAGGTACAAAATATGTTGTTATATATTTCTTTACATCATTTTTTACATTGTCATGTTTGGGCATTGATGCACAGTGAAATTAGTATCATTCACAATGATGTAGGTGGATAATTTTCAAAAATATTTTGGGATTAGTTCAACTATCTTTTTATAATTGTGGATGTTTGAGTTTTTAACAAATGCTTTATTGATAAGTTAATGGTCAATGGTTAATTGTCTTTGAAATAATCCAAGGACATTAAAAATAAAATAAAATTGTACCTAATGGTTAATAATTAAGGATCGTATGATGACTTATTTGTTCACCACAATCAAGATTTATTTGGAAAAATGTCACTTAAGTTTCACTAACCATGCCAAAATAGTAAAACCCAGTGACATTAAGGGTTATATCAAGACTTATTTGTTCAAACTAATTTGAGGACATTAAAATTAAAATAGAAAATACTACCTAGTGGTGAGTGTAGTTCCTGCCTAGTGAGAGGAGAGACGGGCCGGACAGTAGTGTGTGTGTGTTATCCAGCCTGGATATAACTACCTGGGTGTGTTAATTTCTTGATGAGGAGATCTAGGGATCTAGATGCGATGTATTTATAGATGAAAGGATGAAGTACTCCTCCGTATTGGTAAAAGAAATCATCTAGGACAGTGACATGGTCTCCAAAACACAACTTTAACCTCTTATTATTATAAAAATATTTATGGAAGTGTGACATAAATATACTTTTATAAAAGTATTTTTTAAGACAAATCTATTCATATAATTTTCACATTTACAAAATCAACAACTTAAAAGTTATTGATAATTAATATTCTCAATGTTTGACTCAAACCTTGTCAAAACAACTTTCTTTACCGGTACGGAGGAAGTACGCGGCAGCATGCATGCAACACCATCCCTCTAGTGAGTGGGGAGTAATCCGTTTGCAGAAGCATCTTCATCTTTATCCAAGAATAATCTTCATTCTTCTTTATGCTGACTCGTCTTGCAGTTGCACACTAAGCGTATGTTTTCTTTACTTTAAGATACATGATATAGCTAGTGGTTCATACATGCATAAGTCTATTTTGTGCATGCATAATATATCTCATGATAGCAGACAAGTAATTAAGCTTGTTCATGACATAAGCGTGGACACAAGTTAATTAACTTTGATGTATTATTTCTAGAGATCAAATGGATTGGAGAATATTCCCTCGATATCACAACTAAATGATGTTTAGGACAGTGACACAATCTCTAAAGCATAACTTTAACTTCTCTTTTATTAAAAATATTTATTAGAAAGTTATATACGTATATTTTTATGAAAGTAATTTCAAGACAAATCTATTGATATGATTTTCACGTTTCCAAATTCAATGACTTAAAAGTGATTCATGATTTATATTCTCTAATGTTTAAACTAAAGTTTGTCTAAAATATCATCTAATTATGATACGGAAGGATGACTCGGTTGGTTAGGCTATACTAAAGATCTATGTCAAGCTGGTCTCGGATAAGGTAGCCTGCGTGCTGAATCGGTGAGCGTGGGCTGAAGTAGTTGTCTATAGATTGATATATCATGCTAACATAGGCCCTGTAAACATTGGACTTTGGTCAACATAGGCCGGTTGGATGATTGTCTTGGCCCAACGGCCCAGTTCATTCTTGCAACAAGTCTGGACCTTTTTTGTTGCTATAGTTCTGGTGGGCTCCAAAGGATGTATATACACATGAGAGTTTCTCAAAAAGAGGGCCAAGAGATACGGAGGTAACTATGTCAATATACATGTATACTGACAAACAATTAAAAATGCTTTGATTAAATGATACCCATCTGTGTTATAATGTTTAGTTAGAGGTAAGGGAAAACAAAATAAATAAAATATATTCTATAATCCTTGTATTTAGCCAATAAAAATCCTTTACAGGCTCTAGAAATTACCATGTTAATTAGAGAAAAAAAATGACAGCATCGCTCTACACATTATATAAAAAGTCCATCGTATACAAACAAGAGATCTGACTATTATAAAAAAAAAGTCATGAAATTTGCCGCAGCCTTAATTTTAAGCGGGTTTACACAGAGTTTGATATGATGCCTTATGTCAATACATGTATACTCACAACCTGTTTGTATAATGAAGTCATTATTACTCACAACCTCGATTGTGGAAGCCACATAAGCTAGTAAATCTTGAAATCGACACCAATCGAGGAATTAGTGATCAACTCTGCCTTTCAAGAGAAAGAGAAAAGAAAACCCTAGGATTCTTGGTAAGTTCATTTTGTAAGAGAGCTTGACTGATGAACTTCTGTGCTGTGTTGATAAATTCATCCATAAGTTCTTCTGACGAGCCAAAATGGTCCCCTATTACTGGCTCAAAGGCAGCCCTAAGCACATATGCTATCATCTTGGGGCTGATTACCGCTTTGTTCACACCAGCTACAGTGTCATGAACTTGAAGTTCATTTACAGAGAAATCTCCCTGCTCTTCTATTATCTCCTTTACTTCTTTCTCAGTTGGCGAATATAATGGTATGTAGAAAGCCTTCAATTTTTGCTTATCAAGCACACCCTGCAGCAAGAAACTCAGGAATAATAAGACATTAATTTTACTATTTCGAGGTCCAAAATCATTTAGGATATATAAGCCAGCAATTTCATACCCTTGATGCCATGTCATATAAAATCTGGGCTATGAACTCCCATGTTTGTGGACCTGATCCATTGCTGGAAGAAGCCAAAGATTGTGCTCCAGTCAAGGAAACAATCAACCTTCCTCCAGGAACTATCTCCTGCGCCCTGCACTCCAAGAACAAAAGGAGGTCCTTCCTAAATTGCCGGGCATAAGCATCAAGCACAATGGGCCGTGTTTGCCGCCGCCATAGTTGCTCGTCGCTATGGTACATCGGAATGCCATTCTTCAGTAGGTCTTCAGGTACCTACCAGTTACCGCATCTTAACATTAAGCTTAAATAAAAGTAGTTGATATTTGCCCCCAAAAAAGAGAGTAGTTGACACTACCCTGCTTAGAGAACAGAGTATTTCAGATTAACTATGTAGGAACAAAAATGTGGATACCTTTGAGAGCCAGTGCAAATTAACCCTGCTTAGAGAACAGAGTATTTGATGAGAGGACAAGATGCACGGATCTAGTAGTGAACAGCCTTCCATAGAAGGACCCAGGCACAATACTAGTCATCACAAACGGATAGAAACCATGCTGCCCCTTGTTAATGTTTTTCCTTTCTTGGAACGCGACCAAGTGCTTGACTGTAGTGTTGAAATCATTGCTCGGAAGATCGTTCAGTAGCAGGCTCAGCTCAGGCGGTGGCTGTTGGAGTTCAAGACACTGGCGATGAATGGCATCGACAGCAGCAGAGACCAAGGTGAGTGCACTTGGGCCGCAAGAGCGGCCGAGGTCCGCGATCACCATTCTTCTGGAAAGGGGTGTGGAGTTGCTACATAGTTTCATGATGGCATCTTCTATCTGTGGCTTCATTCTCATCTGCTCTGCACTCTGTATGTATGAGCATGAGTACCTTGGTCAAATTGTTCTGTTCCATCATTTGGGTTAATTGCTTGTTCTGTCTTACTCAGTTTACGAACAGGTCGAGATTGTATTCATTAGTAATATAACTTATCCATGTGTCAAAAGTCTAACTCAAGCATCTTAGTGAAGAAAACAAACCATTGATAATACCAACTGTATGTTCAAGACCATCAAATAAAAATGGCAGACTTATCAACACTGATTTTGGAAAGGGGTAACCTAAATCTCAGCTTTTTTAGTCTAGGGGGACCCCATTTCCATTAGGTGACTAACGAAAATACATTAGTTTAAGATTGTTTCAGGCAGCAAAAGAGAGCAAGAACGCTACAGAAACAGTTAACCCAACCTTACCACCACTAGAGGCCTAAAGCTAAAAACTCAAGAAAGAGCGTTTAAGAAGTATCAGCACTGCAAAAGACCAGCTGGGCTGCCGCAGCAATTACAAGTTTAACAGAGGAACTACTAGAGAAAGAAGAGACAAAGCCAATACCAGAATCCTATACCCACTAAGATAGCATCGTCAGGAGAACAGACTTCAGCCAATTCTTCTGACCAATCATGTTGAAGAATAATCTTACCCAGTTCTGCTTAGTGAAGGCATATTAATTGATCTCTAACCTTAAGATTTAGTAAAACAAGGTTCAATCAACAAACGCACCTGAAACGTGGAGTTACGAGCGTAGCTTGTTTCTCCTTCTCCTGCATTCATATGCACAGTTTGTTGGGCATCCATCTGTTTGAGTTCTTCAACAACGATGAATAGGCTCGCAACTATCAAGAACTTTGTGCTGAAAAACCAATGCGTGGGAGTCTAGTTTATACGCGATCTTATCAACTACTCCCTCCGTTCAAAATCAAGTAACATGGTTAACAACACGTTATTTCTATTCTCAATGTTTGACCCAAATCTTATCCAAAACATCATCTATTATGATACGGCCGGAGGGGTAACTCTTGAAGCTTGTCTTTAATCTAATGGCATATGTTGTCTACACAAGAAGAATCACTAGATAAAATGAGGCTTTACTAAAAGAGCAAGCACAATGTTTATGCACTATAGAAAATTTATAGATTTTAATAGTTAGTGACATTAACGTCTTAAAGGGGACACAAGAAATAATAATAATCACTACTACAGCGCAGGGATATAGTACATATATTAGTAACATATTTTATATGTTCCATTCATGTGTTACAATATAGTGATCTATTATAACATTTTGCTTGTAACACTAATTTTGTGTTACTAAAATTACTGTTAGTAACACATTTTTCTAAAAAAAAGTGTTTTGTGTTACAATCAAAGTTTGTAACACTCTATTTTTGTGTTACTATGTGATTTTATTGGAACACATTGAGGAATATGTTACAAGAAAGTGTTACAGTATCCTCGTTGTGTAGTAGTGAATTCACATTATGATTAGATTCCATTATTATTAGTGTTTTAAACCTAAGACAATTAACTCAGTCCGGTAGACAGCTTACATATGGGCTTCATAGAATTAACTCTATCGGGTAACTTGATAGAATTTTGGTCTCAACAGAGTAAGGCTTAAATCCAGAAATTTATATAACCATAGGATTCTGCGGCGTCCCTTGGCATGCCTTGAAATCAGACACTAGACACAAGTTGTTCTAACTCGTAGAAGAACGGAATCAGAATCCAGATCACATATGACCAGGATGGGCGTGAGAGCAATTTGGTAAGCAAAAAAGTTAAGACGGAAGAAAGGCTTTTGCACTTGAATATTTGGTTAGATACATAAATAGATTTATAGATAGATAAAACTAAACAATGAAAACAAACAATTCGTTGAACAATGTACAAGGTGAAACAGGACCAACAAATTTGGTCTCTAATCTAGAATATAGAGTCAAGACCAATTATTACTAGAAAAAAAAAAAACCGATGAAGCACAGATATTGGAGGATCTTGTATTGCTTGTACCAAGAGCAGTCTGACGTCCGCTTAAAATTTACACCTTCTGGAAATTACACCCCGTATTACCAGAAACCTGCATAAGGTTAATACCCAAAATTTATAAAAAGGGGATATTTATAAGTTCAGAAATCATGAGTTTCAACTGTTGCAAATAAGCCTCTATGTCATATGGAATAGTAAAGTTCTGCGTGAAATTATGTAGTTCCATACATCTAGACTAGACTTAGATATGCATGTGCGTTTGGCAGTGAGAAATGTTTCAGGTTGTCACTAGAAAAAATGTTTTCTTTTCCTGGCCCTTTTTTCAAAGATTAATAAAAATGGGCCAAAAAAAAAACATAACTTTTTTAGGACCAAGGAACTAATTTTCTCCAAATGCATAGTCTAGGGATGTAGAACGAGGCATCATTAACAACGCATACATATGGCATAAACTAACCATACTAAATTGTCGGTATGATGATTACAGTCCTGCATATCAAACGATCATTGGGACAAAGACACTAGAAAATTTTGGGGACTACTATATAACTCAAATACAAAAAGTTCAACAAATATCCAATGCAGATATCAGTATCATCATCTTCAAATGTGCTACTATGTGTATAGTATTATGGAAATTCTGCTAAAACAAAATCTGTAGTCAACTTATGTATGTCCATCAGACATGAAAAGTCTGGTACATCATATCACTTACGATTGTAGCTTTGTTTGGAGTGTAAAACGCATGTATCTTGAGTTCTGAAATCCTTGTATCTCCCATAAATGAGAGTTCTGTGCGTTTGACACTGCCCTTTGCCATAGCTAGTTCTCCTGTCCCTCCAACAATGCTCTACTCACCATTTATTTGGGAAGTTCCTTCTATTTGTAGTGTGGACCCGTTGAACCTGTACATGTTGTGCACAAAAGCAGAAAGGTCATATATATGAAAGATTTCCAGCATGCCATACTCCGATAGCAGTGAAAGGTGATTCTGTGGGGTTACTTGCAGTCAATCAATATATTTTTTCTCAACAAAATATATACCATATTATGTTGACACAAAAAATGGGGAAATCGAATAGAAGGACTTTTCTCTTGAAAACCAGATGGCAAACTTGTGTTTAAGGAACCATATATAACAGCGAAAAATGGGTATTCATTTTTCATATGTCACCGGCGGGATCAGAATTGAAGAACTGAAATAACTGATAGTACTATATGTATGCGTAAGTATCAAGATATTCTGTTGGAGAGATGCTGTGGGAATAGTACATTGTTGTTATATTACAAATTAAATTCTCACCTTTTGGTGTCGAAAACTAATCCAAGGGAGTAATGATACACATAATTGGGAGAATTGGCGACTTGAACACCTGTACCCTGAAGAAGGCCGACGGTATTTGCATCGGTGCTTTGCCCGTCAGTAACAGGCCACGAGAAGACCCAGGTTGTACCCATTGGGTCTTTATCTATGATCGTTACTCCGTTGGTGCCCGATCCAGAATACACTTCCCTGTTGTACAGGGTCAACTTCAGTTCGGTAGTAGTTTGGACTGGAGCTGTGGCGTCAGAGGCCATGGCTATAGCAGCAGTGTTCCTGCCGGTGAGAGGAGAGACGGGAGAGTAGTGTGTGTGTGTGTTTGTGTGTGTGTCATCCTGGATATAGCTACCTGGGTGTGTTAATTTTGTGATAAGAAGGAGGTCTAGATGTGATGTATTTATGGATGGAAGGACGGAGAACGGCCGGCAGTATGCAACACCCAAGCCGTTCGTAGAAGCGTGTTCATCTTTATCCAAGAATAATCATCATTCTTCTTTGTGCTGACTCGTCTTGCACACTAAGCATATGTTTTCTTTACTTTAAGATACAGGATATAGCTAGTGGTTCACACATGAGTCTATTTTGTGCATGCATATATATATCTCATGATAGCACATTAAGCTTTTTCATGACATAAGCTTTTTCATGACTTAACAATACAGCGTCTCTAGAAATCGATTTCTAGAGGCAGCTCCTATTCTCAGCCACCTCTAGAAATCAGATTACACTATATACAAATCACTGATTTGTAGTACTTCTCTATAGTACTGTAAATTTTATGAATAAACAGGGTAACAATAGTGGTCCTGGAACAGAAGTTTGTAGTAGAACAAAAGCGTAAGTTGATACGGAACCAACAAATTTGTCTTCTAGGTACTCCTGAATACAAAGTGCAGATTGCTATTAGGAAACAAACAACTTATGTTGCATAGATATTGGAACAGATCTTGTCCGGCTTTCACCAAAGTTTGAAGTGTTACGTACAGGCCTATATACAAGGGGACTTAGAGTCTACTCCATCCGCCCTGAAATATAAGAAACTGAGAGTTCAAAATTTATATCAAAATATAAGGAATTTAGGTGAATAAACAACCCAGAAGAAAATATTTATATGTATACCTACCACAGGTTTCGTTGGAGTATAGAACACATGTATACTGAGTTCTGAAATCCTTGTAGTTCCCGTATACGAGATTTCAGTGCGTTTAACAGTGCCCTTGGCCATAGTAAGTTCTCCTGTCCCTCCGATAATGCTCCACTCACCATTTATTTGGGAAGTCCCTTGTATTTGTAGTGTGGACCCATTAAAGCTGTGGTGCACAAACTCAGAAAACAATATAAGAAATGTTAGCAGCATGACATACATATACTACTCCGACAGAAAAGTGATTTTGTGGACTATGGCGTTTCTTGCAGTCAATCAAATTTTTATCAACATTATATACTAAAACATATATATAGAAGAAATGAAAAAATTCTTATTCTATTTGTCTCCTCTTATATATGTACGTAACCGGCGCGAATTGAAGAAATGATGAATAGATTATGGTACTGAAGAATAGATTCTTACCTGCTGTTCTGCCCGAACACTAATCCAAGGTTGTAGTGCCAGACATAATTGGGAAGAAATGCTACTTGGACACCTGTGCCCTGAACACTAGTACCCAAAAACACATTAGTGGCGGGCAAAAACGCTGTTAGTGGCGGGCACGGCTGCCCGTCACTAACGAAAGGTCACGGATAATCGTGGCCTTCAGCGTGGCGGCGGTCGTGCCGCCACGTAAAAATTTGAAGCCGTGGCGGCGGGCGTAACTCGCCCGCCACGCAAAAAACTTAACCGTGGCGGCGCGTTACGCCGCCCGCCACGGTTAAGATTCTTTATGCGTGGCGGGCGAAGTTATGTTGCCCGCCACGGCTTCAATTTTTTTAAAAAAATAAAATACCAATATATATATATATATGTATATATATATATATATATACATATATATACACATGTATCAATCCATACACACATATATATAACACAGACATGTACTCTAATATACATCATATATACATATATATACATCGATTCATATATACAAGTTTCACCGATCGATCGATCGATCCATTAGTTCATATCCAACATGTACTAGTTTCAATTACAACATATCCGTACAAACATTGCGAGCTATATGTTGATCGGATGAAGATAGTCCGTAAGACCTAGCTCTTCCCATCTCCTTAGCGGCCCAAACTCTAAAGACAGCCCCAGCTCACTTTGTCCCGATTGAAGTACGGCTGTTTTTCGTGAACTACCATGTCTAGAACGAACTTGCGGATGTTCGCTATCGTGTGCCTGAACCGCATCTCGTCGGTTGCCTTTTGTATCACCCCCTGTGAACGTGTTCCTTGCGCCCTTGAGCTGTCGGTAGCTGGATTTGTACCTTCGCAGGCCCGAGACGACATATCATTTTGGTGCACGAAAATTTGAATATTGATGACTACTCATTCTGCAAGCAAATGGATGAATGCTCTTCCACTAATTATTTTTAGAATTACATAGTATTGTTAAATTGGAATATGCCGTAGTAACGAAAGCTGTGACTATGCTCTACTACCGTTGTAGTGAAAATCCTATCTCTGTCCTGCTGATGACACCACAAAAAAATCAGCAACAGTAACCTGAAGAGGGATATCTTTACTTAATAGTAAAAATGGCTGTAGAGACAAATGATCGAGAGCACATCATGTGCATCATTTTTCGAACTTTTCACGCTTCGAAATTTAAAATTTGAATTTTTACACATTCGGACGACATTTCAAGCCCTAGACGCCCAAGTTTCAAATAGTCATGAATACGGAAACTTCATAACTCATCAAGATCTATATTTCATATATAGGTAATTTTTTAAGACGAGAAATTGTTACAAAAGTGTAGTTCAAAAACACTAGTCTCCCTTGTAGTTTCCTCGACACTCTGTGTGAGATATTTGTTTTTTTGACTATTGTTTACATCGGAATAACCGCAATTACATATCATTTTGGTCTTTGGTGCATTGGTGGTCTTCTTCTCGCCATCGGGCGGGTCCATGGCATCATTTTAGTCTTGTCGGGATTGATTCTGTCCTCCAAAGCCTTCATCTTTTTTGGAAAATCAGAAAGAGCTTGAACTCATCATAGTTGTTGTATGTTTCGGGACTCGACCCCATCGGCTCCCACGATCCGGCCGCTTTCTGCCCACGACAATATGTCTATTTATGTTCTCCGCGTTCATGTAGTAGGCTACTTGTGCGACATCCGATGCAAGCACCCACTGATCATCTTTGTACCGGACACTTTGAAGGTTCACGGTGGTTAGCCCAAAATCGTCCACTAGAATCGCCGAAGGCTTGACCCATCGGCAACGGAAAACGATTTACACACGTAGGTTACCGCCGTAGTCAAGTTCCCATATTTCTTCGACTTGTCGCGAAGCATGTCATCTTCTCCCCTGTCACGCTGTTCCTGCCCTCATATCGAACACCGCTGTTCTGTGATGCACTCTTCTTGTCCTTTTCTTTTGTGTGGAACCCGTACCCGTTGACATCATACCCTTGCCACGTGGTGACCTGCATGGACGGCCCCGACACAAGCTTCTTCCGCGTCTCTCACGCATCATCTCCTCGGGGAATGTTACGCTTTTGGAGCCACCGGAGGAAAGTGCTCTTGTGTTCCTTCTTCGCCCAGTCCCGGACGGTTCTTGCGCTTGCTACTTGCACGGCGGAGCTCTTTGAGGTGCTTTTTTCACGTATCTGCTCATGATCACCAATTGATGAAGGATGCTTGTAGTGAGCGTCTAGCACTTTGTCCCTTTGTATGTCGGTGCGTGCTTTTCGCCCCGCGCACCCCATCCCCGAGGTTCTTCCTTCATGTTGATGCACTTTGAAGCCCAATAGCCCTCCCATCTTTTATGTACTTCACACACCGCCACACGGCCTCCCCGGCTTGTGTATGCCTCGATCATAGAGCCCTCTCGGGTAAGCGCGGTTATGATTGAATCGATTGAGGGTAGACATTAGTCGCCGCTGGTCCACATCGCTTTGTAGGTACACGGGTCCCAAATTGCTCAATCTGATCAACCATGTGCATCATCGGGTGTGGCATAATGTCGAAGAACGACGGTGGGAAACACATCTCTATCCGGCACATTGTTTCGATGAACTCTTTTCAGCCTTGGGCAGATCTGCTTTGGCAATTACCTTCGGTTGATTTGGTTAAAGAAGTATGAAATCCTTGTGACCACCATCTTCACGTATTTTGGACGAACAGCTTTGATCACAATTGGAAGGAACACCGTCAGCATGATGTGAGCATCGTGCGCGTTGAAGTTCGTCATTGTGAGGTCTTTCATGGATACCAGACTCTTGATGTTGGAAGAGAAACCCGTCGGTACCTTGATACCCCGCATCAACCGACACATAGCCAACTTCGCCGCCGTTAGGTTGTAGGCCGCACACTGGGAGTTCGACTTTACCGTTCGAAGCCGTGTAGCGTGAATTTCCTGTCGGATGCCCATGTCAACATGATCCCGACGTGACTTCACACCATCCTTCGTCTTGGTCTTGATATCCATCGGGAGACCGATCGTGCTTCAAGACATTTTTCTCAAGGTGCATCCGATCGATCGAGTGGGGTGTATGCAAAGTATCTTCCAAGATACTTTAGATACTTGAAGAAGATTGACTTCTTCTTGAAAGGAACGGCTGGGCGCTCCTTCCTCCGCCTTATCCCTCTTTTCGCTTCTTTGTCTTGGAGGTGCCGTCTTCCTTATCATCGTCTTTCTTCTTCTTCTTCTTTCCAAACTCGCACTCCAAGTCCTTCACCATGTCAAACACCTTCGGACCATAACTAGTCGGTGCCGGCTGAGGTTTCGACTTCGCCCTTGTTGTCAAAGTACACATTCATTTTTGGATCTCTGTACCTATGCTTGCTGCAGGGAAGCGCCCTCGTGTTCCATGTACACGATTTTGCTGGATCCCTTCAGGTAAGTGGAGCAGGTTTCTTCAATGCAAGCTACACAGGCGGTCTTCCCTTTAATCTGCCCCGATAATGAAAACAGGCCGGGGTAATCAGTGATGGTGACAAAGATGATGGCACGGAGAGTGAACTTCTCCTCCCGGTAATGCGCATCAAACATGCTGACCCCATCATCAAACAAGTACCTCCATCTCCTCCATGAACGGCTCCGGAACACATCTATATCGTTCTTAGGGCGCCGGTCCGTAAATGAGCATGGTGAGCAAAACATACCTGCGCTTTTGACAAAGATGTGGAGGTAGATTGTACATGGTGAGGACGACCGCCCACGTCTTTGTCGCGTCTTTGCTCAGTCACCGAATGGGTTCATTCCGTCGGTACTCAATGCGAACCGAACGTTCACGGGCTCCTCTGCAAAGTCGGGGTAGGCGGCGTCGAGTCTTGCCACTTTGCTTAGCATCCGAAGGGTGCCGTAGATTCCGTCATCCTTCACACGATCGCTAGATGCATGCCACGTCATGTGCTTAGCATCCTCGGGGTTCCCATAGAGAGCCCGCGGCGATCGATGTGACCTAAGGTACCACATTGACAGACCGGGCGTTTCCTCTGCGTGTAACCTTCCTCTTCCTCGCCCCGCGTTGACATGATCTTCTTCGGCGGCCGCCTTTGGTTTTCTTCGCCCCCTTCTTCTTCTTTCGCCCGCCCTGTTTCCTCATCGACGTCATCGTCCACGCGACATCCGGCATTCCGCTTGTATCGGCTAAGCGCCCGTGCGGACAAGCGGTCAAATTCTCGTCTTGACGCCCGATATAGGATCACGATGGGTTGGGGCAGGCATCGAACTTCTTCACTTTCATCGCCATCGGGCGGATCAACTTCTTAGCGTGATACGTGCTAGCAGGAACCTTGTTAGGCGATGGATACGTCGAGGCCGGGTAACTTACGAGCTCATTGAAGCTAGTGTCGGACCAGCCATGGCGAGACTTCAACATCGGCAAGTTCGGGGTAAAACTCGGTAGCCGTGCAACCCTCCTCCGGACTGTCTTTGTAAAGAGGATCAATTCTTTGCTTTCATCTGCTTGAAGTTTTCCAACCATCTCGGGCACCCAAACGTAATGTCGTCCTCACCGAAGTCGGTTGACCAAATCTTCAAAAACCCGGACATCCTCGGGCCGCGTCATAGGATTCTCCCCGCTTCGTCCCCTCCACCACCACCACCGCCATCGCCGTCATCGCCGACGTCGGCCGTGGTTTCGAACAAATCTGATTGAATTGGACCGGCCGGTGGACTTTCGTACTTGCATCGGGCGGGGGACCGCCTCGTCTCGGATCGACCGGTGGATCGAAGGGTGAAACTTCTTCGCCGTGAAAAGTCCAAACCAAATAGTCACCGACGAAGCCATGCATGATTAGGTGAGATCGCATCGACGGTGTCGAGAACGCTTTCGATTCTTGCATTTTGGCGCACGGACGGATGATCAACCTCTCGTTGAATTATCTCACAGGTCGCCGCTCGAGCAACAAACTTCTTCACCTCATCAAAGTATTCGCCATCAACCCTCTTCATCTCATACATCCGGGGGCTCGGTGCCTCTCCATCCCTGATCGATCCCCGCTCTTCCAAAAAGCTAATTAGTGCCGTTACATAGTACTCAAACCAAAAAAAAGGAGAAGAAGTCCCACCCTAGATCTAGATCTAGAGAAAGGCAGTTTTCTCTCTCTCCAAAACCAAAAAAAAAAAAAGAGATGAAGTTGCACCCGAGATCTAGATCTAGAGAAAGGCAGTTTTCTATCTCCTCCAAACCAAAAAAAAAAAAAAAAAAAAAGTTCCACCATAGATCTATATCTAGAGAAAAGGCAGTTTTCTCTCTCCTCATGTGTCTCTAGATTTAGAGAGGGGATGAAAAAGAGGGAAAGAAAGATCAAAAGAGGCATTAACGACCAATTAGTGTCTTCTCCTCCACCAAATCAAAGCCAAAACACCCAAATCAAAGTTTTTGGATCAAAACCTCCCCCCCCACAAGAGTTGGAAGAGGAAGTTCGTGGAGAAGATGAAGAGGCGGCCGTCCAGTTATATAGGCTGCGGCCTTTTGCGTGGCGGGCGTCCCTAATATGCCCGCCACGCAAAAGAAGCGGACGCGTGGCGGGGCGCCGCAACGCCCGCCACGGTTAATATATTTTACGTGGCGGGCGCGTTCGCGGCGCCCGCCACGTAAAAGAGCGGCCCGGGCCGGCGGGGGCCAGATCATTTACGTGGCGGGTGCAAATTGCGCCCGCCACGGAAAAGATCCGGCCCCCGCCGCAAAAATCAATTCATTACTAGTGGAAGATGGCCGACGATGTTTCCACCTGCTGGTGCATCGGTTACAGGCCACGAGAAGACCCAGGTGGTACCAATTAGCCCTCTAGTGTTTAGAGTGGTTAGTCCGTTAGTCTCCCGTCCGACATACACCTCCTTGTTGTATAGGGTCATCTTAAGCTCACTTTGGACGGGAGGTAGTATGGAGTAAGAGGCCATGGCGGCAGCTGTCGGTCTTCTTTCCTTTGTGTTTTCAGAGAGTAGGAGTAGTAGTATTTATAGCTAGACTAGATTGAAGAAGGAAGCAGGGTGTCCTAACGTACATGGGAAACTCCGCCAATCAAGGTGGCCATAGAATTGAGCAGATATAAACGAGAGTGAGGAATAAGCCATGAAATTTCGTCGCGCTAGAGACGAATGAATAAACCAGACGCTCAACGACCTTGCTCTTGGCATATGTACCTGGCCGGACCATGCATATATGCATCGCGTTTGTTTGGCGATGGCCGGCAAAGAGTTGTCACTGCCTAATATTATTGTACAAGAAGGTGTCCATCATATTGTATATAGTATATATCTATACCTACTAATAAAGAGAGAAAATTTCAGTCCCATCTTTTTTTCCACCGTTTTTCTGCCGTTTTTTTCTGCCTCTACCTTGTCTGCCAAAAAATTTTCCGTCACTTTTTTTTCCGTCGTCCTTCCGTATTTGTTCTGGTTTCCTTTTATTTATTTCGGTTTCCCTCTTTCCTCACCCACCTGGGCCAAACGGCCAAGGCCCATGCCGCCCACCTCTCACTCAGCGCTCCCTCCCTTTCTCACACGTATGTCATGCCTGTAACAATCCAAGCATGCAATACACGCACCCGGACTCGGGCCTTAGCCCAAAATCCAACTGAGCGCTTCCGACCATGGTACCGTGGCCCATGTGGTCTCTCCATCGGCGACCTGATGAGTCTATCCTAGCCTGGGCAGTGCCATGGGCCTGACGAGTCTATCCTGCCGCAGTGCCATGGTCCTAGAAACTCCAGCAACTCCTCCTTGCACCACGCTCGAGCATTGTCAGCACCGCGCGATGGCATGCTTTGCAAGCAGCCGACCATTCGTGTCTTGCCCCATTGCTAGCTTGTTGACATCATCCCTACGTCATTACCCAATATATGGCTATTTTCTTGCACAAAAAATAAATACAACAATACAATTAAAATACAAATAATACATACCCTTTAATTTAGACCCGGTCCATGGTAGGCTAGCCTCACACTCCACCACCGACCTACAAACCGTGGACCCAGTCTGCAGCATAGTGCACCCGCATTTATGTTCTAACCTATTTTTCAGTTCGTATTATAGTGCACCCGCATTTGTGTTCTAGCATAAATACCCTGTAAATATCTGAAGGTTACCGCTAATAGCGCATAGGTCCCTGTTAGCAATAGCCTTCTTGATAAATCAGTTTTCTGCTTCTTCCCTTAAGCAAATACATTTATTACCTTATAGATTTTTCTGAACCTCAAATAATATTTTCATAAAGATTTTTTCTCCCGTTGCAACGCACGGGCATTTTTCCTAGTATACATTAAAGTCTCGAGGGAACCCCTTTGTGTACATCAATCAAGGACGTCCGTTTCTCTAGTTCTTGCTCACATGATAGAGTATGGTTGATTCGCCAGATGGGCCTTGGGGCCGCCATTCTTGTTCGTGAGATTGGGCCGCGGCCAGCAAGAGATCCCCGGGGCCCTAATCCTCTGGGCCACAGCCAACAAGGATTGGAAAGTTGCGAGAAACAACAGCCTCACCAACATATGACCCAGTCAATTGGATTCTCATATCTTCGCACATTAAACTTCAAAATTCTACTGATTCAAAAAAAATACTTCAGTTTGTACTTACTACGATGAACAGCTGAGGCAGTATTAGGCATGGGTTCAGCCCCATATTTTTTTCAGTCATGAGCCGCCTTTGTTCTTTGCTGAATGTATATACTTTTGTTCCTCCTCAAAGAAAAAAAAAAAAAAAAAAAGACATGTCATTTTTTTTTTCTGGATACAAGTAATCAACGTCAGGAACTTAAAAGGCACTTGTGTTATACAAGCACCCCTTTGTGTACACATGTAGAACATATATGTTTATTCATTTATTGGAACATTGTTCTTGTTATGTTGGCACATTTTCCCGTGAACCAAACCTTTTCATTTTCACTAAATTTTAACCTAATCGAGAGGTTGGAAAAAATGGTAGCATCGCTCTACACATTGAAATATGGCAGCAAACCTGTTCCACCTTCTACAAACTAACAGAGCTTTAGATGTTTCAAAGAAGATCAAGCTCTAGATGTTTCAAAGAAGATCAAGCTCTAGATGAAAACCAGTACAGATCAGACATTTGAAGTCGATGTGCATCTACACTACATCATTGCAATTATTAAAAAAATCATGAAATTTTCAGGGCCACAAAGGCATACACACAATGAACTGTTCTTGGCAACTAGATCAATTCGAAAAAGGAATCACACTTAAAACTGGAATATGCACTATTGACAGTTGTCAAGAATCATTTCCTTGGCGGTTTTCCCCTTTCCTTGGCGGTTTTTAGCACTCAAGGCAATTCAGGATTCTGGTAGTATGACCAGCGGCATTGCTGCAACTCCAGCATTGCCACCACACTAATCACACCCACTCGGTACCATGATCGACATAGCCACAAGATTACCGGCGCAATTCTTCACTGAAGTGACGCGAATCTACCAATCACCGCCAGACACCGGGGAGCAAGAGCATCCACCACGCAATCCACAACCAATCTTAATGGAAACACAGGCACGACCGGCCACCAACCAGTAGCACAGGCACATGTTGAGGAGGACGGCGGAGAGGGACAAGGGAGGGTGACACACCTGACATCATATCTCGCATGCGTAAGACGTCCCACCGGTCGGCCAGGCGGCTCACCCCGACAAACGGCCGCCATTGGGGCGGCGGCCTTCTTCTTCTTAATATTTCATGGAGAAAGTTAAAACTGGTCAAACACCTCCCTCCATTTACACTATGATTTTTCAAATATTCAAATAAAAAAAAAAAAAAAAAAGTTAAAACCACCTTCAAAATCACTTTATAACAAGGATAGGGAGATAATATGAACAGTTTGAGGTCTTTTAGCCGGTTTTAGATTTCATGGAGAAAAACTGATTTTCAGGAAAGTTATGGGACATAATGCGGACGTTTTCCTAAGAACAATGCATTGTAATTTTTTTATCCCATCAGGTTCATTTTGTTTGTAAATCAAATTCCTAGATGTGCTTTTTCCCACCTAGGAACACAAATCGATTCCTCCTAAAAACAATTTTTCCTATTCCCTAAAAAAAAAAAAACCTACATTTTTGTAATACATAATTGATCTCATTTTCTTGTTAGACAAAAATGAAGTGAGATGTTTTTTTTCATCGCAAAGACCTAGATATATTTTCTATTGTATTAAGTACAAGCTTTTTCTATTTTGCCAAAAAAATCTAAAATTATTTATATTACAAATAAATATGTAAAACTTGTAGTCTCTCTACAGCGCGCCTGTTCAGCCACGGCCTATCAGTTTTTATTTGGAAAAAGTCTACTTTCCCTCACCCAACTTTCACCAAAAGTCGATTTTCCTCCCTCAACTCCAAAACCGGACATATCACCTCCACGAACTTTTAAACCGGTCATTTTACCTCCCCGGAGCGGTTTTGTGGGCGGATTTGCTACAGTAACCAGGGTTTTGCTACAGTACCAGCGGTTTTGTATTTCCTTTTTTTAAAAAAAATTAAATTTTGAATCTTTGAAAAATCATAATAAATTAAAGAAAAATCATAAAATAGAAAATCCAATTTTGTTAGACTCCACATGAATAGATCTACACAGTGAACACATAATACTGTATACTTTAGTACAATGTTTTTGCAGTACGAAATTCATACTGCAATTGAATTTCATAGTGCAATTGAATTTTGTACTGCAAAAACTTTGTACTAAAGTATACAGTATTATATGTTCACTGTGTAGATCTATTCATGTGGAGTCCACCAAAATTGGACTTTCTATTTTATGATTTTTCTATAATTTATTATGATTTTTCAAAGATTCAGCCGAATTAAAAAAAAAAGAAAATACAAAACCGCCGGTACTGTAGCAAAACCCTGGTTACTGTAGCAAATCCGCCGACAAAACCGCTCCAGGGAGGTAAAATGACCGGTTTGAAAAGTTCGTGGAGGTGATATGTCCGGTTTTGAAGTTGAGGGAGGAAAATCGACTTTGGTGAAAGTTGGGGGAAAAGTAGACTTTTTCCTTTTTATTTTAACTCGGCTCTCAGTCTCAGGCCATTTAATTAGCATCCAGCCCAACTGAAACTCGCGTGGCAGTTCTCTTTACGTTTTCGGCCCAGTTGGTTAAAGTTGGTTTATCTTTATCTGCTTAGGGAATATATATTGTTTTCTATGTTAGCCCATCTAGACATTTGGATTGGGCCCAAGTTTTCTGTTGTCTTCATCGGCCTACTCGATTGTTATGTGTCCAGTTTGCATGCCTTGATTGGGTAAAAAGAAATTGCCTTTTTATTTTTCATTTTTACGCTCAACATATATATAGTGAAGATGATGGAACCTAAACTCATTTTTACGCTTCATAAGCGAGTATATACAGATTTATTTTTTTTTGTTTTGTTTGAAGCAATTATTGTGTAGTGACGATCGATGATGGAACCTAATAAACTGATTTTTTTATGAAGACCTGAAGAAGGATTACCACCATTTACTATGCAGCTCCTTGGGTGTGGACGCACGTTTCCTCGGCGCTAGTGCCAGTGCAGCGTCGAGTAACTACCTAGTCTTTGCTGCTGACTGTGGAGACTGCTTACTGTTGTGTTTGTGTATATATATTGTGTGAGTCGTCTGAGTCGCCGATCTAACGCATATATAGGGAGTGTTTGAGATTGCTCTAAAAACTCTGCTTCACAAATTTCACTTTAGAGCTGCTCCAGCAAATCTGAAGTTCGTGGAGCACCCCTGATCTAACAACTCCACCTTTTTCTCGAACCAAGCGCCTGGAACTAAAACTGTTTGACTAAAAATATATAATGGAGCTGAAAAACGTGGAGTAGAGTAATCTCAAACACTCTCGTAATATCCTGCAAGTTCGTTAGCTAATTCCACACGTACTAGATGATGTGCTAGAGTCGCATATATATCAGCAAGTCTCGATTTTGGTCTTGTTGAGTTGTTCACCTGCAGCTAGCTGATGTAGTGTGTGCGTACGTCACGAAACTAGGAGCCATATGACGACTGATGGCACATGCGTCATATATATCCAACACGTACGCTATACATAATACTAGTACTAGGTGATAGTGACCTCATCTGTTCCTGTTCCCGGTGACAATATAGAAATCTCATCGACGACTAGTGCGCTGTACGTCGTGTAAACTGTTGGCGAGCGAATTTAACCACCATGATTTAGTTTGTCCTGTATTAAGTAGATCCATAGGAAGAACATGCTAAGCAATTCAAGGTGAAGAATAATCAACCTAGTTAGCTCTATCTAGTTGCTGCTCACGTTTTGGGTAAACTAGGCTAGCTGATTAGGAAGAACCTGTATTAGGAACATGTAGTTGGTAGATTACAATTCTGTAATATTGGTCTTGCTATTAGCTTTACTCTTTTGATAAGAGCTTTTGCTAAACCATTTTGAGTGTGAACATATGGAACTGAGTGCTGAAGTTGAATTCCTAGAGCCATACAATATTCATTGAAAGCTTTTGACGAAAATTCGGCAGCATTGTCCATTCTAATAGATTTTAGTTGATGCTCAGGATTATTTGCTCTAAGTCTAATAACTTGTGCTATTAGTTTGGCAAATGCATGGTTACGTGTGGATAATAAGCACACATGTGTCCATCGTGTGGATGCATCTATTAGAACCATAAAATATTTGAATGGTCCAGATGATGGCGTAATAGGACCACAAATATCGCCTTGAATTCTTTCAAGGAACTTAAGTGGTTCAGCTTTGATCTTAAGATAAGATGGTCTTAAAATCAATTTCCCAGTAGCGCATGCAGTGCATGTAAAGTCAGAAGTGTCTGGGAATTTGGAATTAGCTAAGTTATGACCATGTGAATTGTTTATAATTTTTCTCATCATCCCTATGCCAGGATGACCAAGGCGGTCGTGCCAAGTCTGGAATGCATCGACATTCTGAAAAATTATTTTATAGGCAACATGTGGTACGGGTTTGATGTATGTATAATAAATTCCAGATGGTAAAGAGGGAATTTTTTCAAGAAGTTGTTTGCCATATCCGGTATCTTTGATTAAGAGAAGAAATTCCTCTTTATGTTCTTCATGTGTTTCCACGTGAAGTCCATTTTTCCGAATATCTCTATAGCTAAGTAAGGTACGAGTTGAATCGGGATACGGTAATGCATCCTCAATTGTAATTTGAGTACACATGGGAAGTGTGATAGTGGCACGGCCGAGAGCCAATTATCGTTGCATCGCGTCCCAGCGATTGTTAGAACATTTCCTTGTCTCTTAGTTAGAGTTTGGAAATATTTAGTTTCCCCTAAGTATAGAATTAGTGGTGCCGCTGTCCACTAGGCACATTTCCTCCTCCATTGGATTAAATCCCGTAGAAATCTTTCCGGCGGAGTCTTGCCGACGGAGTCGCTCTCCCTCTCGACGGCAAAGTCTTGATAACGTGTTTCGCTGGATTGTATCGAGAGAAAGAACAAATGATTCGAACTATTGCTTTCCATTGAATGATCCCGGAATTTATACACGGTGAACCGGTGCCATGGGAGCGAAGGCGTCCGTTCAGGATCGCGTTCCCGTGACGCCGAACGGTTTCTCCCGGCGATGTCGGTAATAGGATAGAGATCGTTACAGGGAGGTGTTACATGGATCGTTGGATTAGATCTAAGGCTAAGATTATGACAAGTCACTAATCTGTGGGATGAGATCTCTCTAATCCTATTGGTCCATCCTGTGAGACACGGATTGCATCTTAACAAAGATGATGGAACCGAAACTCATTTTTACGCTTCATCAGCTAGTATATAAAGATTTATTTTTTGTTTTGTTTGAAGCAATTATTGTGTAGTGACGATGGATGGTGGAACCTAAACTCATTTTATTGTTTGCTTTGTTTGAAGCAATTATTGTGTAGTGACGATGGATGATGGAACCTAAACTCAATTTTGTATGAAGACATGAAGAAGGATTACCACCATTTAATATGCAGCTCACTATGATGAAGTATGATGGAAGGTTTAGTAATAACCTCAGCTCCCTCTAGGAAGCAACAAGTAGATGCATGTGTGAACGCAAGTTTCCTCCTTGTACGAAGCATGGAAGATGGATAAGCTCGGCGCTAGTGCGTGTGCACTGTCGAGTAACTACCTACTCTTTGCTGCTGAGTGTCTAGACTGTTTAGTGTTGTGTATATATATTGTGTGAGTCGTCGAGTCGCCAAGTCAACGCATATAGGAGGTGGTTGGGACTGCTTTACAAACTCTGCTCCACAAATTCCACTCTGGTGCTGCTCCAACAAACCTGTAGTTCGTGGAGCACGTCTTTAGATGCTCTAACAATTTAACATTATTTTTTTCGAACTGAGTGTGTGGAGCTAAAGCCGTTTAGCTAAAAAAATATAAAGTAAAGCTGAAAAACATGGAGCAGAGACACTAGTTCGTTAGCTAGTTCCCCACCTACTCGACGATGCGCTAGAGTCGCATATCAGCAAGTCTCGATTTTGGTCTTGTTGAGTTGTTGACCTGTAGCTAGCTGATGTAGTGTGTGCGTACGTCACTAAACTAAGAGCCATATGACGATTGATGGCACATGCGTCATATATATCCAACACCGTACGCTATACATAATACTAGTACTAGGTGATAGTGATCTCATCTGTTCCTGTTCCCGGTGACGATATAGAAATCTCATCGACGACTAGTGCGCTGTACGTCGTGTAAACTGTTGGCGAGCGTATTTAACCACCATGATTTAGTTTGGCCTGTATTAATTAGATCCATAGGAAGAACATGCTAAGCAATTCAAGGTGAAGAATAATCAACCTAGTTAGCTCTATCTAGTTGCTGCTCAAGCTTTGGGTAAACTAGACTAGCTGATTAATATTGCGTGTGTGGAACGTATGGCTCCTAGTTTGGTGACGAAATTTAAGTACACAAGTCGTATTATTGTCCAACAGAGTTTCGAAGCCTCTATCAACAAACTGAATATTCCACATTCATATATTCCTAGTAGAGCCGCGTGAGCATAAGTTAAAGAAAGAATATCTATATGTGTGGTTGTCAGTAGTGTTTTGCACATCCGCATCGAATGCCCCATGCAAAGATATGGTCTTGTAAGTATTTGATTATATATAGGAGAATATATTGTAGCCAAACAATCCAAATGACGCGTGCAACACATTTACCGGTGGGAAAACGGCTTTGGGAGCATATAGCCGGCGAAGTGCTGCATGAAAAAGGCAAGCATCATATCGTTTTCCAAATATTCATCTGCTATATAATTAAAGTCATGGTCAATTTGCATTGGTCATTATCAATAAACCATGTACTAATCGCTAAGTATTTTAATGTCGCGTGCATCACATTATTAGCCATGTTTGGATACTTTAGTTGGGCTAGAGCTAGAGTTAGTTTAAACTCAGTTTGTAGCCCCAAATTAGCTCTACCTTTAGAGGTGTTTCCAATTGGATCCATGAGCTAGTTTGATAATAAATGCACATTTTCAATAATTAATAATGAGAGAGAAGTGAGTTAGCCCCCATAATCACCTCTTGGAGGGGCTAGTGATTTTGGGTTGGCTAGTTGCATTTAGCCGAACTAGCCCTCCAGTTTGGATGCCTTTGACGCTAGTTGAACCAAAACTACCTCAAACTAGCTCTAGCCCATGGATCCAAACGGGGTCATTGTTGGAGATGCAGTTCGAACACCGCATGACCTTCGCGCGACGAGGCCTTGCGCGAGGTCTCCGAACACGAGGTAAGACCTTCGCGCGGCGGAGCCTTGCGCGAAATCTCGAGAGGCCTTGCGACTCCGCCCGAACGATGCTTCGGGCGGGGCGATGACGTAGTTTAAACGAAAGATGACGAGAGAGACAAATTAGGGTTTCACTATTTTCTCCCCAACCGTCTTTACACCAGGGATGCCCCCTACTTTTATAGGCGCACGGACGCCCTTTGGTCCAAATACAAGAATGCCCCACGAATATTCCTTGAATATTCTCTACGAGTGTAGAAACCCGAGGGCATCCCGGTCATCTGTCCGACCACTTTCGTGGGAGAAAGGAATCGCCTCGGTCTGGCCCAACCAAGCTTCCGGACTCCTCTTGTGCACTAACGGGCCGGCCCAAGCTGCGCGGGGGCCTTGTGCTTTGTATTGGGGGGCCCTTGCGCCCGAGGCCTCGTTCCCGGCTTCGCGCGTTGGCCTTCGTATTCATCTCCGGTCTTCGTATATTTTGTAGTTTTGGCCTTGCGCATGCAATCTTGCGCTGGAAGGTTCCCGCGTAGAGGCCCTAAGCGAAGGTCCCGCGAAGCTCTTGGCGCGAAGATCAAGCACGAAGGTGAGCTTAGCTCATTGAACCCCTGCCTTGCGTGATTTTGCTGCCAAGGCACTTGCGTGTTCCGGCGCGGAGCTCTCTTGTGCATTCTTGTGCGAAGGCCCCAACCAAAGGTTCCCGCGCGGAGGCCCCCTTGCGCATTCTTGTGCGAAGGCCCCAAGCGAAGGTTCCCGCGCGGAGGCCACCTTTGCGCATTCTTGTGCGAAGGTTCCCGCACGGAGGCCACCTTGCGCATTCTTGTCGCGAAGGCTCCAAGCGAAAGGTTCCCGTCGCGGAAGCCACGTTGCGCATTCTTGTCGCGAAGGTTCCTCCCGCGGAGGTCACCTTGCGCATTCTTGTCGCGAAGGCTCCAAGCGAAAGGTTCCTGTCGCGGAAGCCACCTTGCGCATTCTTGTGCGAAGGCCCCAAGCGAAGGTTCCCCGCGAAGGCCACTTTTTGCGCATTCTTGTCGCGAAGGCCCCAAGCGAAGGTTCCCGCATGGAGCTCTCGGCGCGAAGGTGAGCTTGGCTTGGCGAGTTCCTGCATTTAGAAGTAAAAACAGAGAATTGATGAAGTATTCTCATTCGTTAGCGCAGTTCACCTTACTCGGTGCCGCAGCCCAACAGTTCCCCAAGGTCAAGGTCCGGTGCAAGACGGTCCTTCAACCTTACTTCTCCCGGAGCTCAGAGGTGAGGCTGCGCTTAGCATCCTTCCCCCTACTGTCCTTGCTCGGAGCTTGGGGGTTTTTGTATTTTTCCTTACTCTCTTTTTTTTTATGAACAGAGATTGCAATTTACTTTCATACATGAGTTGGTGGCGCTATAAAGGCATCGGGATCTAAATGTTTTAATTCTGCATACTAGTTAGTGATGTTGCGGGGGCTTATTAAATTGCTTTCTCAATGCCGCTTCTGGTGGTTGTTGGTTTTCAAGGAGAGGTGTGGTGTGTGGATGCCTATAAGAGGCCCCCCTCTTACGCACGCCACACCGTTTCACCATGTCCCTAACCGTCCTACACAGCCCGCCGCAACTAGCCATTCTTGCTGCTTCTCCGGGCGTGGGGTTTTGCTCGGACGCGTTGCGCTGGAGATTGCGGTGTGGTGAGCTTTGCATGCTAATGGTTGCGGAGGCTCCGCAGCTGTTTGGAGAGGAACTCTCGAACGTAGGGTTCTCTCTTTTGAACTCTTCACTAAAGAGGAGTGGGACAACATGGCTAAAGATAAAGGATTGACCTATGTGCTAGGCGCGTCGAGAGTCACCGAAGGGGATATCAAAAGGTTTGAGCAACTTGGCTACTTTTTCGAAGGGTGGGCTAAGACTCCAAGTGTTGAGACCCAACCCATTCTGCCACCGTACTAGGAGCCTTCGTTGTGTGAGAAGGCTCCATCGTCCCGATGGGTGGGATCGGTCTTCAGCGATTTCTTCCAAAGCGGTCTTAGCACCCCTTACGAAAGGTTTGTGGCATCGCTTTTGGACACTTTCAGCATTCAAACTTCATCGCTTGACACCTCGCGGCGGTCCTCGCGCTCACTAAGTTCTACTGGGCTTGTGAGTCCTATGGCATGGAGTCCGATGCCAATGTGTTTGTGGAGCGCTATGAAATGCATAGCCGCCTCGCCGCGTGGTGACAACCCCAAGCTTCAATAAGGGCGTTGCACTTTCATCCCAAGAAAAGGCAAGAGGATGCCCGCTTGGAGCTTTCCTTCACCCGTAAGAGCAGGTTGGACAATGGCTGGATGGATCATTGGTTCTATGTGAAGACAATGCAGGGTAAGGGTCCTCGCTATGCGTTTGCTTCAGAGTTGACACCTATGCATGGGTTAGCATTTGGTGTGCCTTCCAAAAATAAGCCTCGAGACATGAGATGTGTGAGAAGGCCTTTGCTTTGGCTTGCAAGTACTGGTGGTAGGGACTTGGTGGAGGAGATTATTACTGCCAACTACTGCGGCCTCTTCGCCGAGATAGGAATAAAGATGGGAGAAAAGTGGAGGTTGAGGTGAAGGTGCTACCAGCTACCTTCGGTGAGGGCATCCCTTGCCCCCAGATCTTTGGATACTTTACCTTCTCGGGTGGAAGGGTCCGACTACTTGAAAAAGGTTGTTCTGAATGGCCGTGCTATCCTTGGTGAGGTATCGAAGAGAGAGTATGTGCATCAACGAGCATGCGGAGCAGGTGAAAAGCTAGCCACTGAGTGACCGCACCTTAGGTGTGCCTACTGAGGGTTTGGTGAAGAGTGTGAAAAGGTTTAATCGTTGTTTCTGGAAACCATACGGTGCTGACGAGGCTCGTGGACGCTGTCGGGCTCTTTAGCAACAAGGTTGGACTTTCTACACATAAGCCAAGCATAGAGTTTGGATGCCCCCTCTATTGTTGTGTTACTTATAGTTGAAAACTTTTGTGGGCGCGAGCAAGTCGGTATAAAAGGCGGTGGCGAGGGTGGTTCTAGCTCAGCCGCGAAGGCTAGTGGATCGATGCCTACACAGCTCCCGAAGCTACTCACTCTCTCGTTAATGTGACAAAGGTACCTCTCGCTCGGTGCTTATCTTCGAGGTGGCTTCCCACTTTGCACCGTTTCAACTTTTGAACTTAACCCATTCTTTTTTTCTCTTTCTATGGCCTTGCTAGGATACGCACGCATGCGAGGGGGAAGAGGGTGTCGTGGCCAACACAAATGAGACAACCAAGGTATTAACTTAGGCTCTCTCTTTTCTCTCTTTTTTTGGCATGCGACTAACACAATGTGTTTTTTTTTTTGTGTGTTTTTTTCTTTCAAAGGTGGGTCTTAACCGAATGCAAAAAGGCTGGTGGATCGGAGACTCCAAGGCCCTCCGAGGCTCCGCGTGCATTCTTGTTGCGAAGTTCCCACGGTAGTGGGTTGCTTGGCCACTCTCTGCCAGTGCCACCTTGCCCGATAATGTCGTTTGTTTTTGACCCCCCTCTCCTATTGTACTAGGACGTAGAGACGCCGTCTCACGGGAGGAATATAGGCTCTTACCTAGCTCGAACCTACTCAACCTCCTACTAACATGGAGACAAACCTACTTATCCTTCCATTCTCTTTTTGAAAGTATGCATACAAGGCACTTGTACAAGGCACTTGCTTGCATGATTTGAATGTATTCATATATATATATTTTTTCTCCTTAGGGATCAAAGGTTGCTGAGGCAAGAAATGGAGGGCCAGCATGCGCTGCTGCTGCTATTGCGTGCAACGCTGTTGCTGGGATGCCCAACGTGCCTGAGAACAACGATGCTGGGGTCCTACCACCTCTGCACCTATGGGAGACTTGGTTGTGCGAGGTTGGTGCCACACAATTTAAGACCTTAGACTACGTTGGATTTATTCTGAGCACTTGTTAAATGCCGCGCACCAGCCTTTGTTGCTGAACTTGTGCAAGGCTCTGAACTTGTTATTTATGTTGGGTGAAACTCCTGGCTATTGTGACAGAGTACTTATTTAAGTCGGATGAAACTCCTGGTTATGCACTTGTGCCTTGCTAAAGTAAAATTGTTGGTTTGGTGTGTTAGCTTGGTTGGCATGATTTTTGTTGTGCATGGTTGCGCCAGTATGGCATGTTTGGGCTAGGCGAGAGTCTCAACCTTGCACTTGCGTTTGAGTTGTCACCCGTAAGGGCTCATTGAGGGGCCTTGCGCCTGGGGTGTCCCCCGCCTTGCGCACGGCTAAGAGGCTGGGCCTTGCGGGAGGTTCATCAAGATTTTTGTTGCTAAGGCTTGTAGCCTTGCTTAGATGTTATTAGCTGCATAGGCATGCGACGAAGGCTCCTGCCCTTGCGCTCGACTCATGTGTGTCGCTTTCGTGAGCTAGGTCCGACTAAAAGCAATCGTAATGATAGAAAGCAATCACCGTGTTAATCGTCGGTGCCTACTTTTCTCAGGGACTTTTCGACTAACCACTTTGTAACGAAACAGGTTCCCCGGTGCCTGTGTTTTTCGGGACTTTTCCGGGCATGAGAATAACTCCTGGTGCCTGAATTTCTCGTGTCTTTCCTGTGTATGAGAAAAAAACTCGGTGCCTGAATTTATCGGGTCTTTTCCGGTATGAGAAAAAAAAAAAATCCTGGTGCCCGAGCTTCTCGTGTCTTTTCAGTATGAGAAAAAAATCCTCGTGTCCGAGCTTCTCGTGTCTTTTTTCAGTACGCTGGGGCCTTTGATGGCCTTAG
The DNA here is from genome assembly GCA_015847255.1 of Hyparrhenia diplandra. Classification (NCBI taxonomy): domain Eukaryota; kingdom Viridiplantae; phylum Streptophyta; class Magnoliopsida; order Poales; family Poaceae; genus Hyparrhenia; species Hyparrhenia diplandra. The sequence continues at coordinate 92,398 of JADLZK010009587.1, read as the reverse complement.
AGGTCGTTGTGTGGTAAAGAACCTTCGGTTTACACCGCGCAAGGGTCCTCCAAGCAAGTTTTAGTTTGTCGAATAATGGGCCATCTACACAGCCAATTTCGACTCTTTGCACGAATTCGTTGGGGAAACACACACTTTATATAAACTTAGAGGAGTTTTTACATAGGTCTCGCCTCATTAAAAACCTCACCTCCGCTTAGGGGTCCCCTTGTGAGGAAAAAGAGTACGAGCCTTTTTTTGATAGTAAAATGCATAAAAAGTAAATGCCTTGGCTCTTGTGTACACCATCGCGAGAGCTTAGGTTCTTACAAGTCATATGTAGAAGCAAATGAAGGTTGTCGATATTCCACGTATGGTCGTTGGTGACACCTTCGATTGACGTCTGCTGAATCTCCGGACAGTCATATGCATTAGCTTGCGGGGTGGCTGCGTATGAGCCCGAGGTGGCGTGTTGTTGTGATACGAAGGGTAGTACCGCAGGGATATGGGTGGGTGGGGGTTTGGTAATTGCCGGGGTTGTACGAAAGTGTAGTTTACTCCCTAGGCGGGGCTACGGTGGTGTCAAAGGCACTTGGTTCGCTTCCTGTTTTGCCCTTTCCCCGCTTGCTTTGAATCTCCCGGGACAATCGCGGGAGGTGTGGCCTTGCTCTTCTCCATGCACGAAACAATACTTTGTTTCCTCTCGCTTTCGACCAATTCCGTCCCTTGGTCACCCGGGCTTTGCCTCGGGGCTGCCCCCGGATGGAGGTGGATGTCTTTGGTGAAAGCTTTTCTTGGTTTTGAGTGCCTCCGCCGAAAGTGTCTACTATGAATACTTGTTGCCCTTTGCGCGCATCTTTGGTTAGGTACGCCTTGTCCACCTCTTTGGTTGCTCTTTGCTTGTTGCTTGTTTTGGTTTTGTTCCTCCAATCTTTTATGATAGTCATTGTCCGATCTACACCACTTCTCAAACCGCCGCACAATTGCCGCATGGTAGTTGGTTTCTTTCGCGCCAAGTGTGAGGCGAATGGACCTATCGCGGAGGCCCTTGATAGCTCGCGTCTATCGCGACTTCATCCGCACATCGGGTGCCTTAGCCTTGATCTGCAGGAATCGTTGAAAGTAGTCTTTGAGGGCTTCGTTGTGCCCTTGCTTGCACCGAAAGAGGTCCATGGAGGTAAGTGATTCATCCACGTAGCCCTTGAAGTTTGCCAAGATTTTATCACGTAGGTTCTCCCAAGAGTAGATGGTGCTTGGCTTCAACATAGTGTACCAGGACATGGCATCCCCCTCTGCTGCAATTATGAAAGACTTGGCCAAGACTGCATCGTCTCCGCCAGCTGATGCTATAGCCGCCTCGCACCTCATAACGAACTGATGTGGGTTTGTTCTACCATTGAAGCGCTGGAGCTGAATGGGTTCGTACTTCACCGCCATGGAGTGCGCCAGTAACCCTTCGCACAATGGTGATTTTGGATCGAAGGTTCGAGTGCTAGTCATCGGAGGCACCATGGTCGCAAGGGGGCCTTGCGCCGAGGGGAGGAGGCACCACGGGCGCAAAGGGTCCTTGCATCGAGGGTGTTAGATGGGTAAAGTTCGCCAAGTGCGCAAGGATCTGAGGCCCCCGTAACGGGCATGTCGGACATGCCGAGGATCTCGGCCCGGCAACAACGCCATCCGTTGCCTCGAGCTCGCTGCTTGGGCTGAGGCGTGTTGTGCTCTTTGTGCTCGAGCGAGGGCCTCCCCCGCCTTCCTTCTCGTGAGTTGCTGAAGTTCGCTTCATAAGCTTGGATAGCGGCGCGGCCGCCCGTCTGCTCTTGGTGTGGCTTGGCGTGTTCACGTTGACCGTCACCGAGTTGCTTTTGGGGTCGATCTCTCGTCTCTCCTATGACGCCTTTGCGTGAGGTCGCCGCCGCCTCCGCGTCCTCCAACCGGAGGTTCACGCTTGCTCGACGCAGGGCCCCCATGTGGAGTTGCGTGACGCCGCGCCCCTCGCCTAGGCCTCGGCGCCCGCAAGGCCGCAGGCTCTCGACCGAAGCTTCGGGGAGCAGATCTTTCTCTTGCCGCCATGATGTGAAAATTCGTGAGGAGATGCTTCGGGCCCCACGGTGGGCGCCAAATGTTGGAGATGCAGTTCGAACACGGGCATTTAACCTTCGACGACGAGGCCTTGCGCGAGGTCTCCGAACACGGTAAGACCTTCGCGACGGGCGGAGCCTTGCGCGAAATCTCGAGAGGCCTTTATGACTCCCCTCCCGCCTCGAACGATGCTTCGGGCGGGCGCGATGACGTAAGCGAAACGAAAGATGACAAGAGAGACAAATTAGGGTTTCACTATTTTCTCCCCAACCGTCTTTACACCGTGGATGCCCCTACTTTTATAGGCGCACGGACGCCCTTTGGTCCAAATACAAGAATGCCCCCACGAATATTCCTTGAATATTCTCTACGAATTGTAGAAACCCGAGGGCATCCCGGTCATCCGTCCCAGCCACTCGTGGGAGAAAGGAATCGCCTCGGTCCGGCCCAACCAAGCTTCCGACTCCTCTTGTGCACTAACGGGCCGGCCCAAGCTGCGCGGGGGCCTTGTGCTGCGCCAGGGGCCTTGCGCCCGTGCTTCGCTTTCCCAGCCGCGCGCGTTGGCCTTGGCGTATTCATCTCCGATCTTCGATATTTTGTAGTTTTGGCCTTACGCAATCTTGCACGAAGGTTCCCGCGTAGAGGCCCTAAGCGAAGGTCCTGCACGAAGCTCTTGGCGCGAAGATCCAAGCACGAAGGTGAGCTTAGCTTATTGAACCCCTGCCTTGCGTGATTTTGCTGCCAAGGCACTTGTGTGTTCCGCCACGGAGCTCTCTTGTGCATTCTTGTGCGAAGGCCCCAACCAAAGGTTCCCGCGCGGAGGCCCCTTTGCGCATTCTTGTGCGAAGGCCCCAAGCGAAGGTTCCCGCGCGGAGGCCACCTTGCGCATTCTTGTGCAGCGGTTCCCGCGCGGAGGCCACCTTTGCGCATTCTTGTGCGAAGGCTCCAAGCGAAAGGTTCCTCAGGCGAAGCCACCTTGCGCATTCTTGTGCGCGAGGTTCCCGCGCGGAGGCCACCTTGCGCGATTCTTGTGCGAAGGCTCCAAGCGAAAGGTTCCGTGGCGGAAGCCACCTTGCGCATTCTTGTGCGAAGGCACCAAGCAAAGGTTCCCAACACAAGGCCACTTTGCGCATTCTTGTGCGAAGGCCCCAAGCGAAGGTTCCCGCGACGGAGCTCTTGGCGCGAAGGTGAGCTTGGCTTGGCGAAGTTCCTGCATTTAGAAGTAAACAGAGAATTGACGAAGTATTCTCATTCGTTAGCGCAGTTCACCTTACTCGGTGCACAGGCCCAACAGTCATTATATCATTGCAATGCAAAAAAAATAGTATCTATCAACTAGCTGTTAGCAGGCAAATAGTGTGTGCTAGTATTATTTTGTTATCATAGCAAATAAATATTTTCTCCGTTTTAATTTGTAGTTCACTTTAACTTTTCTACGTATATTACTTTTTACTATGTATCTAGACATATAACTAGGTGCACAAAAAGCTAAAGTGACCTACAGTTTAAAACGGAATTGATAATTAATAAGTTCAAGAGAAATTAGCACACGCCGGACGTACACAAAAAGCAGAGAATGAAGTTTCACCTCATTCACACTGCTGGTCTTATCCAAAATGCACAACCAAATTAAGAGTCCAAAATTAAACTATGACCATCCATGGAATTGAACACGCGCTCCCGCTCGTCACTTCCCCAGGCCGGAATATATAGCGCATCATTCCTGTGTGCCCCTACCACGTGCGCGTCATCTCCAAGCAACTTCCGCACGCATCTCACAGCAGATCGCACGGTTCACGCGCGCCCTCCGTACCGCACTCGTCACGCTACGCGTACGGCCGTGACTTCACATAACAACTGGACATGTTGCCGATAAAAGCGGCGAAGCTTCCCCGTCGTACGTGGCGCCCTGCCATTGGTGGATCGTGCTGGAGCTTAGTTCGGTGGCGAGCTTGACCTTGACTTGAGGTCAATGCAGGCATCGATCGATCTCTTCTACACAAACACAAGCTTATCGATCGTTCTCTCTGCTGGCATGCATCCTGGCGCCTATAAATACGTTGCCATTGCTTGGCGTCAAAACATTCGATACAAGCTTAGCTTGCTTATTATTCGACCAAGCTAGTAGCTAGCTGTTTGTGTGGATAATCGATCGGACATGGCCACCACCACGACCGAACGACCGACGCCGGCGAGCAGTAAGTTACTGCGGTTGTACCTGTCGTCGCTGTCGACGGCGAGCAAGGTGATCGTGAAGCATGGCGGCGCCCACCACCACCACCATCAGCAGAAGCACCGTGCCGGCAGCGGCCGGAGGAGGTGCGTTCGGTGCAAGACGTGCGGCCGCGCTGCCTTCCCGACGTTCCAGGCTCGGCGGCCATCGGACGAGCCACAAGCGGCCGCTGGTGGTGCAGCGCCGCGGCCTCGACCTCCTCCTCGGTGCACGCCCAGGGAAGGGCCCTGCGGCGGTGGCAAGCGACGTGCACGGTGCGGCAACTGCGGCGCCCGTGTTCCCCACCGGGCAGGCGCTCGGTGGACACATGCGTCGACACAGGGCGGTGGCGGCCGCGTTCCATGTCGGCATCGTGCATGGAGAGGGTGAGACGGCGACGAGGGCTCTTGACTTATCATCTGGAGAGCAGGGCGACAGCGAGGATGATGACGTGGAGCCCATTAGGTTATTCAAGTTCATATGATCGATGAACGAACGGTGACGGTGATAAGTATCGTCATCAAAATTTACTGGAGGACGACGGACTCCTTTCAAAGTGTGGTTGCATATGAAACTACACATGCTCATTACCCCATGCGTTTGTAAATCGCTAGAGGTTTATTTTATTTTATTACCAACTGTAGTGCAATCAAAATAAGAACATAGTCATGCATATATATATTTGGGAAAAAAAAATTTCTAAGTTTAACATTAAAAGTTTAATGGATACGAGTATACCAATACAATTACCGGAAGAATCAAGATACTATGAATAATCACTCTGCAATTCTTTTTGAAATCTAACGATTCTTTTTTTTAATATATACGTGTCACATTCACAAGTAATAAACAACCAAAGGAATTTTAGTCATAAGCAACTACAACTCACTGTGACACCATAGCCATATATGTATATTTTGGTCATGAATTGACTTGTAGTCCAATGGTAAGACAGTCCAGTGGGGACGCAACCCACACCGGTGTTTAAATCCAGGTGCTCGTATTTTCATGGATTTATTCCAGGATTTTTCGGGCGCTATGCATTAAGTGGAAGACAACGTGTTTGGTGTTCACTACAGGAAACTGCTGCCCATATAGCCGCCGGCGAAGCCTTTGCCGAAAGAGTGCTGCTCGCATAGAACCGACGGGAATTTTTACATGGAATAGGTCCTATGCCGAGCACCGTAGACTAGAACTCTCGGCAAAGTCGTTGCTGAGCACCCTGCCGCGCCGTCATCGGCAAAAAGTAGTCGCTACCGCCGTTATAACTGGTGACAATTATGACTTCCTTTGCTGAGCACCGCCCATTTGAGCGGTCGGCAAAGAATTTGATTTTTTATTTACGAATTCTTTGCCGAGCACCTCCTCTGTGATCACTCGACAAAGAATTTAATTTCTTTTATTTACGCAATTCTTTACCGAGCACCTCCTCTGTGATTACTCGGCAAAGAATTTAATTTTTTTACTCAATTCTTTGCCGAGTACCTCTTCTGTGGTCACTCGGCAAATTATAAATTTAATATTTTGTGAGAAATTGTTTGCCGAAGCGCCGGTGCTCTCGGCAAATCTCCCATCTTTGCCGAGTGGTGCTACCTTTATGCTCGGCAAATCTGGGAAGATGGGTTTTGGAACCTTTTCTTCCCAGGTTCGCCGAGTACAAATGCAAAAGCGCTCAGCAAAGCAACCTTTGCCGAGAGCCCCACTGGCAAAGACTATAAAAATATCATTTTTTTTTTTTGCTTTCCACCTTGACAAACAAACAGAAGATTTCACCATGGGCTTCAACAGTCGAAGCGATTGCATCCTTTGCAACCAACAACCAGAGACGCTGGACCATATCATCATTGGGTGCTGTTACAGCAAAGAGGTGTGGCATATATGTCTATCTAAATTGAGGATTTAGGACCTTGTGTGGGTTCAGGAGGACCAACTCTTCCATTGGTAGCTCAAAGTCAGGAAGCACGTTCCAAAAGGCTTGCATTGAGATTTCAACTCACTGCTATTGGTTGATTTGGAATGAGAGAAACCCTAGAACATTTGATGGAGTGGCTACCTCGCCGGCAGATTTGGAGGGACAGAAACTGTCACAGTCCGGACGAACTCCCGGCGACTGTGAGGGCGACGGTGGGCGGCGATCGGCGACGCAGGGGGGCGCCGGTGCGGCGGTGGCGCACGGCAGAGGTGCGCGTGGGGTGGGGTGGCGGCTAGGGTTGGGAGCGAGACCCTGGGAGCCTGAACACCGAAGCTGTTGGGTGTTACCCCTTTAATTTTTCTGATGGATTACAAATGATTACAACTCTCTTATAGTCTGGGAAAGACTTGCACGTGAAGTAAATCTAATTTATTTTCTATTCTATTTCTCTTTTATTCCCTAAATTTCTATTGCTTGATGGCGAAGTTGATGATGGTGGTGACGGTGACCGGCCACTGGGCTAGTGCCCTGCGTGCGCCGTGGGCCCATGGCCCCTCCTCTGATGTGCTGTGACACTAACTCTATGCAAGTTTGCATATATAGTTTTTCCGCTGGATTAGATTTCTAGTAAGAAATAAAGACGAGCATGTGCAGCACAAACTATATATTGTGCACTGGCGTGTGGCGATGATGGAACCCAAACTAATTTTGTATGAAGACCTGATGGAGGATATCGATCACCATTTACTATTGAGCTCTGATCTGCGATGTATGATTGCTGGGTAGTAGTATATAATAACCTCCCTTAGTCACTCAAGGAATGAAGCAAGACAGATATGCATGTGGACGCACGTTTCCTCCTGGAGGGAGGCAGGATGATGGATAAGCTCAGCGCTAGTACCAGTGCAGCGTCGAGTAAGTACCTAGTCTTTGCTGCTGACTGTGGAGAGTGGAAACTGTAGTATATATTGGGTGTTCGAGAGCTAGTCTGAGTCGCCAGTCTCAGGTCAATGCAAATATAACATCTGCAGAGTTAGTTCCACACGTACTCAGTACACGATTTGTGCCAAACCCAGGCCAAGTTCGTCTGCATATGCGCAAGTCTATCTGTCCGCTTCAGTTGTTCACCAGTGTACGTACGTCACCAAGCTAGGAGCGCCATGAGTCATGCCCATGACGATTGATGGCGCATCATATATATCCAACACGTTAGACACATAAGCTACTAGGTGATGGCCTGCATCGCCCAACCCTAGGGCGACTCGGGCGGCAACCACCGGCGCCGCCACTCCCAGCCACCCCCTTCCCTTGCCTCCCCGCCGTCGCCGGAGCCCAACGCCGGCACAAGTGCTCGCGGCGTGTCGACCCCAAAGCGCCAACGCCGTTCGCGCTCCTAACCGGGCGGCCACGCCGCCTCTCACCTGATCCGACAGCCTTGAGGCCGGATCCGTGGCCTCCGGTCACCGGTCCTCCTCTCCTCGCCGCCATCGGAGGGGCTCCCGGTCCTTTCCTGTCGTCCATGAGCGCCACCACGCGGGAGCAGTGTTTGTCGAGCGGGGCGCGCCGCCGTGGCGAGCCGGATCTGGGGCGCCGGCGGCGGATCTGTGTAACACCCGGCCCAATTTGGATGTGGCCCAAGTGGGAGCCTATGAGTGCAGAGTGCACATGTTTAGTACCACCTTGCTGGTTAAGCAAGGGTGGAGCCAACTTAAGCCTTTTGCCTTCCAAATATATCACCTTCGGGTTAACCCTTTTACACGAAGCGAGGACGAAAATGTAAGCAAATTGCTATGTGTATGCGTGCGCGCCCCTCGGAAGGGCTGTGCGGTGCGGCTTTGGAGGGCAAGGTGTTACAAATGGTATCAGAGCCGATCCTTGCGGTTTCACGGGTTGGTGTAGTCGCAGCTTGTTCGGGCATGGGGTACATGTGCCGACACCGGATGCACGTGACGCGTGGCCAAGAGGGGAGGTCCTGGTTAAGTTGGCGCCGACGAGGACGTCGAGTCCTTTGAGGGGGGTGTATGTAACACCCGGCCCAATTTGATGTGGCCCAAGAGGGAGCCTATGAGTGCAGAGTGCACATGTTTAGTACCACCTTGCTACTTAAGCAAGGGTGGAGCCAACTTATAAGCCTTTGCCTTCCAGCCATATCACCTTCGGGTTAACCCTTTTACACGAAGCGAGGACGAAAGTGTAAGCAAGGTGCTATGTGTATGCGCGGCGCCCCCCGGAAGGGCGTGGCGGTGCGGCTTTGGAGGGCAAGGTGTTACAATCTGGGCCCTCCTTGGTCGATCCGTCCTGTAATGCGAGGGCGGGCCTCCTCCCCGCCCGGTCTGGATCGGAGGTCGACCACCCCCCCCTCTCGGGCATCAGCGCCGGCCCCATCCACCATGCTCCCCATCCACAGCGGCAACTCCTTGTCGGATCTTGGGGCTCCAAGATACTCCAGCCCGGCCCACCCTGGCGGCAGCGATATTGGCGACGTTGCGGGCGCCGTTTTCCTTCTTCAAGGTGTCGCTGTGGAGTTCCCGAGGTTCGAGCGCTCAGTGCTGGTCGTCGATCCGTTGCTTTTCAGCGTGGTCGTCGACAGGGGCGAGCCGGGGCGACTCGGGCATCTCCGATACACTAGCTGCCACCATCCAGGTCCACCCTGGTAGCAGTGACAGCAACGCCCGCGGGCGCCGTATTCCTTCATGAAGGTGTCGCTATGGAGTTCCCTGTGGTTCGAGCGCTTGGTGGCTAGCCGTCGAATCGTTGCTTATCTTTGTGCAGCGTGGTCGTCGTGCCCAATGGAGGAGGTCGAGGAGGAGAGGACAGGGTCGCTGGTCGACAGTACCGAATACTCGTCTTCGCCGACACGACGACTACAGCCGTTGCTCATGCATTCTAACAGTGAGCAACGACTTCTCTTTCTCTGGTGGCAGGTCCGGTGGCGGTGCTCGGGTCTTCCTCCCGCACAAAAGATCGAAGCTGGCTATTCCAAACGCCAGCGATAGATCACGGTAGAGGAGCATTGGTGATGAGGGCACACAATGCATGGCTCTCAATTCTTCGACGACATGGATACTGTGTGGCGCGGTGGTTACCTTCTACATCCAATGAGTGTCTCTCAAGTTTATTTTGGTGCACATTGTTCAAGGCATGGTGGCTTCAAGAACACTGCCATGAAGCAACATCGATATGTTTAGCACTGTCTTGAGTAGTTAACTTATTTTTTGGATGTAGTTGACCTTTAGTACGGATATCTTCATGTACTAAAGTTTTTAATTTTTTTAGATGATGTAATAAGTTTGGCTGTGTGTGGTCACGCAGAGGATTTATACTGTGTGCATTACCGCAGAGGCGGAAATTTAATTCCATTATTAAAAAAAATATATCTATCTGTTCCTTTCCGGTAACAATCCATAGAAATCTCATTGCATATCAAACTCTACAAAAAAATCTCATTGCATATTGCAACACCACAGACAGACACGTATCGACGTCTGAATCCACTACCAAAGAATTCAAACTACATCTTTGTCCATATTCCGATCCTAGGTTGAGCATATAGGTCCTCGCATGCATATAGTGTTATTATCCACATCTCTGCATCCAAAAATATCATTGTCTTTACATATTGGCAGCCAAACATATGCATCGTGGAACACATTTACTCGTTTGAAAGTGGGAAATTGCTGGAACCGATGGATGACCTGCTTTGGGAACATGAATGATGCGGATGAAAGGCAAGCAGCATGTGGTGCAACACTTACACGCCATTCATCTGCCAAAGTCGTGTCTTCAGGCATCCATGGTCATAATCAATAAACCTGTGTACTATATCTCTATTTAATGCGGCGTGCATCACACTGCCAACCAAAAACAGGCAAAATCAGCGGTTAGTTAGTAGCTAGTACGTGTACACTTTTGATAAAATAATTAAAATAAAAAAAAACAATTTTTTTTTTTCAAGTGCACGCCTAGACACGTTTTTCATTAAGCGAAAAGAGTGTTACAAACTATGGTCGATCCGGTAACACGAGTATTACCCGGATCACCACCCCTACTTCTACTGGATCTTACACTTTTTTTGACGGAATCAGCAGGGGAGCCCCTACCTATTTTTTTTTTTGTATTTCAATTAAATGAAAGAATAGTTTATGTACAGAATTACAGAGCAACCAGGCTCAAAAACAAAAAAAGAGCAAATCAAAGCTAAGTGAGGCTATCTCTCCAGATATTAATTTTGGTTTTTGCTTCCCTTGGACTTGATATACACCAATCCAATTTCATGAAGGAACCAACCCTTCCATGTATTCAGATTTAGTCTCCCATTATCAAATATTATGTTGTTCCTCATTTTCCGGATGACCCATGAGGCTGTGATGACAATTTCCCTGAAGATGATATTGTTGAATTGTTCTCTTGCCTGCAGCATCATGTCAAGAGGAGAGATTAAGATCCCAAGAGATTGACAGCCATTGCCAACACTCTTTGCTGAATTGACATCCAAAGAACAAGTGGATGGAGGTCTCTTCAATACTCTGATTGCAGAGGACACTTCTGAGCTATTCTCCTTTGCTAGAAAGCCCAAATGCTCAATAAAATTTCTCCTGAACAATGAAATGGATAGGGTCTTCAGCCCCATGCCCTTGCCCCAAATTGCAGCAGAACAACTCAATGAGTTATTAGAAACACTACAGGAAGTGGAATGGTCTGACATTACAAATGACATCTGGTCTTATTCCTGGGGCACAGACGTTTACAAAAGCAAGAAAGTCTACTCTATTCTCCAAGATGCAAATCCTACCTCCCCCCTATTTAAATGGCTATGGGGATAAGTACCTTGGGTAATCACAAATTCTTCTTTTGGTTGCTGCTAAGAGACCGACTCAACACGTACTGGATCTTACACTAGCGATTACATTGGGAAATTAGCATGCATTTGATCCTTTTTCTCTATAAATTTAGTGAGACTTTAGATAGTTTGATTGACTAACAAAAGGGCTGTAATTGATCCTTTTTCAGGCCGAGGAAATAGATAAGAGTTTCAAACAAATTAAGATATTGTTATCGCTGGAAAAAGGCGTGTCATGACGCTGAGCGGCTGAACCACGCGCGAACACGAATCCCCGGGCCCGCTGCGGCGAAAAAGCACCGAAGCTTCGCCCTGCATACGTGGCCCGCTACCATTGGTCATGCAAACGTGCTCAGTTGCTGGCGATTTCAGCTTGACGTTGACTTGAGGTCCGGTCAATGCAGGCATCGATCTCTTGCAGCTCCACAGCGTTTGGCATGCAGCCTATAAATACGCGATCATTGCCAAGCATCGAAACATTCCATACAAGCTTAGCTTGAGAAACATCGTCTTATTGGTACGTATTGTATTAAGCACGTGCTAATCATACACTACCTGTTTTCACGTGATCTAGTCCAGTATATCCATATACGTACTCACCAACCTAGCTAGCTCTCCATCGTCTCTCAAAAAGCTGTGGATCGATCGGATCGAACATGGCAACCACCACGGCCGAACGACCAACGGCGGCGAGCAGTAACCAGCTGCTGCTGCGGGCTGTACCTCTCGTCGCTATCGACGGTGAGCAAGGTGATCGTCAAGCATGGCGCCGCCCAGCATCATCAGCATGCTGCCGGTGCCGGCGGCGGTGCGTTCCGGTGCAAGACGTGCGGGCGCGCGTTCCCGACGTTCCAGGCGCTCGGCGGCCACCGGACGAGCCACAAGCGGCCGCTGGTGCGCGCGCACGGCCTGAACCTCCTCCTCGGCGCACGCCCTGGGAAGGGCCACGCGGCCACGGCCAGCGACGTCCACCGGTGCGGTAACTGCGGCGCCGTGTTCCCCACGGGGCAGGCGCTCGGCGGACACATGCGTCGACACTGGGCCGTCGCGGCGTTCGATGTAGCCCTGGCCGTGCACGGAGAGCGCGAGACGAAGGCGAGGCATTTTGATGCCTTGTCTGGAGAACTTTTCCAGGCCGAGAGCGAGGATGATGTCGCGGGGCCTGTTAGATTATTCAAGTTCATATGAACCAACGAACGGTGACACGGTGATCATCAGTATTATCAGAATTTACACATGCTCGCATTATTACCTCATGCGGCGTTTACATCGCTTGAGGTTTCTTTTATTTTATTACCAAACTGTCAGTGCAATAATAAACGTACATATTCATGCATATATATTTTTTTTGAGATTACACAGTACAACGCAAGCGCTCAACACGCACGCACACTCACCCCTATGAACACACGCGTCGCGCAAACCCTACCCTATGAGCACCTTTGAAGGACTGAGCCGGCAAATCTTGAAGTTCGAAGTCACCACCGGGCGCCTCGCTATTGACGGGGACGTCGCCTACCACTTAATGCATAGCCGGAAAATCCTGAAATAAATCCAGGGATAAAGTGTCGCACCCAGGATTTGAACCCTAGGTGGGAGCCCCCCCAACCAATGGCCTTTACCATTGAGCCATGAGCCCCTTGACTTCATGCATATATATTTGGGAAACAATGTCTAAGGTTTAGTGTTTCTGATTTTTTTTCATTAATTACATATATATACATCAATACAATTCCGGAAGAAGATATATACTATGAATAATCACTCTTCAATTCTTTTGCGAAATCTAGTGATTATTTTCTTGAGATATATTTGGCACATTGACAAGTAACGAAAGCGTAAAAATACCAAAGGGGTTATAGTCATCTGCAACTAGTAACTGTATATCTATATGGAAGTATTACCTCCATTCCTAATTATAAGACGTTTTGGCTTTTTTAGATACATTTCTTTTACTATGTATCTAGACATAGTGTGTAACTTGGTGCATAGCAAGAGAAATGTATCTAGAAAAGCCAAAACGTCTTATAATTTGGAATGGAGGGAGTACGGGCTAAGCTCGCTTTCGAAAACTGTATATCTATATGTACGTCAGACACTTAGACTGGACCGCTTAGTAATCTCCAGTTCAGCACATATGGTGTTCAAAGAAAAAATTGCCGAAATTCCGGTATTCCCATCCAGGACGAAAAGGAAACATACCTAAATCCTAAACCCTACATTGCTTCACCTTCTTTATTTTCAACAACAAAGAGCTGGATTCTTATTAATTAAGCACACATTTAACCTTTTGGTGGTTTCATGACTTTCACTCATTGTATGAATATGCATAAACATGTTGAGTACTTAGTAACAACAAAAAATACCATCAAGGGGCTCACAGTTGGTGTGGTAAAGGCTACTAGCTGCGGGGCTCCCACCCGGGGGTTCAAATCTCGGTTGTGACACCATTTCTTTGAATTTTACACTGGCGGGTACTCCCCTATAGTTTTCTATTAAAAAAACAACAAAAAATACCCAAAAAGTATATTGTAGAAGAGAATCTCTATTAAAACCTTAGCAATTTTGGTGAAATTTGGGTACTACAGCGGCTGTTCTGAACCCTAAATCCCAATCCATGGGTGGAATCACTGTGTGCAGCCCATCCACCTGTCTTTTCTTCCCATAAGTCCCGATAACAATGAATCTATACCCTAACCTAGGTAAACCGCCTTGACTAGTAAAGTTATCTAAAGCTTCATCGTCGTACTACGGTTGTATGAAACATAATTGTGATAAAATAATACTGAATGAAAAGAAATTTGGTGAAATTTGGGTACTACAGCGGCTGTTCTGAACCCTAAATCCCAATCCATGGGTGGAATCACTGTGTGCAGCCCATCCACCTGTCTTTTTTCTTCCCATAAGTCCCGATAACAATGAATCTATACCCTAACCTAGGTAAACCGCCTTGACTAGTAAAGTTATCTAAAGCTTTATCGCCGTACTACGGTGTATGAAACATAATTGTGATAAAATAATACTGAATGAAATGAAATGATAATAGTTTTACTAGAGATCTAAAATGAAATTTAACTTACTATTGTTGGCAATTCTGTATGGTCATGGTTTCTAATACACAATTGACACAAAGTGTGTAAACATGAATAAATATATATGAAATTATTTAGTTAATTGAAGTAATATTGACTCCATGAGGTATATATAGCCATGCCTTTGAGATCAAAGGAAAACACAATTATATTCCCTATATTCCAAAACTTAGGTCATTTTAGTTTTGTTTAAAGACAAATGTATGTATCTGACCTTGTTGCATTGATCAAATATATAGAAAATTTTACGAGCATCTAGTTAGTTTTCACAGAATACAATATCATGAAATATATTAGATGATAATATTTCTTTGTACAAATTTTAGCCAAAGATTTAGAAGTCTTTGTCATAAAAACAAGTTGGAGGATACAAGGCGCGCTGATCTAACACTTGTAAAACTTGTAAATGTAGGTTAATTACTATATAGTTCTTGATTGAGTTTAACACTTATAACTAATTGTACGTTATTAAATTTTGCTACATCAACTTGTGACAACAAATGATTTTGGTTTCTTGATAAGCCATTGCTTTTGACAAGCAGAACAAACACACAGAAGGGCCTTTAATTTCTAAGGGGTTTACATATTATTGACGAAGCCATTTGCTCAATAGTACCCACACAAAGCAGAGTCGTCACAGTGGATTCAATTTGGTGTCGGTTGTTGCAAACGAGGCAGCATCAGCTGAATTTCCTGGAAACTTCGGAGGTGTCACTCAACAGCGACAGTACGTCGTGCGTAGTACATGAGTTCCAAGTTCAGAGAAACTTCCAAAAGCTTGTCTGTTGGCTATACAACGAACATGAATGCCACCAGCAAGTTTTTGGATATGCTTAATAACAAGGTACATCTTTGGATACCTTTGTGCCCAGACTAGCTTGATGACCTATGCAAGACTAGGTCTTAAGCTATATCAAGATATATGTATGCATTCCGTGATGCTGATTCATTTCTTTCCCTAATTAATATTCTTTTCATACTACTAGTACGTTGGTAATAAGGTCAGTCATTGTATAGTTTTCTTAAAAATCATGGATATTAATAAACAAGCTAACATGAGATAATTAAAGTTTCATAGGATAAGATGAGCTTCATGGATATACTGTTTCCAACAACACAAACACATAAGAGTATTGGAAACTAAGCCTGACACCGGCAATTGATTGATTGCATTACAGTTCTTACACCCTATTAAATTGTTTGATAATTATTGGTACTAACTGATAGTAGTTGTTGGATAGGCTGGTGTCCAAGTCTCAGATGTCCTTTGTGTGCACGAATAATGATTGAATAGAAAATACAAAGACGTGTAATATTAGCAGTTATTGTGCACCGTGTACGTTCTGGTATGTACGTAGTACACGTCATTTCTTAATAATAAGAACGCGTTGATAGTATAGTCGAGATGATCTCTTTGTTTGCACTAGCCACTAGGACTGGACTGAATTTCTCAGTAAGTTGCAATGCATGCAATAGTTAAGCCGTACGCACCGGATTGTAGGTTGCTAAAATATAAATACTCTACATTAATTAATTAGTAGTAGATAGTAAGGCTGATTAGTAACGTTTAGAGCAGTCCTAATTGTACAAACTAAACTGCTCCATGGTAGGCACGCGTCAACAAACATCACACGTAGAAACTAATGTTAGAAAATTAGGATCGACTAGATGCTGATCCAGTGGGTAATCGCTTTGCATTTGGGATAAATCGATGAACACATGACTGGATACAGAGAGGGAGTGAAGAAGAGAGGAGAGGACAGAGAGATGCACATACGGTCGGGATTGATGGAGGAGGAGCTCGCCATCTGGGTCGTCGGTGAAGGAGCACAGGTCGCCGGCGTGATGTAGAGGCGGACGGCGGCGCTGGTGGGTCCATCCCGTCGCTGGCAGCCCTTCCCTCACGATCGGACAGGGTTTGGAGGTGGATTGGCGGCTGTAGTGGTGAACCTCGTGACCTAAACCGTGGTCCCCACCTCCTCTTTATAGGGCTGCGCGACAGGGGCCCACCAGCCCTGTCTTGGGCTGGACGCCCCCGATCAGGGCGTGAAACTAAGGGCCCAGTTGACCGTTGGGCCAACCGGTGGAGATCAACCTAACATTCTCCCCCTTGATCTCAACATATACTTTTAACTTTATAACATTTACTTCTTTTCTTATTCCAATACAAATTGGTGCATAGAACTGCCTCGTCGTCACGGTCAATCGCCGATGGACTCAACAGCTACAATACACGTCTCTGTTTTGAAACAGCTTCTTTAACATTGGGCCCTTTGTTGTCCGGAAGTCACAGGCCATACCATAAACCCATGTCGACTGTGTGTTCTCTGAACGCACTGGGCGGTAAGCCTTTGGTAAACGGATCCGCGAACACTTTCTTATTCCTTATATGCTCAATACTTTCAATATGATTCCGGACTTTCTCCTTTACAACGTATAACTTTGTGTCAATGTGTTTGGCAGCACACTTGACCCGTTGTCATAGGAGTAAAACGGTTAAATGGTTATTGCTGTTGTCAACCATTATCAACTCCGGGTAAAATTCTTTTGGTTACCTTTGCCTGTCCCTGAAGCCTCATAAGAAGTTATATCAAGTGATGCATCATCAGTAACACCACAACGTTTCTTTGGAGCTTTTCCACAACAAACTCCAACCGCGAGTCGGTGACTAGTGTGGAACTCACTGCACATCTCGCCAAATCTCAACATTTTGTACCCACAACTATATGAGAGTACTTGTTCTTTCTTACTCGATATGAGGCTTTCAGTACTTTACGAAATTGCAATACATTCTTGACTCCATTCCAGTGATCTATAGCTGGACTGGACTTCTGCCAAAATATCCCTGGATATGTGAACTCTGTAGGGTAATGACACACTTGTGCTTTCATTAAGCTTCCAACAGCCGCTATGTGGTACCACATATTTCTTTGATCTATTTCACATTCATTCTTGGAACACTAAGGTTCCCAAATCCATTACCCTTGACTATAAGAACAGGCATAGGTTTTATTTCGTTACATACTTTATTTCTTTAGAATCTCTTCTAGGTATGCCTTTGCAACAGTCCTAATACCCCTTTTCTTCTGTCTTGGTGAATTTTCAATTCCTATTATGAGAGACATTTCACCAAGACCATTCTTGTTGAATCTCAAGGACAAAAACTTCTTCTTTAATAGTAGATTAGCACCACTACTAGCAAGCAAGGTGCTATCCACATGTAGGATTAGGATAATAAATTTTCCATTCTTAAACTTCTCATAATATTGTGTCCTTCTCATTCACTTTAACCCAAATATTCTATTGACTTTTCAACTTTGAACTCTACTTTCTAAATACTTGCTCTAACCTTTAAATCATTTCTTTAGGCGACATCTCATATGTTCTTTTACTCGCATGACAAAACCATTAGGTTGTGCCATGTATTCATTTTCATACAAATCCTATTAGGGACTCCATTGTCTTTACATCCATATGATGTAATTCAAAACTATAATGTGTCATTGACTTTCACCGTAATCAATTCATTCTCTTTATATAACTATTCTCACCACTAGTGGCGATTTATATCTTTTCGTATTTCCTTTGGAGTCACATTGCGTCTTGTAGACCCATTACATGATACCACTGTTTTGGCTCCAATAGAAATTACTTCTAACTCCCAAATATCGTCGCCGGGATTCTTTAATTTCATAACTTCTTGCCATTTAGACAAGTGAGTACTCCTCATGGCTCTTTAGACAAGGTGGGATCACCCTTCATTTTAATTTCCTTAACATAGACTTTATAGTCATCGAGAAAAACTGCTTTTTCTCAATCTTTTGAGACCTTTTAGGGTACTTAGCTATTGGCACTTCTTTAATATGGGGTTATTGTTGCTCTTTATTGCACAGAGGCAATTAATTCTATAAGATCCTATATCTAGGATCCTTGTTTACTCAATAACATGATATTTTAAAACTTTACATACCATGCTCCCCCGCATTACTCCATCTTTTTAAAGACAGAGTATCTTCACTTTTCTTATTTGGGTTGATCTGTTAAACTCGTATGGCGCCATAAGCACCACTTTAATAGCTATGAAATTTTTAGTATGCTATCTTCCTATCGGAACTATAAAAGTCCGTGAATTTAGCCATTACTTTCTTTAGGGTATAACTATTATGACAATTGTACTCCCTCAACGATCACATTCATCTTTTATAGATCACTTCTCGTCTTCAATGCACAATATGCACCGCTTTATCTGAACTATAGGGGAGTGTCTTTTTTAATCGTCTTTTCTTCTTCACATCTTTTGAATTTATCTCATATTTCTCCCCCTCGAATGTGGTATTAACTTTTCTACCACAATTCAAAACTATTCAAACTCTTGTGAAGGAGGAAACTTTGATTACTTTATTCATCCACATGATTATATCATGTAGAATAAAATTAATTCTCAATTTATATGGGAGTACTTTTTCCTCGTTTCACTTCAAGAACGTAGCAAAGTCCTTTATTATCAATACTTTTGCAAGTCACACTCGCACGTTATTCTTATCGGAGGTTCATACATAACTTTCTTTTCACTTTACACTCATGAAGTGCTTAATGTCAATTCTAGGATAACACAAGAGCTACCCATACTTTTTCTCGCTTAGTACGAGATAGGCACTATGTTAACTTTACCTTGCTGTGCAAGGTAAGCATTGTGCCAACTTTACCCCGCCATGCGGATATTTTCTCAACCTTTTTCCCGCCATGCGGAATAATTCCCTCGAGGGACATTAATGCCAGGATTGGCTCATCAAATTTAGAAATAAATCCAAATATTCTCAGAACATACATGCTCAATTCAACGTTGGTCAAATTAAACATGAATGTGATCTTTTACAACTCTTATCATAATGATCGAAATCAGAAATACATTCTTTCATTGATAGTACATGAAAAACATTTCTCAAACTAAACTTTAATATCAACTTTGACGCCATTGGCGACTCTTATTCAATGCTTTATCATCTTTTTTCTCGAGTCATAAATGACCAGCTCATTTTTTTCTCGCCTTCAAGACTCAAAACATGAAGATCATTGTCTGTGAATATTCAACAATAGTCAACAATAATGAGCATGAAATTAACCCTATGTTGATCCGGTCAAGACATGCACATTAAACTTTAAATATCTTTTAACCTCAGTATTCTATATCACCGTTGGGCGTAAATAGAATAAAACATCATTCTTTGTACATCAATTCTACATCACCGTTGGGCGTAAATAGAATAAATGTATGAAACTCAATAATCTTGAAAGCATATAATCGCTCCTCTCAATTAAATTCTTCCGTTGGTTAGAATTTAATTAAGAGGATGTTCAACTTCATTTGCAGCGGAAACATGAAAATACTTTTCTTTTATCTTTATTTGTTCTCTCTAAATTCAGAGATTTACACTTTAAACATAAACTCATTAAATTACAATATTGTTATCATCAACGTTAGTCGAAAAATAACAATACCATAATTAACTTTAAAGAAATATCTTTATTTACTCAAATATCTTTCATCTCCTATAATCGAATAGAGAATAAACATAATTTCTCTTCAAATTAAACCTCCCGTTGGTTCGAATTTAATAAGAAGACTTTTAACTTTGCAGCGAAACTTTAACAATTCTTGAGAAATAATTATTCATGATCAGAACCATCTCTTTGTACTCATCCATTCTCTAGACAATTTATCCCGTTGGTTCAAAATTGAATAGAGATAAAACATTTAAAAATCATCAACATATGCTTCAGAAAAAATGAATAAAACTAAAACATGGCCTACACTGTGTAATTTGGCCCGAAAGCCTACTCGGCCCAGCTGCCCATTTCATGTACGTTGGCAAAAGGCAGGCCGAAACGCAGCAGCAGACCCAGGCCTGGCCCAGCGCGATCGATGCTTCTTTGCGGCTCATGAGGCCCTTCTTTTTCCCTTTTTTTTTTTAATAGGCCGAAGGCCCATCTTTCCCGCACTGGACTGCAGCTCTGCTGTGGCCCGGAGGCGACGACGGCCCAAGGCCCAACTAGCGCGTTATGCTTTCCCCTCGCGCCCCGCCACAAAATGGGCCTGGACCGGGATTCGGCGGCCTTCAATCTAGCCCGAGCAACACCGGCCGTTGATCGTAGGGCAACCGCATCTAATGGCCGGGAGCGAATTTCGGAGGACAAAAACCGGTAGCCGGCCGCCTCCCCCGTAACCCTAGGTGCATTTCTCTCCTTCTCTTTTCCCTCGCCACCGAGAATGGCGGCAATGCCGGCGCCCGCGATGAATCGACGGTCGCCTGCGTCGCCGGTGGTGGCGAGGAGGCGGCCTCACTAGAGCCACACGCGGCTCCCGCCTCTTCCCTTCTTTCTTTTTCTCTTTCTCTGTCAAGCCGAGCGCCGGCGGGCGGAGAAACGGCGGCGGGGGCCGGCGGCGCTAGACGGCCGTGTCGGAGCACGCGCCGTCGACTCGACTCCTCCCTCTCGGCCTCTCTCTATTCTTTCTCTCCTCCCCCCACCTCTCCAGTGCCACGCGAGATGAGCGACAAAGGAGCAACGGCGGTGAGGTCGGTGGTGGTGCCGCCGCACGCCCCTCGCTGGTGTGCGCGCTCACCCGACGCTGAGCGTGTCGCCGCCAAGTGGTGGTGTTGTGGTGCCCTTTTCCTCGAGGAGGCAAAGTCCGCGCGGTAGCGCGACCTCCCTTCCGGCGGTTCGGGTTCATTCTTCCCGCTTATGATGGCGGTCGACGATAGGTTAGGTTCCTCCCTTTCCCGTCCTTTGCCCGATCCGAACCGAATCGGTTGTTTCTTTCGATCTTTTTTTCTACCCGAACCGGATCTACGCCGCTAGAACAACCGAGCTCGTGATACCGTTGTTAGAAAATTAGGATCGACTAGATGCCGATCCAAAGGTAATCGCTTTGCATTTGGGATAAATCGATGAACACATGACCGGATACGAGAGGGAGTGAAGAAGAGAGGAGAGGACAGAGAGATGCACATACGGTCGGGATTGATGGAGGAGGAGCTCGCCATCCGGGTCGTCGGTGAAGGAGCACAGTGTCGCCGGCGTGATGTAGAGAGGCGACGGCGGCGCCGGTGGGTCCATCCCGTCGCCGGGCAGCCCTTCCCTCACGATCGGACAGGGTTTGGAGGTGGAGTGGCGGCTGTAGCGGTGAACCTCGTGTGACCTAAACCGTGGTCCCCACCTCCTCTTTATAGGGCTGCGCGACAGGGCCCACCAGCCCCGTCTTGGGCCGGACGCCCCGATCGTGGCGTGAAACCAAGGGCCCAGCTTGACCGTTGGGCCAACTGGTGGAGATCAACCTAACAACTACATCACAATAGAGGGTTTTTTCATGTAATAAATGTTTCTTCTTCCTTTTATCTCTCTCCTACTCCCATAGCAGGAGGGGGCAGAGGAGCATTAGCAAGAGCGACGAAGGTAAGAATAAGAGAAAGAAACCAGCAGCACAAACGAAGGCTCCAAAGAAAAGCTCCATCGATCTCAACCGTGCGAGAGCATCTGCCAAATTGAAGTTAACAACAAGAGCTCTTTTTACGGTGGTTGGGGTACTTCCCGGTTTCTCTTGGTTTCTAAGTAAGGATGGTAACGGGTCGGGTTCGGATCGGGTGGAGTCTCCGTGCACCCAAACTCGAAACCCAAACCCAACCCAAAACCGATTCGGGTGGAAATCCAAAACCAAAACCAAACCCGCGGGTATCCGAAACCCGAATAGATACCCAAAACCCGTGGATTACCCGTGGATATATATACATATATTCACATGTATAAACAAGAGACAACAAATAATAAATATTTTTATGAGCCAACTTTGAATAAACTTAATTATTTAAGTAAACAAATTATTATTCACATATTATAAACATAATTTTTAATTTCAAATGATTTATTTCGGTATCTATTGGATATCCACGGGTGGAATACTAAACCCGAACCCAAACCCGAAACCGAACCGAACCTGAACCTAAACCAAAAAGTTTGGGTGAAAAAAACGTACCCAAACCCGAACCCGCGGGACCCGAAAACCCGCGGATTACCCGCCCTAACCCGACCTGCTGCCATCCTTATTCCTAAGTAAATAATCAATACTAATTAATTTTTTAAGTAGAAGGTTAATATGGTAATTGTGTGTCCCACCTATCCCTTGCGGCCTTGCCCCGTCACGTATCCCTTCCCCATCGCACGGAATTCCCATCGCACGAGGTATCCCTTATTCCCTTGCCCCCGTCATCGCATCACCCTTGCCCGCGTAACCTAGCCGCCGCCGCCCCCTCACCCTTGAAGGACTCGAGGCTGGCGCTGACAAGCCATAGCCGAGGTGCCACCGGGCCGGGTCGCCGGCGGCGGACTCGGAGGAGTCCGTGCCGGGGAGCCCTCTTCATCCTGCGCCCGGCGACACGGCGGGGGCGCCCGCGTCCGTCGGCCGGGGCGGGACAGCGGACTTCATCCCGCCCGGCGACCACGGCCGTGGGCGCCCGTCCCCCGCCTCGCCCTCGCGCCTGCCCGGCCGACGCCGGGTCCCCGCCGCGAGGACCATGGATCCCGATCCGGCATCACCGGCGACCCCGCGACCGGGCCGCCCTGCGCGACCCAACCCCTCCGCCAAAGCTGCGGCGAGGAACACGCCCTCCCCTTCCCTACTACATCTCGATCCGCCCCCCTGCCTCGACCTCGCCTTTGTCACCAGCGGGCCGCCGCCACGGCAGGGGAGGATCCGAGAAAAGCCGTGTCGGAGAAATTGGGAGGGTCCGAGAAAAGCCGTGGTCGGAGAAAAAACGTTTCGACTTTCAAAAAAAAAAAACGCTTCATGAACATAGTAATTCCATCATCCATATAGTACTCGAAACGTTATACTCCAAATACGCATTTACCGTACTACCCTTAGTTACATAAATAAATTACGAAATTATAATTATTAATTACGAAATTATAATTATTTTAATCTTTGTTTGATCAATTTTAGTATGCACTTAGTGTATATGGGCCCACCATTTAATATGCACTTAGTGCCCTCCCGTTCCTCTAAAGTTGGTTCCACTTGGTTCCTCCGCCTTTTTAGCCGCTTCGGATCGAGGCGCCGTGAACTGCCTATTTTTAACAACCATTGTAAAAAGGTCTAACAATAATTCAAAACGTGTACAAATATACCACTACAAATAAGCTCAAAGCAGCTTGC
Source organism: Hyparrhenia diplandra (assembly GCA_015847255.1). Lineage (NCBI taxonomy): Eukaryota > Viridiplantae > Streptophyta > Magnoliopsida > Poales > Poaceae > Hyparrhenia > Hyparrhenia diplandra. Next base: position 69,076 of record JADLZK010009587.1, on the reverse strand, counting down.
GTTAGCATAAGGCCCACGCGTGCGCGGAGTGTGGGCTGGGCTTCTCTACGGGCCAGGCCCTTGGCAGCTACATGAGAGGAGGCAGCGTGGTTCGTTTCAAAAAAGGAAAAAGTCTACTTTTTTTCCCCAACTTTTGCGAAAGTCGATTTTTGGTCCCTCAACTCTAAAACCGGGACAAAAGCGGGTCCCTCAACTTTTCAAACCGTGCAGATTTTTAGTCCCTCGGCGGGTTTGGACGGTGGTTTCCTTCACAAACTCGGTTTTGCTACGATGGCGTGGTTTTCGTTTTTCTCTTTTCTTATTTATTTAAATTGAATCTTTCAAAAATCATAGTAAATCACAGAAAATTCATAAAATAAAAAATCTAATTTTGTTGGACTCCACATAAGTAGAGCTACGCAATGAATATATAATATGGTATACTTTAATATAAAATTTTTGCTATGAAGGTTTTGCCTTTTTCTTTTATTTATTTCAGCTCAATTTTTAAAAAATCATAATAAATTATAAAAATCATAAAAATTGAAAAACCAATTTTGCTAGACTCCACATGAGCATATTTACACAATAAAGATATATAGGTGTACTATTTAATTTATTGGCCAGATCCCATCGATCATGTTCACGGCCGCAACGTACGTGCGTGCCAGACGCAGAGACAAAAAACCTAGCTAACCTAACCCAGCTAAAGAGCCACAAGAACTACGTACTATGTTATTAAGCGCCTCATGTGGAGTCCAACAAAATTGAATTTTTTATTTTATAATTTTTCTGTAATTTACTATAATTTTTTAAAGATTGAGCTGAAATAAATAAAAAGAAAAAAGGCAAAACCTTCTAGCAAATACTTTGTACTAAAGTATACCATATTATATATTCATTGCGTAGGTCTACTCATGTGGAGTCCAACAAAATTGGATTTTCTATTTTATGAATTTTCTGTGATTTACTATGATTTTTGAAAGATTCAAATTAAATAAATAAGAAAAGAGAAAAAACGAAACCACGGTCACTGTAGCAAAACCGGAGTTACTGTAGCGAAACCGCCGCTCAAACCCGCCGAGGGACGAAATCTGCACGGTTTGAAAAGTTGAGGGGACCCGCTTTTGTCCGGTTTTTGAAGTTGAGGGACTAAAAATCGGACTTTCGCAAAAGTTGAGGGACCAAAAGTAGACTTTTTTCCTTTCAAAAAAGGAGGCAGCGTGGTGGGCCTGGGCTTGGTACTACTACAGAAGAGCAGGAAGCCTATAGTGGACCTCGCACGGGTTGTCTTGGTACAGCAGAGGCCCAGGTCGACGGCCTCCTTGCAGCTGCTCGACTTGTTCGTTTAATTAGATCAATCATATTCTTCTAATATTTGTATATGTCACAAATTAGTGCATGTCATCTTTACATATATCCTAGGACGATATATATCGTCATCTTCACTAACTTTTTTCAGAGTTTTAGAGCTAAAACTTTTTTTTTAGAGTTTTAGAGATAAAACTGACTGTGTGAACTAACCAGGAAAAAAATGTTTTCAACGTTGTTAGAATGGTAGACCGAATGTAACTATACTTTTATAGACCTTTTTTTATTATTATTTAAGAAACTGGAGGGGTTTGACCCCTACTGGAATTTACTAATAGAAGAACTAACAGTTTACAGAACATTTTCAAGAAATAAATAAGGTCAAGAGAATGTAAAGAAAATTACACAAAAGTCTTGTAGCCCTAAATTATTTCTTGGATGAAAACTGAGCCACCTTTACTTTTAGCTTAACTAGAGGAAATCCATTCCTAAAGATCGGCTTGCAACGCTGAACTGAGTAAGGGATACTCTTGAAGATGGCATCATTGCGTGTCTGATAGACCAATACATTATGATATATAATAACTTCCACGAAAAAAAAAAGGTCATCTGAGTTGTCCTTTAATTTGAGGCTTTCGACAACGAGACATGGATCTTTTTATTGTTATTAAAAAAACAAGACATGGATCTTTCTTTCACACAGACGGTCCCAGGCTGCCTGTCTGTGTAGATACTGATTTTTTTCATATAGCCGCCGCCACCGTGTTTGATCAAAATACCAAATATGTGTTTGCAGTAGCTTCTAGAGGACAATTGCTAGCATTAAGAATGACTGAGAGGCGGCTCGTGATGTGTTTTCCACACCTGCTACCAGGAGACCTACCTTTACTTATTGTATTGTGGTTTGAGCACCGTGCAGTCGAGTCACCAAATCAAATTGAAGCACACACCGGCCTGCGTGCCGATCCTTCCATCACGAAAATGAATGTATAAATAAACAAACATGGGTGTGTGAGTGTCGTGTCGCAAATTTCAACGCGAGAGCGAATATATCCAGCAAAAATCCCCTCCTGGTGTGAGCACGGACGGATCCGGCCGCCCAGGTGCTAGGCACGAGACGTACAGTCCACGTTCCCGTTCTCACTAGCTTACCTTGTCCCTCTGCCAGGTCCTGCGCCTTCGCTTTCGTCGTACGTTCTCGTTTTGCAAGAAATTAAATATAGCTAGGTGTCATCAAAATCAGTATACTATATGAAAGCTCGGAAACTGTTCAACATTTGCTGCATCTTTGCATCGTGACGTAGGATCAAAGCACAATTTGCGGCTTTCCTGTGATGCTTTCTTTTATCTAAATTGGTAGAAATTTATTCAATAAATTGAAGCGGAGTATTCTAAGTCTCATGAAACTATCATTTTCTGAACCGGTTTTATAAAACTAGCTCGGGGTGCAAAGTAGCTTTTGTGTGTGAACCCATAAACTAATAGGTCATGTTTTTAGCTAGGTGTCGTAGGAGCCAAAAAAAATGACCTATTTGTATTGCCGCTTTCTCAACCAAAAATAATAATATTTGCATTCAAATGAATGGTGGTTCCTATGTCACTACTACCTAAACAATTTTGCGTGATTTCATTTACCATAGCAGGCAAATGTACCCGTCAACGTAGTGGGGTCACGGTTAATACAAGATTAATCGTGACATGTGCTTTTTGCTTGCCACGGTTAATAAATTAGAAAAACAAAAAAAAAGGACCGCACGGGACCATATCTGGGCCGCGTGGGCCTAGTTCTGGGCCTCACGCCGCCACTGTCGTGATCCACGCCTGCCACTGCACCTGGCCCGCCGCCACAGGTCCAGCATAGATCCCCGAGCCTCAAGCTGCCGCTAGACCGCCGGATCCACCGCTAGACCGACGGATCGGGCGCCGCTGATCGCCCGAATCCGCCTTGGCGGCCGGATCCACCGCTCGACCGTCGGATCCTCGCCGCTCGACCGCTGAATCCTCCATGGCCGCCGAATCCGCCATGGCTGCCACGCTCCGCCCCACGCGCTGAGTTCCGCCTCGATTGACCACCAAGGAGAGCCGCCGCGTCATGCCTCTAGGGTTTAGGGTTTGGAAGCGGCCAGGGAAGTGTGTAGAGAGAGAGAGAGAGAGAGAGAGAGAGAGAGAGAGAGAGAGCGGATGGGATATATATATATGGCCCGATAGGGTGGGGTTTTGGTTTCGCCGTGGGCTCAAGGGTATTTTCTAGGGCGGGCCTATGTAACATGTCCACCCCCATAAATGGTTGCATTTTTCCATGGCGGGCCGTTTATTAACGCCCACCACGGTTAATCGATTTTTTTGTCACAGGCAAATGTGCCTATCTATCTCGAAAAATAAAAATGTCTGCCCTAGTTAATCGGGCCATTAACCGTGGGCGACAAAACTTGTATCCGCTACGGATAGATTTGTGGGTGTCACGTGAGAGAAATTCAGCACCGAAAATACAAAAGGTTGGTGAATGAGACTAGAAACTTGTGGTTTTATATTGACTTAGTGTATGAATGCCATACTATTCTCTCTGAAATTTATTCAACAGTATTCAATTTCTTTTAGTTCTCTTGAATCAATTATCTTACAACTGTATTTTGTTTTTCTTGAATTTTAAAACAGACCTGACGATATTTCCATATCTGTCCAAGCAAGCAATTTAATTCGAGCCATGCACACATGTATGTGGCCCAGGCAGTACCTCCATGTGTCCTCGCCAGACCTTGACCAGCGGGCACCTCCTGCGATTGTTGCCTAGCCCATGTGGCAGCTGCTTCAAAACCACGTTGCGCGGCCTCATCAGAGAACAACCAACAAACAAACCATGTCACCTGCTTCCGTTGCCACCGTTGTCGCGTGCTGCATTGCGGAAGCAGGACTACTTCCCGGCTGTGCGGCGGCGGCGGCGGCGGCGGGGACACCGCCTCGGAGGCAACTGTTGCATTTTGTTTTTGGGGTAAAATGGTCTTTTATCACTCGTTTAATACGGTTAAGTGTCAAAACATGACTAGAACCTACCAAAAAAATTTTTAGGGTCAGATAAGTTTTTTTTAATATAAAAAAAGGTCATGTACCTACACTGCAATTTTTCTAGGGTCACGTAGATAATTGTCCCATTCCTCAGCGGTTCGTGAAAATGTTTATGGAGCCGCTATCGTCATCAAAGCACACGGCTCGCGCAAGCTGGTCCGAGCAATAGGTTAACGTGGCGCCATCCTGTGAGACACGTATGGTCGATGATGACCTAAATTAGCTTCGGTACTTTAGCTTTAGCAGATTCGTCTTGCTTTATGCCTTAGACGATGTAGGTTTACTTTTCTGGTCGCAGGGACCTAAATGTTCGCCAATCCTCTTTGGAGGATTGCTTTATATCTTGGCTGCTATAATATAATATACGTTGTTGTTTGTAAAAAAAAAAAAAGGCGGCTCGTGATGTGTGTTTCCACACCTGCAACCAGGAGACCTTTATTCTATTGTGGTTTGAGCAGCGTGCCGATCCTTCAATCACGAAAAAGAGTAAACAAACATGCGTGTGTGAGTGTTGTCGTGTCGCAAATTTCAACGCGAGGGTGTTGTCAAAAAAAAAAAAACGCGAGGGAATCCAGCAAAAGGTTCCCTCCGTCATTCTAGCTAGCCACCGTACGATAGCGAGAAAGTGACTCCAACGTACTACCAAAGTTTTTCTGCCCGGCCGCCCAGGTGGTAGGCACGACACCTACAGTCCACGTTCCCGTGCTCACTACCTTACCTTGCCAGGTCCTGCCTTCGCTTTCGTCGTACCTTCTCATTTGGCAAGAAATTAAATATACGTGTCTCAGTCCCCGTTCTCAGTACAGTACTATATGAAAGCTCCAAAACTGTTAAACATTTGCTGCATCTTTGCATCGTGACGTAGGATCAAAGCATAATTTGCGGCTTTGCTGTGATGTTGTCTTTTATCTAAATTAATTGGTACAAATTTATATTTCATGAATTGAAGAGGTGCATTCTAAATCTCATGAAACTATCATTTTCTGAACCTGTTTTACAAAACTAGCTCGGGGTGCAAGTAGCTTTGTGTGTGAACCCATAAATTAATAGGTCATGTTTTTTAACTAGGTTTCAGAGAATTGTTGCTTTCTCACGAAAACAAAAAACCCTATTTGCATCCAAATGAATGGTGGTTCCTATGTTAACTCCTAGCTAGCACCACCAGAAAATATTGAAAGGCTGGTGATGGATTGACCTCCACCCCAACTGCACATAGGATATAGAAATCGCACCTCATTCTTGACCCAAACGAAAACGGTGAAAAAAAAAACGAGACCCAACCTAGGAGGAACTAGGTGCAACATCCCCATGGAGGAAAGGGGACGAAGCAAAAGATCAGCCACCGCCAAAGCACCAATGCCAGCATTTAAAATAGCAACCGCCCAATAACATCCCGGCAGAAGAAACCGAAGCTCCACCACCAAAAAAACGACGGGCGAGCAAAATCAAAAGGCCAATGCCTCAAGACGACACCGACGAAAGCGCATCGAACCCTACTCTATCTAGATCTACCGGACTAGGAGGAAAGATGTACACCGCCTGCCTCCCTCCCGATTCCCCATCCCCGACAATGCCGGAGCAGCCACCGGAGTGGAGGGGGGGACCGGCCGAGAGCGACACCGGACCCACTTGCCTCCGAAGTTGCCCTCTCTCACCAGAAAGGGGGAAGGGCCGAGAAAGAGGAAGATGAACCACTACAACAACAAGATGCTACGGAGTTGTTGTTTTCTCGAAAAGCAACAATGCAAATAGGTCATTTTTTTCTCATACGAAACCTATATCTAGCTAAGGGCAGACCGTAATTAGGAAAATAAATAGGATATGCTTGTAAAAGGTATTCCAATCTATAAGAAAACCTTTTAGAGAGATTGCTTGCGATACAAGTCCCACTAGCCGGGCTATATAAGTAAGGGGTCTGTAATCTTTCAGGCAAGAAGCAAATAAAAGAAAATTTATCCCAATCTCTCCTCTCTCCCCTCCCCACGCCAAGACGCCCCTTCCCCTTCACCGCCGCCGCCGCCAAGCCGCCCCCCCTCCTCCCTCCCTCCACGCCCGACGCGACGCCGCGCCCGACGCCACCGCCTCCACTACCCTCTCCTCACCCAACGACCGACGATCTCGTGGTCGCCTTCCAGCCAAATCTAGTCGGGTTCCGACAAAAAGCACCATAGTTTGGTAATAAGAATGAGTTTGAAGTCGAATAAGTCCATCCAAATCGAGTAAAGTTTCTTTTTGAAAGAATGTGTACTCAAGAATGAAAGTATCGTAGCAACTCCCCGATCCAAGTTTGTTTTATCATTTATATGTTTTGCTAAGGGACTAATAAAAGGTAAGGTTGGGGGAGCTTGTTCACGGTAGTTATTGTCCACTTTTTACCATGAAATAATAGAACATTTGAGGACAAGAACAAATAAAAGATAGGGTTTCTTCTAATAATTTCCACAAGTTTTGTATGCACTCGCTTTTACAGTGTGAACTCGAAAACATCGAAAAGGACCAAATCAAGGTGATTAGTATAATTTCCGTGGATCTAAATGAGAAGACAGCTCACGAAGGTCGGGGCCCACCTGGCCGACAAAGGGGGCCGGGGCGGCACAAAGGGCGGCCGTGCGGCACCCCCGGTGGAGCCACGTGTCCTCGCTCGAACCTTCCTACAACCGACCTATGGAGTAGATCTAATCCGTCCCAATCAAGTCGGTTTGATCCAAGGGCCGAGATTCATCCTATGGGGCTATAAAAGAAGGGGCGTGGCTACCCCTTGACATCCTAGTTCAAGATCGAATATCATAAACCCGAAGTTTCGTAGATCAAGTCCAGAGCCATAAACCCTAGTTCCTCGAATAGTTCTAGATCTAGAGAGATTAGCTACTTAGTAATATATTAGAAGGAGAGCCAAGCATAGGAAGGGTTGAGCTTCTCGATAATCGGCAAGGTGTTCATAGGTACATTGTTATATCTTTTGATATATTTATATCTTTGATATATTCATTACTCACCGATCATCTATGATATTGTTCTTTATCTTTATTATATTATCATTTGCTTTGTCTATTGTTTGCTTTAATATGTCTACTATAGTTATTTATTTATTATGGATTGCATGCTTAGGATTGTATAGCCCTCATCTTGTAACGTGCAAGATAGGTGTTATAACTTATGAAAGCATACCGCTTATATATGTTATATCTACAAATACCAGCTATATGCCGAGTCGTGGGGTAGTTCGTAGAGGTTACAGCTCTATTGAGTCTTCTATAATCCTCCCTCCGTATTTAGTGAACGGTAGGTCGTGTGTCGCGAAGAAGGTGAAGATCTCATTATTGAATCATTCCCAGTTGGTGACCCTTAAGTTTGATATGAAGTAATGGTAGTAGCCATGATAGCTAGATGTTTGCACTAATTAGAGTTTAGCAATAACATGTGATGATAGTTACACATAGTAAGTTTTCCTTATATTGCCCATGTGAGTCCTTAGACTAGAATATTCTCGTTGAATTTTATCATTTCATGATGGCTTGATCCCTCAGATTTATCATTATCTTATTTATTATTATTTCATGTGACATTAACCCCGTTGTTGAGTAGAAGCATTATCATTATTGGTTATAGATATTCCATATATAAGGACTTTATTAGTGTACGTATTTAGTAGCTAGTTTAAGTTGTCTTCCCCCGTGGATATGATACTCTTACTCATTTAAAATGCTACAATGGTATTTATTATTATTCGTCCGCTTGTAGAGCCTTGTTCTATATTCTTTTATCTTATTCAATTTTCTGCCTTGTCATATTATTTTATGCCATGTTATACTCTCTAGTTGCATAAGTAGGAATGAACAACCTCCTTTACTAGAAGTATAGGTTATCCTTTGACTTGTTTATAGTGGCTTAATGATTGTTATAATACCAAAGACTGCTTTGGGGTCATTGCTTTTATAGTGTTGTCACCTAGCATTAGTGGGACCTTATTTTTGGCGCCATTGCTTTTTACTATGCTAGTTAGCTATATTAGTGATGTCGTTAAGCAGTGTCAACAAGCAATTTTTGGCGCCGTTGCTTTTGCTGTGCAAGTTAGCTATATTAGTGATGTTGTTAAGCAATGTCAACAGGGCTAAGTCCCATGTAAGTGCAATCAAGCTCTTAGTCGGTTTTTGGCATTGATGACGACCGAATTAGGGGCTAATGAGATTTACGGAGATGATATGCGTGAAATAAAATAAGGAGTTGATGTACAAGTCCAAAGGCATCTCATGAGCTAGATGATGGTGTTTCCGGATCAAGGCGTTTAAATTCTTTTATATTTTGAATCTTGAGTTTAGGAAATGTCGTACTATCAAGAGGGATCCAAGGACTCTTGGCTACATGTGGGCAAAATGCTCAAATCCAGCCACAAACACAACTCCAAGCCAGAACAGCCATCAAACAACACATATTCACTCTTCGATGTCTAGCACCCGCGGGTAAGTTGTTAAATGTTAAGTGCGGCAATGCCACACTTAAACCGACCGTTGGGACCTTCGGGTATAAATACCACTCCTACCCCTCCCACAACAGCCACCGTTCACTTCATCTCCTACCTCGAGCAGAACAGCCAGGAACTCACCTTTTGCTCTCTCTCACTCCTCCATTGAAGCACCTTGAGCTCCCCACTCAATCTCTCACTTCCCACCACGGATTCTTGAGAGAAAAGGCAACAAACTTTGATTGGAGATTGAACTACTACTTCCCCCACTCAAAAGAGCATTTGGTTCATGTTTGGCCGGAACCCTAGGATTCTTAACTCTTGGAGCTTGCTCCTAGATGGCTAGACATCACCCTTGAGCTTGCCCCCTTCGTGTGGCAGCATTGGAAGGTTTGTAACCTCACACAAATCAATACATTACCGCACATCTCTAGGGTTCGCTCCCTAAACTTGTGAACGATCGAGGGAAAAACCAAGCCTTTATGACAAGCTAAGCCTTGGGTGGCAACCTCAACAACGTGGAAGTAACCCAAATTGTTGTGGCGATGGTGAACCACGGATAAATCCTTGTGTCTCTTGTGTTCTTTACATTTTTGCATATATATTCTTGTGAGCTAGGGTTTCATCCCGATCTACTTTGTTGCTGTGTTTCGAGAGTTTTGGCAACCCTTTTGTGAAGTATTTGTGTGCGGGAACAAGGAGGAACCACGAGCACCAAACTCCAACTCGATTCACTTTGGTGTAGTTTCGGTTCCACAACACGCGGTAGTGCTACTCGGTCACGTGGCAATGCCGCCGCACGCCGCTAAGCCTTCTATGTTACTATTTGCTACATGCGGCAAGCTTGCACCTACACGCGGCGAAGCCCGCGCATTCTCAGACCGATAGTGTTGTTTGAGTTTTGACAGTCGATTTTAGGTGGTCAGCCTATTCACTCCCTCCCCTCTAGGCTTTCATCGATCCTACTGTGTGGTATCGAGCTAGATGCCTCCAATACGCTTCACCGCGTGAGGTATGGACAAGCCGGGAGGGTTCAAAAAATGGAGCCAAGTCCACCATCCCCATGGAGGATGGGGAGGCTAGCAGCAGCGAGCTCTCCCTTAGGACTGCTAGAGAGAGCACTCTCAAGGGGGATGCCACCGACCCCGAAAGAAAAGCAAAGAAGCCAAGCTAGAAGGCTTGCAAGAAGAGAAGAGCAAGAAAGAAGGAAGCTTGAAGAGGTAGCTAGCATCAAACTTGCCGAGAAGCTTCAAACGAAAAGATCAAACAAGAATGATCCGTGGAAGCAAGAGCTGCTAGACAAGCAAAGAAGGGAAAAGAAGAAGCAAGAAGAAGGCACGGGGTCAAGTGAGCTATCAAGTAGCTCAAGATGGATATGATGATATTTCCTATGGCAAGAATTGATAAGAAACAAATATAGTAAAGGTAAGACTTTAAAGAGTTGTGTTAAAAAACCAACAAATTCTCATTTTTGGAAGAGTTTAATGAATATCAAAGACTGTTCTTTTGGATCTTGGCTCCTTCCGAATAAAGGATGGAACTCAAATCAGGTTCTCGTATGATACTTGGTTAGGTAATAAGCCATTGAAAGAAAAATTCTTGTCTTTGTTTAATATTGGTAGGAGAAAAAATGTTTTTGTAGCACAAGTGCTTAGTTCAGTCCCACTAAATATTTCCATAGGACGAAATTTAGTGGGAGAAAATCTAAATGCTTGGCATAGAATTGTTGCATCCTTACAAGACATTAATTTAATCGAACAAATGGATGTCTTTATTTTTTTGGGGCTTAATGCATCTCGAATCTTTTACGCACAAGTCTATGTATGCTATGTTAATTAACAATGGTGTTAAAGTCTCACAAGATATCTCGCAAATTAAGGTTCCTATGAAAATCAAAATTTTTTCTTTGGTATCTAAAAATGGTGTGATTCTAACTAAAGATAATTTAGTTAGACATAATCGAATAGTGACAAAAATTGTTTTGTTTGCCACTTTTTGGAAACAATTCAACATCTTTTTTCGATTGTTATTATGCCAAATTCTTATGGTGTGCTATACATATACTTTTTTGGTTTAGCTCCACCAACTAATATGAATCACTTATTCATAAGGTGGTCAAAAATTGCAAATAAAAAGTATAATTCATTGTTATTAATCGAGCTGCTGCACTTAGTTGGGCAATTTGGTTGACAAAGAATGAAGTGGTTTTTGATAAATGTAGACCAAAATCTTTCTTGCAAGTACTGTTCAGGAAACGCATTGGCTACGCCGCCGGGCAAGTCTACAAAGTGGCATGAGGATTAGCGGGAACGACCGATACACGCTGCACAATATCTTGAGTCATTACGTTACAACTTTTTTACTCTAGTGGATGGTTATCTGCAAGACATATTGGTCATGTTTAGAAAAAACCTTATTTTTGCACCTGTCTGCAAACATATTGCAGCCGTCATCTTTTTTGTATTCTGAAATACTTTGGAATAATTGGCCTGATTCTTAATCCATTATCTAAAAAAAATCAGTTACCCTTGGACTGGTAATCAATCGGCACAGGCTCATAGTAGTGAATTTGCCTAAATGTTCTAGTTTCTAGGTCACAGAATCCTCCCCATCAGTAAGAGTGGCCTCCCCCAAAATAGGTTTTGCAGACGAGTTACAAGTTCTCGTTACATTACCCACACATGCAATTAAAACTGTCTTCAAGGAGACTACGAAGATCAATGAAGAGGCCACCACCAATGGATAGGTGTCTGGACGACGAGGTGTCCTTCAATTGAGCGAAATCGGTTTCAAGCACTATTTGTGTGATGCCAAAATGTTTTGCAGCCTCCTACGCCTGTTTGCATGCGACAGATAGCAAGCAGTGCACCATGACGGCCGTCATGATTGCTAACGATAAAGCCCCAGGCGCTGCACCGTCATCTCTTCCCCGGTGATGGTAGAAGTTCATTCGAGTCCTTAATTTGCATACTAAATGATTGAGGGCTAAATAATGCTGATTGGACCGCCACGCATCGGTCAACTACAAGGCTGCCTTTGCATAGGTGCAGTTCGCCATCATTATATTATCCGTGTGATGATTGTGTTCTGGCTGCTAGCAACGCACTAGGAAACAAGTTCTCTAGCTATTATATGTGTGATTCTGGCCGCCACCTTCATAATTTTTCAGTTGTCCAAGCTGCTAGCGCGCAACACACTGAAAAATGACTTTTTTTCAATTAACTAGAAAAATGAGTTTGCAGCCATTTTCGATCATCAACCACCTCCCGTTCATCCGTCATCAGACAATATTAGAATAAACTTGGTCAGACTTAAGATGGCGGATGAACGGGAGGTGGTTGATGATCGAAATGGCTGCAAACTCATTTTTCTAGTTAATTGAGAAAATGGCGGATGAACGGGAGGTGGTTGATCATCGAAATGGCTGCAAACTCATTTTTCTAGTTAATTGAGAAAATGGCGGATGAACGGGAGGTGGTTGATGATCGAAATGGCTGCAAACTCATTTTTCTAGTTAATTGAGAAAATGGCGGATGAACGGGAGGTGGTTGATGATCGAAATGGCTGCAAACTCATTTTTCTAGTTAATTGAGAAAAAGTCATTTTTCAGTGTGTTGCGCGCTAGCAGCCTGGACAACTGAAAAATTATGAAGGCGACGGCCAGAATCACACATATAATAGCTAGAGAACTTGTTTTCTAGTGCGTTGCTAGCAGCCAGAACAGAATCATCACATGGATAATAAAATGATGGCGAACTGCACCTATGCAAAGGTAGCCTTGTAGTTGACTGATGCGTGGCGGTCCAATCAGTGTTATTTAGCCCTCAATCATTTAGTATGCAAATTAAGGACTAGAATGAACTTCTACCATCACTGGGGAAGAGATGACGGTGCAGCGCATGGGGCTTCATCGTTAGCAATCATGACGGCAGGCTTGGTGCACTGCTTGCTATCAGTCGCAAGCAAACAGGCGTAGGAGGCTGCAGAACAATTTGGCATCACACAAATAGTGCTTGAAACCGATTTCTCTCAATTGAAGGAAGAAATCACCTCGTCGTCCAGACACACCTATCCATTGGTGGTGGCCTCTTCATTGATCTTCCGTAGTCTCCTTGAAGACAGTTTTAATTGCATGTGTGGGTAATGTAATGAGAACTTGTAACTCGTCTACAAAACCTATTCTGGGGAGGCCACTCTTACTGATGGGGAGGATTCTGTGACCTGGAAACTAGAACATTTAGGCAAATTCACTACTATAAGCCTGTGCCGATTGACTACCAATCCAGGGGTAACTTATTTTTTTAGATAATGGATTAAGAATCAGGCCAATTATTCCAAAGTATTTTGGAATACAAAAACAAAGTATTTTGGAATACAAAAAGATGACGGCTGCAATATGTTTGCGCACAGGAGCAAAATAAGGTTTTTTCTAAACGTGACCAATATGTCTTGCGATAACCATCCAAAGAGAGTAAAAGTTGTAACGCCGACGACTCAAGATATTGTGCAACGTGTATCAGGCCGCTCCCGCTGATCCTCATGCCGCTGCAGACTTGCCCGCCGACGTAGCCAATGCGCTCCCCGAACAGTACCTCCGCAAGAAAGATTTTGGTCTACATTTATCAAAACCACTTCATTCCTTGTCAACCAAATTGCCCAAAAAAGTGCAGCAGCTGCAGTTACTAACAAAGAATTATACTTTTTATTTGCAATTTTTGACCACCATATGAATAGGTGATTCATATTAGTTGGTGGAGCTAAACCAAAAGTATATGTATAGCACACCATAAGAATTTGGCATAATAACAATAAAAAAGATGTTGAATTGTTTTCAAAAAGTGGCAAACAAAACAATTTTTGTCAACAATCCAGCTTATGTCTAACTAAATTATCTTTAGTTAGAATCACACCATTTTTTTAGGTACCAAAGAAATTTTTTTATTTTCATAGGAACCTTAATTTGCCGTATATCTTATGACACTCTAACACCATTGTTAATTAACTTAACATATATAGACTTGTCTCAGAAGATTCAAGATGCATTAAGCCCCTAAATAAAGACATCCATTTGTTCACTTAAATTAATGTCTTGTAAGGATGCTACAATTCTATTTCAAGCATTTAGATTTTCTCCCACTAAATTTCGTCCTATGGAAATATTTAGTGGGACTGAACTAAGCACTTGTGCTACAAAAACATTTTTTCTCCTAACAATATTAAACAAAGACAAGAATTTTTCTTTCAATGGCTTATTACCTAACCAAGTATCATGCCGTAACCTGATTTGAGTTCCATCCTGAAGGAGCCAAGATCCAAAAAACAATCTTTGATATTCATAACTCTTCCAAAAATGAGAATCTCTGGTTTTTTAACGCAACTCTTTAAAGTCTTATCTTTAATGTATTTGTTTCTTATCAATTCTTGCCAAAGGCCATCTTCCTTTAGCAATTTGAAGAGCCATTTGCCTAGTAAACATTTGTTCTGTATAAGTAAATTTTGAATTCCTAACCCTCCTTGGTCTTTTTGGTTGGCATAAGATCTCCCATTTCGCTAATCTATATTTTCTTTTGTGGTTGTCATTTTGCCAAGAGAAACGTGATTTAAAAAACAGTTTATTTTTCTAGAACACCTTTCCGTAGTTCAAAAATAGATATCATAAACATCGGTAAACTAGAAAGTATTGAGTTTATTAAGACCAGCCATCCTCCTACTGACAACATTTTACCTTTCCATCCAATCAGTCTCTTTTCAATCCTTTCCTCTATAATTTTCCAATCTTTGTTGTTTACCTTTCTAAACTGCATAGGCAGACCAAGATAACGAAAAATGATACTTGCCGACTGCACAACGAAACAGCTGTGAATAAAAACCTTCTTGCTCTTTTCCTTTACCGAAGCAAAATATCTCGCTTTTATGAAAGTTTATCTTTAGACCCGACAGATGCTCAAAGGTGCTTAGTAAAAGTTTCATGTTTACTGCCTTTTGAACATCATGGCTCATAAAGATTATTGTGTCATTCGGTGCGAAGGATGGATAAACCATCTTGAATTTAATTAGGTATAACCCCTTCCACCTGGCCTGCTTTCTTAGCTTCGGCAATTAGCAAAGCTAACATGTCAACCACTATATTAAATAGTATGGGTGACATAGGGTCACCTTGCCTTAAGCCTTTTTTAGTTTGGAAGTAATTGCCTAACGTATCATTCACCTTAATATTAATATTTCCCACTTCTGTAAATCTTTTGCACCCATTAACACCATTTCTGTGAGAAATCTTTCATTCTTAATGTTTATTGTAAAAACTCCATTTAACCTTGTCATATGCTTTTTGAAAATCTATTTTAAAAATTATGCCATCTTTCTTTTTAGAATGAAGTTCATGTATAGTATCATGTAGAATCACTGCACCCTCCATGATATTTCTTCCTGGCTGTTTGACGAGATTTTGTACAAACTTTTCTCACACATGTGCATATACATTAATATGTGCTATCAAGAAATATTTTGTACTGAACGGTGTGCCATATATGTTTGTATGAGATAAGAGAAGCAAAGCTAATAATTATATATATTGGCTTTGGGTACGTATATATATATCGTATCCTCAAGATCAATGGTCGAGCTGACAGCCAGTATACGCATGGCGTCTAGCAGCTATAAGGAGAGGAGTGCATATATGTATATACTCCAAGTTACATATATATATATACACACATACACTTCAAGCATGTATGTGCTTATGACAAGTTAGTGTGTGTATGGCTGCACCTATACGTATGCATGTGCGCCAATATGAGATAAACCTTTTCAAACATGTGGAGCCCCACGTACTTATGTACGGTTGATAACGTGAACTAGGCAAGCAACGTGTCACGTACAATATATATAATTATACGGCAACCAGGCGTACGTGTAGTACACAACTACATGTCGAAGCCAGGCCCACGGATCAGCGGTAGGGAAGCTAATCTCTCCCGTAAGCTTCTAGAACCGAGACATTAAAGTGATAAGCACATGATGACCGGATATCTCTCAGACTCTCCAAGCGATAAGCACTGGATGGCCGGATATCTCGGCGGGGCCTCAACCGATTCCTGGCGGCGCTGCGTGCAGCCAAGACCCTCTCCTCAACCCTAGACGTAGCCTATAAAAAGAAGCCCCTGGACTCCATAGAGAGGACGGGGAACACACTTGCATCCAGGCGCCGTCAGGCTGCCGCGTGTGTGTGCAGAATGACGATGCAGATCCAGAGGCAGCCGTCGGAACGGCGCCACCACACGGTGCTCGGCTTCGTCCAGCCCGATCTATACCACGATGCCGAGCAGCTCGTCTACCAGCGCCAACGATCCACTAGATGAGGTGCGTCATGACCACGCCGCCGTCGGCCGGCCAGGCAGGCCACGGTCAAGAGAGCGACGACGACGGACGTAGAGGCGGAAGGCCATCTGCATCTACACCATGCATGTGTGCGTGTGAAGATGCATACAGGCTGACGATGGCTAGCGGAGCTGCCGAGAAGATCGAGATCCATCTGTGGGCAAGCCTCCGTCCAAGCCATCGTCAAGAGGGCGACGCGGACGACATCTGCTAGCTACGAGCGGAGCGCAGCTTTCACGTACGCCTCGGCAGCACCGAGCCACCGTGCCGCCATCGGCCAAGATCCACTCGTCCGATTGGATCATAGCAAGGGCAGCTGCTGCCATGGCGCCTTCCATCCAGTTCGAGAGGCAACCAGAAGGGAGCGCAGCTATGCGTTCTCGTCCGTCCGTGCGCCGCCGCCGACCAGGATCATCCGGCCCATCTATGTTCTACAGCAGCCAAGATCCATCCATGTGGTTTGCTCCACGTACATCGATCCATCTACCCCGACGTACGGAGGCGAGCCCTGACGCCATCAACGACGGCTCCATCTACCTCGACAATATGCTCGTGCCTGTCACTGCGATGCGGGGATCCTCAGAGCCGCGCCATCAAGATCAATGAGATGTGTTGGTGCACCACGAGGCGTCAGTGATGACTGATGACGCATACGTGCAGGACATGAAGATGGCTGGCTGATCATGTACGCCGGCAAGCTGGTTTCGGTGGTGCCGAGACGCAGCGTCGACGTTCTCTGCTCTCGGCACGTCGACTTTCTCTGCCCCAAGCCAGGATGCGCCGATCATGATGCTGGACGGACTGCCATCGAGCCGGAGGACACGCCCCCGTGCTAAGGTGCCAAGCCGCTGGAGGAGGTACACCATGATCGTGTACTCCGGCCCGATCTATGACGAGATGATAGGCAGCGGCCACAAGTTCATGCCAGCGCCATGCATATGCATGCAACCAAGCAAGCATGTGCATATACATATACAATCTCTGTAATGAAGGTCAGCCATGATCAAATGGCGGCAGAACATTTAATTAACATCTCCATATTTTGTATTATATCCAACATGCAGGATATATGGAGGGGATGACCATGGACGCCATCGACACAGACGACGGCGTTGAACAAGAACACACCAGCTTCAGCTACTACCACCACCATGCGCCAGCCCACGTCGACGAGACGGACAACATAGGCGAGTGCAAGTCTTCATCAACTACTACAACTTCAACTACTCCACATGATCAAGTTCCACGGCGTACCACGACGACGTTGCCGAGGAAGTCAAGATCAGTCCAAGCTACATCAACCATGCGAGTGCTACTACCACTACAACAACGTGCCGTTCGACACCGACGAGGCGAATGACATAGGCGGCGTGGCTAATACTCTAGCCACGTTCTACCGGCTCATGGACCGACGAGGCCATGGACACGCCGACGCCATCCACATCTACACCAACACACAAGCATGGAGAAGTGAAGCGAAGACCGACGACGACGACCAACGCAGCTTAATCGGAGGTACTCTGTGAGCCTGACTCACGGGGGTAATTAACTAGGAGCTTTCCGAGGCCCTAGGAACCATGAAGACCACATCGCCTATGTCAGAATGCCGCCAGCAGGCTATTCGTGGAGCGCATATGTATCGAGAACCTATGTTTGTATTTTCATTAAATATGAATAAATATGTGTTCTCGTCCTTTTTATTTCTTTTGTGTACTTTTAGTACACTCGGCACGCCCCCGACATTTATTTTTATTTCGCATAGAGAGATCCTCCCCTCTTGAGTGATTTTTCATGGAAACAATTGGCACGCCAGGTGGGACATGGTTCTCCTCCCATCTTTGCTGCGCAACAATGGTCGTCGTATTGGTCTTCACATATGCTCTCAAGATGGTGTTGTATTTTTAAGTTGGTGCTATCTTGGATGTCTTCGCTAGTGAGGCTCCTCATGTGATAGCCCTATATCATTTTTAATCACTTGTTTCGGTGCTTGGTGTTCCCATACACAGGTCCAAGATGGGTGTACGTTGCCTTGAACGGGCTGGAAGTAGGCGTCCAATTTCTGGTGCCAACAACTTCAACAAGACTAAGGCTGGTGTCCATGTGTTGGAAGCCAATGTTGCTTGCCTTGAAAAAGCAACGCCTCCAAACCCTTGTTGGACACAACAAGCAAAAAAGGGTACAATTCCCGTTAAGGTTAATTACGAGCGACAAGTGGCGAGCCTAACTAGTCGCCGGGGGCAGCTCCATCAAGTGGACGCAAAGATGCACCTTGGCACACATATGGGCTCCATCCATGCCACTCGACGTACGAAATGCGTACTAGATTGCGCCGGGCCCTGTGCCAACGTCTGGATCATGCACGTCAACGGGAGGCGTGCTTATCAACAGCTTCAGCGGCTTTGGTGCGGAGCAAACGCCGCCGAGCCGAGATGAGCGTTCAACTTGAGAGCCGAATGGCAGGGATGTCAAATCGACATTACCAGTGCAGGGGGCTGCCTGCCTGAGTAACCACGGCATTGAGATGCTGCGGCACGACGTCGAACTGATGCTAAACCTGTCGCCAGGCATGAAGGAGACGACGACGAGATAGCGTGATTGGTGCGGTGATGTTGTCATCTTGCCGTCAACAGTTCAACATCGTCGTAGCTGTCGGTTGATGGCTGTCGCCCTCAAGATCAAAGAAGGTAATATACCTGTCTTCCATGGTCGTGCACAAGGATGTGTGAGTGACATGTACATGCACGTCGTATAACCACTGTGCACCGAGCAAACAAAAGCAAGCCTCGTGCATGCATGGGCGCGCTGTGTTGTTGCTACTTGTCATAGTGAGGAGAGGAATCGGCGATGTCTACACGTCGGACCCTCCATGTTCGGACCTCAAGCAGCGGCAGCTCTCGTCTCTTGGCAGAGATTTCTGTTGTCTGCCGGACGGAGAGCAAGAATCACGAGGACCACGAGGAGCCCGTCTGAAGGAGCGTGTCGGCGACTAGCACGTAGCCGGAGGGCAGCAAGCCATGCGTCACTCGACGTCCAAAGCGATCGCTTGAGGCAGCGAGGTCGTGGACGACATGCGACAGCTACACCGACGCGTTGGGATGGGTGCACGTTAGCGCACGTATCAAGTCTCCATCCAGGCATTAAGGCTGCCGACGGGTCCTCCAATGGGACGCAGACTCCACATGGCGGCGACTGTTGACCGGGATGCTGAGCTAGCGGCTCTGACGTGGAGTCCGTCAAGGCTGCCCGACATGCCCTCGCGGCGCAAGCAAGACACAGTCTACACATGACGTGTCAACTTCTATGCCGTGTGCTAGTGATCACATCAAGCTGGAGGACGTCCTACTGCTGCAAATAAGCCGCAAACACGCTGATGGTGCTATTTTGGATGTCTCACCTGGTTTGAGACTCTTGTAGGATAGCCCAAATCTTATCTCGGGTAGTTAATTTCTACCCGGTTTGTCTTCTTTTTGTGTCTTTTGTGCAGGGACCAAGGTGGATGCTTATGCTTGGACAAAGCTGAGAGCGCACCTACTACGCCGACGAGGTCAAGGTCCATCTCCACGCTTGGGGCAATTTGGGTTGCCATGGTGAGGCAACCGCGACAACCCCTCCTGCGCTCCGTGGGCGCATGAAGCATGAGGGTCCAGAAGTCGCCGGCCGGTTCCACCTTATGATGAGCACAGCGGCAACAATGCCGGTCGGCGCATCTATGCCGACGGCATGACGGGTGCAATCGACAGTTCTTGGTTGGGACTCACGATATCGTGCCCCCTGAGTAGTCGCTGGGGGCGCAACTTCATCAAAGCCGATGCAGGGACGCACCTTGCCGCACACATGAGGACTCCATCGGGCTGCTCGACTTGTTCGCGGCACAAGCAGGATGACCTCATTGCATCAACAAGATGAATGCCCCACGTGATGGTGACTTCTTGGACTCCGATGAGTGAACGACATCACCAAGTTGGTCAGCTCCATCGAAGCCGAGGCAAGACGTCTTTGCTTCAGCAAAGTGTCCTCATTGCGTCAGCAAGATGCATGCCTTGCAGGATGGTGGCTGCACAGACTCTGATGATCCAAGGACACCAAGCCCGGCTCCATAGTGGCCTCCTGACGTGTTCTCGTGGCGCAAGCAGGACATAGGCCACGCGGAACGGCGACTTCATCAGCTTTGATGCTGATCTTGTGGCGCCGAAGTGGAGGACGCCTTATTACAGGAAGCCACAAGACAATGGCTCCAGTCGATGATTACAGGACAAGGTCGCGCGCTGCCTGCTACTGACAGCTGGCGCTAATGATGGCTATGCCTGGCATGAAGACGACGGTGATATGGCTTGGCCACAATCATGTTGTGGTAGTGCCATCAAGATTACAATTGTCATGGCTGCCGGACATTGCCCACAAGCTCAAAGAAAGAAGTGTCGATGCCTTGCAATATGATCACGCAAGGATATGTGGATGCATCGTTCACGTACATGCACTGTATTGCTACTACAGTGCATCTAGCAAACAAGAAGCCTCACACTTGTATATGCTTGCTCTGTGCGCTGCTGCTAGGCACATCAAAGCGGAGAGGTTGTGCCTGGAACAATGACATCTACAGGCGTCGGACATACGTAGGACTCGAGCTCTCTGTGTTTGGCACCCTCAACTGCAGCTCGCCTCTATTGGCGGCGATGTCTGTCCGCCGAAAAAGCGATCATCTGAGGCACTGGGCGTGAACGAGATGCACACATCTAGTCTGGCAGCTTCACGGGTGCACAGAGAAGTCCCTGGTGGGAACTTCAAACGTTGAGCCCCTAATTAGCCGCGTCCTATATATAGTGACTGGCCACAGATGACAGATGCACGCACTATTGCAGTGTCAAGGGGAGGTTTCCATCTCCTTCAAGACTACGCTGACTTTGTCGGTATGTCGTGATGAGAGGCCACGACGAGTCGATGAGATTCCCATATGGTCGCAGGCACCAACGAGAGCGACTTGCAGTTCGACGAGCTTGCTACAAACAAGCTAGCCGGCGGCCGAGCGTCTTCATCCAAGGCATTCCCGAAAGCGGAAGCCACAAGCGCGGGAAGTGATGGCGTTCACGTCATTCTCTATGGGTAAGAACTAATCTAGTATTGTTTCTTCCAATCTTGCATAACCATGTGCACGTCGCCCCCGATATCATGATTTGGGCCAAGAAGAGAACGACGTGGCAGCCAGATGATCAAGACGGCGCCGGACTGCGAGAAACTCTCGCGTCAATTCGCGGTTGCCAGGACATGAACCTGAAGATGCTAATACTACACCGACATGCAAAGCAACATCAAAATGCAAGCAAGGTGTATATTCATGCATGTATTGGCCATGCATACATGTACGTGCAACTACCGCAAGCTAACGAGCTAAGTGGCTGGAAGCTGCGACGCGCGCTCGATGGCTCACGCACATTTTGGCGCAGCTGCTACTTGTTGGCTGCCCTAAGCATCAACGAGGGACGCGCTAGGACAAACAAGACACGCGGAGTCATTCTCGACCTCTAGCGACCACCAAACGCGCCCCTCTGCTCCAAGCCACGGCGTGCTGAGCCGGATGTGCGGGAACGGCTCTTCTGCACACCTCTACAACCGCCAGACTCGGAGGTTTCGAGGACGCGGATGTTATCAAGCACAGCTCTGGTGTTCCACCACAACACTCTCGCAGACGGGTGAGTACAGACATCATTGAGAATGTCGTCGTGTTCTACACATCAACACCGGTGGCAAAATCATAGCACCTTGGTGTCCAACAGTGTTGATGGTTTTCCGGCATCCACTTTAACAACAATCCCTGGGGGCAGCACTAAGCACCCTTGCCATCTCGACGCCAATGTTATTCCGGCGCCATGATCTGCATAAACCCTGAGGCAGCCCCCCATTGTCCTACGGCGCCGATGTTTTGTCGGTGCCCCCATTGTCCTACCATGCGCTAGACGAGTGCGCCAAGCTAAAGGATACAACAAGACAGATATGAAGGACGAGCACGCCTCTGCATCGGCACGTTGACGGCAATGGCAACGAGCGCGCCTCTGCATCGGCACGATGACGGCAATGGCGGCGAGCGTGCCTCTGCATCGGCACGATGACTTCAGCGGCGACGAGCGCGCCTCTGCATCGGCACGTTGACGGCAATGGCGAGCGCGCCTCTGCATCGGCACGATGACGGCAACGGCGGCGAGCGTCCCCTTTGTGTCGGCACGATGACGGCAACGGCGGCGAGCGTCCCCTTTGTGTCGGCACGATGACGGTAACGGCGGCGAGCGTCCCCTTTGCGTCGGCACAATGACGACGGCGGCAAGCATTCCTTCGCGTCGACATGATGGCAAGCATCCCTCTGCATCGGCACGTTGATGGCAATGAAGGGACATGCACGCATCAAGACCCATCGAGGCCGTCCGATCCCGACATGTCCCCACAGCACAAGGGGACAAGCAAGGCGTGATCCCACGGGACAGCAACTTCGTCAACCTTGGCGTCAAGTCAACAACACCAAGCTGGTGGGCGTTCTACTTGTGGAAGCCGCATGGCAGCGGCTCCTGTGGCAGCGGCTCCAGTCGACGTTGCGACACAAGGCTACCACCTGCTGTCTGCAGGGGGCGAGCAGGGACGCTACTGGTGGCGTCAAGATGGCGTGACGTGGTGTTAAGGCCGCTCACTGCGAATAAAGATTCGTTGACCTGCCAACGAGGTGCCAATAAACGGTGCCCACACTGTGTTCCAATCTCGAAATGCAACAGGCAGTTCGTGCTGAATCAGAGCGGCTGTCAAGTTCATCACTTGCGCCACACTAGGTGGTTGCATTGCTGTTGCGCCACGATCAATTAATGGGGGCATCTACGCCTATGCCAAACAGAGATCAGCACAACTGCGAGCGCTCTGTTTGCTGATGTTGGCGATTGAACACCGCAGAGGAGACATTGGCCAGAGGCACAACACGCTCACTGTCCCGGCTACGTAGCCCATTGGCTGCCCGTGATTGGGAAGCCGTTGCCCGGTGCGTACGTCTGTGTTCCGCGCGGAGAGGGCGCAAGCTTGCATCTGTGTCCTGCTGGCGCATAGCTTCCATGCCTAAACGAAACCGCATGCCATGAATGGAGAACACTGCCACGCCGGGCTGCTGCAACTTCGAAAAGTCCGCTGCTAGCGTTTATCACAGCGCGCAGGTCGTCCAAGCTGCGGTCGGACTAGAATCCGTGCACACATACATCATGTACATTGCATGTACACACATCTGTACTCGCGTATGGCTGCTAACAAGCTAACTAGCAAGCCATCAACATGATCCACGCAGCAGCCAAGCCAGCGTGCCTCAAGCGCGGCGCATAATTATTTTCTTTCTTCTCTCTCGCAGCTGCACACACAATGCAAGGATGGTTGAGCGACGAAGTACGTCTTGCTGAGAGCCTAGGGAGACCACCAGGCTCATCACGTGCTTCAAGCCAATGAGCGGCAGTCCTAGCACCGCACAACCACCGTGAACATGGAAAGATCGCGCCCGTGACGCTGCTGTCCAGCTGCAATGTCAATCCACACCGGCGCGAAGAAAGAGCCTGAAGCCGTCAATCTGCATCGAGCCGCTCGAAAGCTAGGGTGCACCACGCGCCACGCTGACAAGACCAACAATAATGGTCCGATGGCAAGGAGTGCCCACTCCAGGTTTGTCCTTGTTCGCTGCAGGACAACGTGAAGGATGAGCGGGGCGGGGCGTTCGGTGCCCGGGGCATACTGTTCGCGCTTCATGGCGTGGCGTCCGGCATCCGATCGAGTTTGGCAGCCAGCCGATGAGGCGGATCACGTCGCTCCAGCACGGCATCCATGGCCATCAACAACAACAACATGGAGACGGGGTGATCGGCTGCACGACAGACGAGCAGCCTATATTGAAGCAAAGAGCACTGCCCCAGTTACCACGTACAAATACAGAGGCGTGGGTGGAAGAGCTTAGAACACACCACTCTCATCATGAAGCAATGCCGATTAACTTGGCAAAGAAGCACAACGGTGCTTTTCCACCCATTCGAGGCTGCCGACCAGGCGCCCATCCTAATTATAGGAGCTCATTGGCAAGCCCTTCTGGAACCACTGACGTGCCAAGGCAGTTAAGTGTCAACTCCTCTACCATGGCATATCGCGTCACTGAGGCAGGGCAACATGCTGATTCCTCACAAGGCCATGGCATAGACTGTGGCCATTAAGTCGTTCTACATCGACTTAGCCAGAAGCCACGCTTGCTGGTGGCAGGTGCAACAGGCGCCATCTATCGTAGGCCGCGGGAGCTGTACCTGAAGTCCTGCCCGAGCGCCATATGCTGATCCCGCCAATGTGATGATAAGGGCGCCTGACTAATCTCACGCGCCCAAGCACGCATCCTCGCGGAGCAAGAAGAGAGGAGCGCCCTGGAGCAGGTACAAGCCAGCCCTGCATAGAGGCGTCTGCAATTGTTGAGATCACCAGTCTTAGCAAGCGCCACCCGGAGCGAACGACGCAGCTGTCGCCGTGCGCGCTGTGTCTGGACTCTGAAGGCGAGAGGACGCGTCCAGCACCAACGGTGGCTGTAAAGAAGCAGCTCAGGTGTGGGTAGATGTGTATGCACACATGCAGCACGGTTGCACATACGTACGCACCTGTACATGTTTATGGCTGCTTAGAAGCTAGTTAGCAGGCCATAATGTGGTCCACACGCAAGCCAAGCAAGGTTGCGAGCTGCACGCCTGTGCGCAAATGGCAAACCGACAAAGCAACTGAGGTGCACCTCGCTGACGCGCTTCCACATGGGGCTGGCCATTGGATATGGACCCTGGAGCCTGGAGGAGCGGTACATGAAGCGAGCCTACTGTGTTGTTGCACTTCTATCGTGCTACCCTCGACACGGAGCAGACCATCACTAGCTCTGGACCTCACCAAGCCGTTGCCATCACCATCGCCAGAGGGGACGCCAAGGTCCACACAACTAGCTGGCGGCTCCGTTAGCTCATCACCGGGGCCAGCAATACACCTCCCCGGTGTCCTGTGACGCCGATAGCCTACTGGCGTCATCTTCATCATCAACAACGTAGGAAGACAACATGGTATATCTTGAGTCTCCGATGGACGTCGTTGATCTTCCGACGTTGCATTCTGCAGCAACACTGGGGCAGCAACATTGCTCTTCGGTGTCCTACGATGTTGATTGCTCTTGAGCAACATCTTCAATATCAACAACACACTGGGGGCGAGACAACAGCTCTGATCCCTAGTGTCCTACAACGCCGGTCATGATCCAGTGTCGTCTTCTACATCGTCAACACACACTGGGGGCAACATATCATAACCCCAAGTGCTCTACGACGCCAACATGCATTCGGCGTCGCCTCCTACATCAACAACACTCGGGGTATCACACACCTTCCCTTTTCGATGCGGCGCCGATGGTCTTCCAGCGCCGCATTCAAAATCGACAACATGCTGGGAGTAGCACCACACCTCCCCCGGTCGCCTACACCACCAACCACAAGTGTACCTTGGTCTACATCGACAAACCCAAGGGGCGGCGTCAACCACCTAGCTCATCTCCCATCAAGAACGGCAGCACTAGGAGCAATAGTGCGCCTATGCAAGAATCTACATCGTGGAAGGCCTTTCGACAACGCCTCCAAGCTCGCCAGCCGGTGCTCCACATCGATGGGAGGTTCTTGATTTTCTCTTATTTTGCATATTTTTTTTAATCCATCTTTTTTTAGAGTAGCATGCTTTTTCCATTGCATCACTCCACCACCTCCCTCAAAAAGAAACCCAAAAGGCTCTCTCTAGCGGGCTACAGCTGCAACGGAAGGTTTGACCGTCTTGGGACTTCTCCGGAAGGTCCGGGGGCAACAACCTGTCACATGGAACTCACGACAAGCCACCACATCACGGAAAACACGACAGATGCCGAACGTGTTTCCGCTGGGGGCAGTGGGAAGACGGCTCGAGCCGCTCCTAAGCAGCGAGGCGACCATGCCACTCGCGCTTCTAGACATGAAGCGACACACACTCCGGGGAAGACTATAGAAGAAGAGCAAGAAAGGGCTACCTGGTGCAACACAAGTTTCTCCAAGTGTGCAGCCTCTTGCCACCCTGGAAGGTGACAACAAGGGTCCAACAAAAAAAAACATAATGCCAGCGAGGATTCACCTAGCTACACAAAGGTGAATGGCTACACTCCAAGTTCCTCATGCTAAAAAAAAAAAAAAAAAAGCAAACAAAAAAAGTGAGCAAAGAAAAATGGTCACCAAAGATGTGGCCGGGCAGCTCAAATATCAAAATGGAAGGCGGAAGTAGCTATTCACCATCCTCGGCAAAAGTGATGGCAAATTCTTCAGCCGTTACCCAAAACCAAACACCAAATCAGCCGTACCTACGCCTCCATGTCAGAGAGAGCGAGTGAGCTGTGGTTCAACTCAATGCAAGGGAGTCTCGACCAAGAATTCCCTTCACCCCAGTGGAGACATCCAAGCTGAAGTCTACACATTCAAGCACACAACAGGGTGAAATCGCAGGAGCCATGTTGCTATGGTTATGCAACGGCACCCAATGGTTACGTCCCCCGGCTGTCCTATCACAAGCTGCACATATAGCTTATGCCCATGGGAGAGCCAACATTTTCAAAAATATTTCAAAAAAAAAACAATATACTCAACTTGATGACTTTTGCCTCATCATTAACTCTTCCTAGCTATGTCATCTATCACCAGACAAGCTAGTTGTTTATTGTAGTGTTGCAGGTCCATCGTTGCACTACAATCGGGAGCGGTGCGATACGCCAGTGCGGTTAGTATCAAGCTGATGAAACCCTTCAATCCAGCCATGTCATGCCACAATGCAAGGTGGCACCGGGTTGATAAAACCACACTTCGAGCAGCGGCGATGCGCCAGTGCGGCCAGTGTCAAGCTGTGAAACCCTTCAACCGAAGTTGTTAATTTCATGCCACGATCACAAGGTGGCTCCTTGGTTGATAAAAGCTTTTGTCAAGTACCACGGTCCTCATACCGTATGGCCAAAGCAACTCAAGGGCGTCCGATTGGCTAATGCCATCATTCGACCTGATGGATACATCATTGACACCGCCGCAACATGGCCCCAATAAAGCCCTACCCCGTCCCCGTTGGCCGACGCCGCCACGCGGCTCCAACGGAGTTCAACCTCGCCCCGTTGGCCGACGCCGCCACGCTGCTCCAACGGAGTTCAACCTCGTCCGTTGGCGACGCCGCCACGCGGCTCCAACGGAGTTCAACCTCGTCCCCGTTGGCCGACGCCGCCACGCGGCCCAACGGAGTTCAACACCGTCCCCGTGGACCGACGCCACCACGCTGCTCCAACGGAGTTCAACACCGTCCCGTTGGCGGCGCCGCTACGCTGCTCCAACGGAGTTTGATCATTGTCCCATTGGCCTACGCCGCAACGCTGCTCCAATGGAGTTCCAGCGCCATGCCTTGGAGTCAACACGAGGTACGTTTTTTTTGTTTATTTATTGATATCTATTTTGTTTGGTTCTCTCTCTTTTTGCCCCTCTTCTCGATCTGTTCATGACAAGAGCAAGGGAGTATCCACAACCAGGGTGCCCCATGTAAGGGATGTCGCCACTGCAGCAGCTTAGATGACGCAAGAAAGCTTTTCAATGGCGGGGGGCAACACCAGATGACCGAGGCGTGGATGACCTTGGGTAGGCAGTCCAATCGCCGACGTGTCTGCTCTGCTAGGCTGTGATAAAATCACGCTTGAGCTGGGGGCGGAGGAACGTAACAACTCTGTGCTATCTGTCGTAGATGCACGAATTAGAGGACAAATTTTTACCAGACTCTACTCAAGAGTCTCACACGTGTATTCATGTATCATGTGTACGTTTGATCAAGAGGCAATAAAGAAAAAGATTTGTCAAAATGTCGCGTGTCAATTAAAAGTGTACAGATATATTCTGTGCAAATAACGTCCATCGACGTCCATACGAATATCTCGGTATCGCAAGATTTGCGAACTGAAATAAGATACTATGTTACGGCTGCCCTGATAGTTCATCAGAGTACTGTCAGATTGCAGGAATGAAAGTGCAGGGAGGTTAATACCCTGTGCTTAACTAACGTCGACATATCAGTACATAAACAAATCCATGAATAAGGCAAAGACGCTTTACTTTGTCAAATAACATGTTGAGCCGTAGGTGATCAAGCCTGGGCAACAGCCGCTTGTTGGGCAGTTTTGCATGTCTGCAAGCGTCAGGGTCACAGCCTCTCACCGTTTGCGTTTGCGGTGGAAATTAGTGATGTATGCAAGTTCAAGTTGGGTGTGGCCATGCCAAACTCGAGGTCTCTTGCTGCATGCGCTGTTGCAGGCGCTGCGACTAGCGGCAAATTTGCACGCCCGTTCCCCGCAATGGGCATGTTTGTCACAACACCTAGTGGTCGCAGGATGGTTAGCAATTGTAAAGACGCCCATGATGGTGCTGATGCTAATGATACCCCAGACCAAGATGACATCGGGGTGCGATAACGCTGCGACCACGTTGGCAGCTTGGCGTTTCACCCGGCGATGTCACTTCGACGGCGAAGTGCGTCAACTATGCATTCGTTCGCGGTCGTCCTCCAACAGCACCAACAAGAGGGCAAAGGTCAACCAGCAGCAGATCTCCATCTCCGATCCATGCTGCTTCTTGTGCTAGTCACATGGCGGCTCGGCAAGCTCGGCGCCACGCGACTTACTTGCAGGCGCCGTGTACATTCGGTGCGGCAACCTAGACAACAGCATGGATATGATGAAGTTCCTCAAAGGAATGAAGCAATGTCAAGCGACTAAGGCGCGCGTGACCTTGTGTGTACGCGGCCTGGACATCGGCGCAGCGCATTCGTGCTGCTTACCGAGCTGTGGTGAAGTCACGCTTGAGCTAGGGGCAAACGGATGTGACCACTTTGTGCTATCTATTGTATATGCATGAATCAATGATAAACTTCGATGGGACTCTACCCAAGAGTCTCACAACATGTACTCAGGTGTATTATG
Source organism: Hyparrhenia diplandra (assembly GCA_015847255.1). NCBI lineage: Eukaryota > Viridiplantae > Streptophyta > Magnoliopsida > Poales > Poaceae > Hyparrhenia > Hyparrhenia diplandra. The sequence continues at coordinate 39,854 of JADLZK010009587.1, read as the reverse complement.
CATACTTTTGGCGAGCAATATAAACAGCTAGCAAGTAATATGCACTTACACATTATCTGATTAACTAAGGTGTGCATATATATGCATTGGCAGCCAACAAGGCGCCTCGGCGGTCCAGTGGCACTGTCATTCTGCACGAGATGGTATCCAGGGCATGACGCGTTGCTGTTCCAGTGAGGGCGACAGAGCATGCAGCTCCGATGGCCGCTACATCAACACCTTGATCGTGGCTTTAGCAGCTTCAACATGCGCTATCTCGATGATGAGTGAAGTGGCCGTGAGCACTTCGGCACTAATCCCTTCAGAAGTTGCTCAAGCTCGATCGCCTCAGCGGATGCCCCAACAGAGGCTGGTGTCCATCCTCCATCAACCTTGTATGGCGCGGGCATGGACTTCTCCGTTCATCACCAAGGCAACGCCGGGTATCGACACCCTCGATACCCTCACAACAACAGCTGCAATCTAGCAGTGCCCTCTCATCAACGGGCGCTGCATTAACCCCGTGACCGGTGACCACTTCGGCAGCCCAACATTTCTTCGCCTAGGCATGTCACTTCGACGGCGAGGTGGATCGTGATCGAGGCTCGAGCAATCAGCCATTCACGGCGATTCTCATGTTGCTGCTGCCAATAGACTCAACACGGCAAGTGCAAAAACTTAAATACTGGCAGCCATCTCTATCTATGATGTGTCGTGCCTCTTGTATATGGCAGCTTGGCAAGCTCAACACCATGACTCTCGATCACTGCCTTCGGCAGCTCCAGGCGCTAGCAAAGTTGCAGTGATCTCTCGGCAATGGTTCGCACCTACACCACGGCAATAGTTCATATGGTGGCATCATATATATGCACACTAGTCCGATGAGCTAGAAAAGCCAGCTAATTATAAACATGTACGACACATTGACACGTACATGTCTAAAAAGGCCGCATTTCCATTGCGCCATCTCAGTCAAAAATAATTGTATCTTCACCAAGTCGAGCTCGAATTTGCTCCGCAATTCAAAATCAACTTGGTGGGGGGCATTTCTTTGACGAGATTTTGTACAAACTTTTCTCACACATGTGCATATACATTAATATGTGCAATCAAGAAATATTTTGTACTGAACGGTGTGCCATATATGTTTGTATGAGATAAGAGAAGCAAAGCTAATAATTATATATATTGGCTTTGGGTACGTATATATATATCGTATCCTCAAGATCAATGGTCGAGCTGACAGCCAGTATACGCATGGCGTCTAGCAGCTATAAGGAGAGGAGTGCATATATGTATATACTCCAAGTTACATATATATATATACACATACACTTCAAGCATGTATGTGCTTATGACAAGTTAGTGTGTGTATGGCTGCACCTATACGTATGCATGTGCGCCAATATGAGATAAACCTTTTCAAACATGTGGAGCCCCACGTACTTATGTACGGTTGATAACGTGAACTAGGCAAGCAACGTGTCACGTACAATATATATATAATTATACGGCAACCAGGCGTACGTGTAGTACACAACTACATGTCGAAGCCAGGCCCACGGATCGGCGGTCACTACACCACAACATTTAATTAGCAACTGACTACAGTGGCTAAAAGTTTTAATTTGCATTGGAGGGTCGGTTGCTAAATGTTTCTCGCGGACTGACCGTTGCTAAAATCGAATACGGCGTTGGAGGGTCCGTTGCTAATGTTATTTTGCTTTTGCATGTGAGGGTTGGTTGCTATATAGGAATAACGGAGTCAGCGTATCCGTTGCTAAATAAATTTAGCATTACCACTGTGTATTTGGGCCCTTCGCATGGTTACTTTTGGCCCAAAAACACCTAGGAAACCCTGAGTCCCCACGCAGACCCACCCACAGGCCATAGCGGCACACAGCCATTCGCACACGCCGCCTCCCTCTCCTCACGCCCGCCTCCACCTGACTGCTCCGCCACCCGCCGCCGTCGCCGCCCACCCCTGCTCGAGGCTGCACACGGCGTGTCGCCCCTCCAGCGGAGCCAATCCGCCGGTCGCCGCCCAGTCCACGCTCCCGCCGGTGGCCGGCTCGTCCCCCCGGCGTAGCGAGGTCACGAATCCTTCCTGGTCCCCGGCGTAGCGGCGCCGCTGCCTCCCCCAGCACGGCACGACCCCGCTGTCCGCCCCCTCTTCCCCGACGCCAGATCCGCTACCGCGCCGCCACATGGGCTCGATGGCTGACCTGCGCCGCACCCTGGATGGAGGAAGTCCCTGCAGGTGCGCTCCTCTCCACCATCTCGGCCGAGGCCTCATATGCGGGATCCTCGACGAGCCTAGACGCGAGGCGCCGGACCTTCAGAAGCGGGATTCGTGGAGGTGTTGTCAGCAACGTCGATGTCAAGGTCTCTGCCTGCTGGATTTGTTAGTTGTTGTTGTTGCACTTAGCTTTCTCTTGTTGTATTGCACAGGTCCTGTGCGGATCCCCTCTAAATGAGTTTGGTGGTGGCTTGACCAGGCAAGGGCAGCAATGCAGCATGGATCTCGTGAGAAATCTTAGCTGAGTTCACAACATCTTTGATTTTTTTTGGTAGGCCAGAAATCTTAGTGGAATCTACTGATATGATCTTGAGTAAATTGCTGATTAAAACATTTACTGTGAGGCATCTTGTTTTTTTTTGACAGCTCTTGTGTTTGTCTATGTGCCAGTTCTAGTGGAGTTTAGAAGCTCTTGTGCTTTAAAGAGGCTATGCCATAACTGGGAATCATATATTGTTCTGCATTTTTTTTTTCTAATTAATTCAGCAGGCATGGTTATAAAAAAAAATGTAATACTGTTTGTCCAACAAGGGAATACTATAAATAATAAAAAAGAGTGTAACTGGGAATCAGTTCATTGCTGCCAGCAGTACAACTATAACTTGGGAGCCCTCGAAGTGATGAAGTCTGTATAAAAAACACATAAAGAAAAAAAAAATGGAGTACCTTTAAGGCCAGCAGCATCAGATTGTAAGTTTTTTCTAGAAAGCACAGATCAACACTTGTTTGTTGCATGAAATATATAAATCTTACATGATCCCGATCTCTGATTCTTCAGAGTGTAGAATATTGATGCAGTGCACAAGGGACAGATGGAAATAGCCATGAAGTCTATGAGATAATTTAAAATAGCAGTTATGTATACTAGAAAGTGACATGTAAGATTACTTTGTGCACTTCATTTTTGCTCATAGTTTACCTGTACATATCTGATGTTCATGCTCCTACTAGGTGTAATATTAAATTATTTTTGTAGTCAACAATCAATAGGCAATTGATAAAACACAGTAGTCTCTGACTGTAGTCAACAAAGATGGTCTGTATTACCATCATGAACTTTATCCTGAAGAAATCTATGTGTGCAAATAGGTCCCATTGTTGACATGATAGGAGCTAGTCAATCTATTCTTACAAGTACTTTTAATCTCGGATGCAATATAATTTCAACTAATCAATTTATACCAGTCCACTTCAAAATTTTGGACAGAGACATTCTCACCTGCATCTGTACTGCTTGACTTGTTTTTCTTGACTTTCCAGAAACGATTTGATATAGATGATGAAGCCTTGGACTGGTTATGGATACTGAGTCTCAAGCAATGTAAGGCAAATCTTAAGCTTCAAATTTTGGAGGTCTCCTGAGTCTCAAGCAAGGATTAACTAATATGAATCTGTTTTCTTTCAGTTACTTGCATATTGGAGTTGTTTTTTTCTACATGCAGATGTAACACTTATCATAGAATCTGATGGCAAAGCGAAAATGCAATCGTGCAAAGCTGAAGTTTCTTGGTACATCATGTAGTGTGAGCTATGCAATCTGTAAGTTTTTGTAGAAAGCATGGACCTTCTATTCTTTACTCTTGCTATGTTCATCTATTTGTGCTCCGTTTTGTACACAATCTGCATGCTTTAAGCTAGCAATTTTTGGGAAATAACTTGGCCTTTCTCCCAACTATGGACAGGTACTCAAGGACCAACTCTAAGTCGTGAAAGAAGACGTTTATTATTCTGTGATTCAAGCTCTGGTATTTTAATCTTTCCAAGAAGAAAGCTGCAAGGGTGTTCCTGCAAAAAAAAAAAAAGCACTTGAGAAACATTTTTCGCAGGTGAGACATCCATATGATCAACCATTGTTGCTTGAGCTTCTGTGATGTCTTTATTAGCACTAGTAATACTGACAGCATGGTGCACCAAGAGGCCTGAAAGCACTATAGGAGTCAATTAATTGCAAATTGTCAAAATCTGTTGTAGCACAGTTCATTTTCAAACTTTGTGCTTTACAGCATAGTAGTAGAAGTAGTAGATGCTGATGTCAAAATTCTATTCGCAGAGAAAATTTGTGTGAAAAAAAAAAATTTACAAAGAAGGGTTGGTATGGAAGCTGCTGTAGTATCTGGAATATTGAAGATAGTCAGCAACAAGCTAGTATGATGGTGTGGTCCACTACTGTCTTGTTTAAAAACATAGGAGTGTGCCCAAGAAAACAATGATGTAGTTTAATTAGGCTGCTCTTCCAAGCATAGACACTTATGTTTATCCATGATACATAAATGGAAGCAGAAATTATGCCAGTAGACTGTTATCATGCATATATGGAAGCAGAAAGTATGCTTTTAATTGTTCTTGAATTTTGTGACACTGATACTGCTATAAAGCAACTAGTGCCAAGCTGTTATTTAAAATGAGCAGCTTTCTGATGTACTCATGGGGATTAAATCTCAACATATATCTTGGGATTTAAAATGAGCAGCCATTTATGCAATTCTTAGTTGGAAAAGGTACAAACTTGTTTGAAGTAATAATGTTTTCTCTCGTTCTCAGGCCGTCTTTGTAGCATCAGAAGAAGAGATCCATTCATAACAGCAAGGTAAGCCAGCTCCTCTCTATTTGAGCTGTTGACAATGCGGCAAGCAAAATTAATTGTGAAGGATGGGAACTATTTTTGTACATTGGAACCTTATAACTTTGTTAGATTACTCATTTCATATCTTTTTTTTTTCAGGAACTTTTGGAAGCTACTGGACAATTTCTTGTCAACAACAAGCTGTATCTTAGTGCTAATAGATGTTAGATTATTCATTACATATCATCACATAATTCAAACAAGGACCAGTTTGATGTTTAGTGACATTACATTTATAATGTACTTGTTCGATACATGAATCAAAGTATGGATAATGTGATCACTTTTGAATGTCATCATCCTTTGTGTATGTCAATCAACGTATAGCTAATTTCATTATTAGCTATGCCTTCAGACCACCTTTTTTTTTTAATCTATTGCTATAAGTTTAATATTGCGATAGATCATCCGTTACTAAAAGCTCTAACTGATTGTCCGTTGCTAAAGTTTTACCATTGAACGGTCCGTGGGCTAAAAGAAGGTCCGTGGCTGTATATATTTAACCACGGCTTCATTAGCATCTGCAGGGGTCCGTTGCTGTAAGTTTTAGCCACGGACTGCAAGTCGCTGTACCCCCCATATAGCAACGGATCGCAAGTCGCTGATTAAGGGTTGTGGTGTAGTGGGTAGGGAAGCTAATCTCTCCCGTAAGCTTCTAGAACCGAGACATTAAAGTGATAAGCACATGATGACCGGATATCTCTCAGACTCTCCAAGCGATAAGCACTGGATGGCCGGATATCTCGGCGGGGCCTCAACCGATTCCTGGCAGCGCTGCGTGCAGCCAAGACCCTCTCCTCAACCCTAGACGTAGCCTATAAAAAGAAGCCCCTGGACTCCATAGAGAGGGGCGGGGGGAACACACTTGCATCCAGGCGCCGTCAGGCTGCCGCGTGTGTGTGCAGAATGACGATGCAGATCCAGAGGCAGCCGTCGGAACGGCGCCACCACACGGTGCTCGGCTTCGTCCAGCCCGATCTATACCACGATGCCGAGCAGCTCGTCTACCAGCGCCAACGATCCACTAGATGAGGTGCGTCATGACCACGCCGCCGTCGGCCGGCCAGGCAGGCCACGGTCAAGAGAGCGACGACGACGGACGTAGAGGCGGAAGGCCATCTGCATCTACACCATGCATGTGTGCGTGTGAAGATGCATACAGGCTGACGATGGCTAGCGGAGCTGCCGAGAAGATCGAGATCCATCTGTGGGCAAGCCTCCGTCCAAGCCATCGTCAAGAGGGCGACGCGGACGACATCTGCTAGCTACGAGCGGAGCGCAGCTTCCACGCACGCCTCGGCAGCACCGAGCCACCGTGCCGCCATCGGCCAAGATCCACTCGTCCGATTGGATCATAGCAAGGGCAGCTGCTGCCATGGCGCCTTCCATCCAGTTCGAGAGGCAACCAGAAGGGAGCGCAGCTATGCGTTCTCGTCCGTCCGTGCGCCGCCGCCGGCCAGGATCATCCGGCCCATCTATGTTCTACAGCAGCCAAGATCCATCCATGAGCAGGCCGTCTGCCAAGACGTCATCAAGAGGCCAACGCAGAAGACGTACGTCCTCGCGAGTTCACAGCCAGCGATGCGACGACAGAGTGTGCCGACTTGGTTTGCTCCACGTACATCGATCCATCTACCCCGACGTACGGAGGCGAGCCTGGACGCCATCAACGACGGCTCCATCTACCTCGACAATATGCTCGTGCCTGTCACTGCGATGCGGGGATCCTCAGAGCCGCGCCATCAAGATCAATGAGATGTGTTGGTGCACCACGAGGCGTCAGTGATGACTGATGACGCATACGTGCAGGACATGAAGATGGCTGGCTGATCATGTACGCCGGCAAGCTGGTTTCGGTGGTGCCGAGACGCAGCGTCGACGTTCTCTGCTCGGCACGTCGACTTTCTCTGCCCCAAGCCAGGATGCGCCGATCATGATGCTGGACGGACTGCCATCGAGCCGGAGGACACGCCCCCGTGCTAAGGTGCCAAGCCGCTGGAGGAGGTACACCATGATCGTGTACTCCGGCCCGATCTATGACGAGATGATAGGCAGCGGCCACAAGTTCATGCCAGCGCCATGCATATGCATGCAACCAAGCAAGCATGTGCATATACATATACAATCTCTGTAATGAAGGTCAGCCATGATCAAATGGCGGCAGAACATTTAATTAACATCTCCATATTTTGTATTATATCCAACATGCAGGATATATGGAGGGATGACCATGGACGCCATCGACACAGACGACGGCGTTGAACAAGAACACACCAGCTTCAGCTACTACCACCACCATGCGCCAGCCCACGTCGACGAGACGGACAACATAGGCGAGTGCAAGTCTTCATCAACTACTACAACTTCAACTACTCCACATGATCAAGTTCCACGGCGCATCCCACGGCGACGTTGCCGAGAAGTCAAGATCAGTCCAAGCTACATCAACCATGCGAGTGCTACTACCACTACAACAACGTGCCGCTCGACACCGACGCAGGCGAATGACATAGGCGGCGCGTGGCTAATACTCTAGCCACGTTCTACCGCTCATGGACCGACGAGGCCATGGACACGCCGACGCCATCCACATCTACACCAACACACAAGCATGGAGAAGTGAAGTTTAAGACCGACGGCGGCGACCAACGCAGCAATCGGAGGTACTCTGCGTGAGCCCCACTCCGCGGGGTAATTAACTAGGAGCTTTCGAGGCCCTAGGAACCATGAAGACCACATCGCCTATGTCGAGAATGCCGCCAAAGCCAGCTATTCGTGGAGCGCATATGTATCGAGAACCTATGTTTGTATTTTCATTAAATATGAATAAATATGTGTTCTCGCCCTTTTTTATTTCTTTTGTGTACTTTTAGTACACTGGCACGCCCTCAAGCACATTTATTTTTATTTCGCATAGAGAGATCCTCCCCTCTTGAGTGATTTTTCTCAAGGAAACACCGCAAAAAAAGGTCGCCTGAGTGGGTCGTTATTATCTTTTTGTGCTATGGTAGTTAACCTATTAGTTGCCACTTTTTGTGAAGATTTTGAAAGACACATTCAAGAAACAGATAGGTCTGTATTGCTGAATTACTTTTGCATCCTTCTTCGTAGGTAGAAGAATGATGGTTCTAAAATTGAGTCGATATAAGGGTAAATCCCCCTAATGGAATTCAGTGGACAGAGCCATCAGATCATCTTTTAGGTCATTCCAAAATACCTAATAAAATTCTTGCAGGAAAACCTTCCGGCCTAGTGCCTTATTGTGTTCCATCCTGAAAAATCGTAGCCTAACCTCCTCATGTGAGAAGGATTTAGTTAAAAATCATTCTCCAGCTGAGAAACCCTGTGGAATGTCCTCAGTATTTGCCTCATCCAGTAGTCTAGAGACCTCGGAAGGACCAAACAGACTCTTATAATAATTGGTAATATGCACTTTTAAGTAGGCATCACTACTTATTACATTGTTCCCATCCACCAGCTGAAAGATACGAAGTTTTTGCGATGTCTACCATTAGCAAGCAAATGATAATATTTAGTGTTGGCATCCCCTTTTTAAGAGATGTTTTGCCTTGGCCCTTTGGTACAATTTAATTTCTTCCTCCCTTAATAATAGCTCAGCTAATTTCTCATTTATCACGTGTTCTAAATCCAATTCTGATTGATTAAGCATGGTCGATTCTACATTTTTATCTAGTTCATCCAATTTGTTTCACAAGATTGTCTTTTTTTGTATGTACCACTGACATTCTTAGCACAACCACGAAGATGCTGGCAAAGCCTTCTAATCTTGGTCTGCCATCTTTCTATAGGTGGGCTATCAACAAGAGTATTTTGCCACACATTGGTGACCATTCACAAAATCCATCTCTCAGCAACTATTCCAACATCGGCGTGGTGCACGATAACGCTGCCCGAGGGGGACGATCGACTGGAGGCGAGCGGACGACTTCCGGCCGGAGGCCGGACTGCGAAGTCTACGACTGCCACCCAGCCCGCGGCGCTACCAAAAGAACCCCTGACGGCGCTACCACAATTGCCTCCGACATCTTGTTCTAGCTGCTCTCCTGTCTCCGCGTAAGGTTGTGAATTGTGATGGCCCTGATCCGTGCTATTCTTTTCAGGTGAGTTCCTGCACAGCAACAATAGTCCTAATGCTTTTTTTTATATCGTCGTTTAATTAGTGCTAATTATCAAAAAAAATCTTTCCGTCATGTCATGCAGCTGATTTGGTTTGGCATTCTTTACCGGATCAGCACATGCTGTTGCAAGCATGCCGCTGTGCATTTGGGGATCATCTTCATGTTGTCAAGCCATATATCCCCCTTGAATGACGATTTTTCAAAGTTTGTTTGGCCCCTGAACAATGTGAAATGTTAATGGGCATTGTGTAATCCAAAGCCAGCATGGGAGAAGCTCTAGATGATTTAGAACACCTTTTTTCTCTCTCAAAATTTTGGATGGAAATTCATTTTATTGATATTACTATTCCTTCGAATTCTAGTAAATAGTTTTCAAAATTCTTGTAAATAGAATATCGTATAACTATACCAGGTGCAGGAAGGCATACATTCTAGTAAACAATTCGAAAATCTAGTAACTAGATTATCGTAACTATATAATCTAGGGACGCATCATACATTCTAGTAAATCATTTAAAAATTAACAATATTATGGTATTGTGTGAATCAGACAGATAACAAGACAAGAGCACGTATCAAAAGACAACTACTATATTGTAGTAATATAACCTTGGCCGGGAAGCTAGCATACGTCGCTGGCACCGGGGACGTGGTCTTGACTGCACTGACGACCCCGGCGTGACCTTCGTGCTGTGCATGCCACGCGCTTGGGCTTTCCGTGCTCCACGCCGTTAGGCGACGGCCAGGCAGTGTGGGCGGTTCATGGCTGCCTGGGTGTCCGCCAACCGCGAGGGATCGCCGGTCACCCCTCTCCGCGCCGCACTTCAGCGGGTGGCCATCCACGTCCTCAACGACGAGTCCACCATGTTTGAACCTGGAAAGTAGCAGCCAAACCGCCTAGTGTGCTGTTGATGTGGATTATCGTAAATCATTCTATGGGTAAACCGAACGCGCCGTTATAGTAACTCAACCATGGTAAATGATAAAGTGGATTATCGTAATCATATTGTCCAACGAATGAATGTGCCAAATTGTAGTAACTCGATCTGTTTAAATGAAATCACTGTATATAGTCGGTTTCCAACCAAATTCAAGGAATGAACTCATGATGCATCATCTCATGAAGCATGGGATGACTCAACTAACCAAACACACCATTAGTCTCCTACACGTACGTAATCATCAGACATTTGAATATTCTGAAACTATTTCAACAGCTCATGCTTGCCTTCCTAAGTACTCCTTGTACTAGTAATTCAAGTTGTTTTGGATAAAGCTCAGGTCAGACCTTGGAAATATAAATCAAGAATGCACTTTTAAGTTGTCGAGTTTGGAGACATGAAAACTAATGAATGGGTTTATCTTGAAATGTAGTTTCATAAAAATATACATATACCACTTTCCAGTAAATATTTTTTTGTATAAAAATAAGAAGTCAAAGCTATACTTTAGAAACCGTTTCCTTGTTCAAACTAACTTGAATTACTAGTACGTAGGGAGTACACGGAGCATATATAGATAGTGGTGAGACAGTGAGAAGCCAACTCTTAACCATTGTGCAAAGACGATGTCGATTCCATTTACATAGCACAATTGTTTTGGAAACCAAGTTTTCCCTGAAATAGAGTTCACGAGTTACACCACATCTGATGCGAACTGGTTCATCTCTTTTGATTTTGACTGTTCACTTGTCCAAACTCACCGTAACTAGGATGATGATTATTAAACAGGCATGGGACGGGCATTAATACTCCCCCAGTGACGATAGATGTTCATTCCACCAGTTCTATGCTGCGTACTGTATGATTGAGGGCTAAGTAGTGTAATGTTGATATATTGACTAGGTTTCGGTCAACTACCGGACTGCCTTTGCATAGGTGCAGTTGGCCACCATTATGCATGTGTGATTTTTGCCGGAGCCTTCATAGTCAATTGTACAGGCTGCTAGCAACACACTTTCAGTTTATTATTGAATATATACTAAAAAAAGATGAGAAACGAAACAACTAGTTCATACCCCCAACAACCCCCAACCCCACATACAGTACGGTTAAAGCCAAAACAAAAAAAATCTATTTACTACTGTAAATGTCCATCAATTTCATTGGCACATACAACTAGTCGATCCTTGACCTTCATGCTCATCCTTTGGAAACCGATACACCAACCGATACAAGGGGCATGAAAACAGTGGAAGTCAGCTTAGACCATTGTGCAAAGAGGTGGATTCCAATTACATGCCATAATTGTTTTGGTTAACTACCGAACCGCAGTTCCCTAGCATTATGCGTGTGTCCAGGCGCCTTCTTAATTTTCAGCTGTCCAGGTTCTGTGGCGGCTAGCAACGCACTAGAAAAAATGATACATTCCGTTGACCGACAGTACTAGAACATGGGAAAACAAACACCTAAGAAAGGCCAGTAACGTTCCTTGAATGCCAACAGTATATTCTATTTCTTCAGCTAGTCGCTAAAGACAGTCCACTGCTCATATATATTTAGGTTCTTGCCACCACCGGATTCCAGCAAAGGCAGCAAGCTAAGCTAGCTAGAAGCTTAATTCCTTCTCTCCCCTTTCTTCAGACAAAAATTCGCTCCCTCTTCTGTGGATCCATCCTTACCCTTTCCTCAAACAAAACTTCATTCTGCCATGTATCTTCTCCGTCCTTCTGTTCTCTCTCTACTCCTTTTCGTCATCCTGCACACAGCCTCGCCCTCTGCCGCTGCAGACACCCCGGACGCGGCCATCCACTAGCCGGCGCGAGACAAGCTTGTCTCGGCAATGGCAAGTTCGCTTCGGCTTCTTCCAAACAGGGAGATGGTCGCCGCCCACTAAAAAACACTCAACTCCTACCTCGGCATATGGTTCCTTAAAGTCCCCGTGCTGACCCATTGTGGACAGCCAACAGGACAATCCAAATCTCTAATTCCACTTCACTACTCCTCCGTCTCAAAATAATTCATCATATTGACTTTAAGATGTCATGTTTGACCGCCGTTTTATTCAAATTTTTTATATAAACATCGCCCATTTTGATGTGACTTGGTTTATTATTAGAGATACTTTAATAATAATTTTTTATTTCATAAATTGTATAAATAATTTGAATAAGACGAAGGTCAAACATGATGTCTTAGAGTCAACATGGTGAATTATTTTGAAACGGAGGGAGTAGAGCTCATCATTTCCAAAGAACGGCAACCTGGTTGTCTTAGCCCGAGGCACCACCATCCGGTATACCTGGCCAACACGACAACTAATGACACTGCCGCCGCCATTGTGCTCTTGGGCAGTGGCAACCTTGTCCCTACTGCGGGCGCCTCTAACTCTTCGCCACATTCTCGGGAAAGCTTCGACTACCCGGCGGCACACCCATCTACCCGGGTGCGAAGATTGATGGAACAAGGTCACCGGCTTGAACCGTAAACTTGTTGCGAAAAAGAATTCCATTGATGAGACATCAGGTATATACTCCTCGGGTTTGACCTTGATGGGGCTGCTAGGTTTGCGATGGAACTCATCTCGTTGTTTATTCGACTAGTAAGTGGAATGGTAGATTTTTAACCCAGTCCCCCGAGATGTCCGCGAGTTCCCCTTTAGCCAATTTTACATTCAGCCGACAAATCGACCAAGAGCTTTCCTATACCTACAACATGTTTGATGAGAGCATAATCATACGCGGTATGTTGCATATCTCTGGTCAAAACCAAGTGCGTGTTTGGACCGGGAAGGATTGATGGTAGTTTACAATCTACCAACACATCGGTGTGATGTGTATGCTGCCTCGCGGGCCCTTTCACGCCTCTGCACTTCAAGTGCGAGATCCTTATTGCAATTGCATGAAGGGATTCTCCCGAAGATCACCTACCGATTGGGAGATCGAGGACGTAACAAAGGGGGTGCATCAGAACACTCCACTCAATCTGCGGTGCAACCGATCATGGAAATGTAACAGGTATGGCGCACAAATTCTACTCCATGCCGGGCATAAGGTTCCCCAGAATGGCAATACCATGCCAAAATGTGTCAAGTGCTAATGAATGTGCACAAATTTGTTTTGAGTAATTGCTCTTGCACCGCATATTCTTATGGCAAAAGATGGTTCTTTGAACATCCGATTTTAAGAACAAAACTAGATGATGCTATATGTGAGCCCCGGAAGTCAAATCTCACATATAGTTTACAAATGAATAGTAATATCAATTCACAATGCTTAAAATATAACTAACATAACATAAAAAGACATAACCTCAGCTAGCGCAGGCGTGAGGAAAGACACTTTCGATCTTCCGGTGTAGACTCCACGGAACAACAACCGGACCGGGTTGATCACAAGCCTAACTACTTCCCGAGGTGTGGGGAAATAGCAAGAGTGAGTCTATGTCTAACTCCGCAAATATAGCTAGGCAATATCTACCCAAAAACCCATGATCATTATAACATAAATAATGAATAGCATGAAACGATAAATCATGAACAATTTAATAAGCATGTATAGCCAACGGTTATAAACATCAAGTTAAATATCAACAACATAATAAGCATGTGATTCTATTCATAGATGTCTCCAAGGCCGCTCATGACCGCAACACGGGCCGTTATAATGCTTTTTAACTCTGCAAGCAGAGGTGTACACTTTCACTACGGGTCATGGTTTCCACCGCAGTAGGTTCATGACTCCCCAAAACAAATGAAAAGCCATATAAAGCCGCTCAAAGGCCCTCCTAAAAATATTAAGGGCCAATGAGCTACAACCCCGTTTCTCCCAATTACGGCAAACCACCAACAAAGTTAGGTAAAACCCTTGAACAACTAGAGCCGAGCCATGTGGCCCCCATAGTTGTACTTTGTATATCCCGATGATCACAAATGAATAAGTCCTTATGGAGAGCTAAGAGCTTCATAAACAAAACATAGCTCTTTCACCCTATGAAACATGTTATCAACAATTCATATTTAACATTCAAAGCATAAACATTAAGCAAGTCATAAGATCATGGTTTAAAGATAGCATATCCCAGAACTATATTTGCCTTAAATATAGATCCTTTCTTCAAGTCCAATGCTTTCCCAAAAACACCTTCTTCATCAACTTCTTATAGATCACGGTCTTCTTCGAGATCAACAACATAAAAAGCTCACCGATCTACTCGATTCCAATCAAAGAACCCACAAACATATGGATCCAATCATGCATGGCAAACAAGGCTACAATTAGAACAATACACCAACAGTGCAAAAAGCAGTTTGAAAAGCTTATAAAACTATTCTACATGTCACTACGATCACACTGCACCTAAAGATCACCGAAATCGAGCTAAAATGGATGAGTTACGATTTGACAAGATTTTATGCGTGAATAAAATAATAAATTAATTATGACTACGAAAATTAAAAAGTTGGAAACCTACTGAACAGTGGCATAAACATCTAGATTACGGTCTTACAAATCTAACGCAATTTGAATGGATCAATTTGGATTCAAAACAGAAAAAGTTATGAACATTTGAATTTGAATGGCAAAACATGATCAGTGGCAGTTTGGTAAATACATGAAACTTGATGCTTCTCGGGCAAGGAAGTGAAAAGGCAAGAGGCCTTCGGCCAATTTCCAGAGATGGAAATAAATCACTTTTCTTTTCTTTTATAAATTTTGAACAGATTTCAATAAGGAGTTTTCAAATGAGTTTCAAATACATTACTTTTTAGGTAAAACCAGTCAACACAAAACAAAAAAAATGCAGCAGCATGAGTGCACAAAAATGTCTCTAGCCTTATAGTTAATTTTAATTTCATAAAAATATTTATTTTCCTATATTTTTATGAGCACAAATACTTAAATAAATCATTTTATTCTATTTTCAAAAGAGGGGCAAATAAATTTGTATCCTGTAACATGTAATATTTGTCTTGTGGTGTATAAATAAATTTGTTTTCTGTACATGTAATATTTTTGTATACCCTATGCTATGTAACACGTCTGGCATCAATGTGCCAATAGGTCTTGTCATACAAATAAAGTTAGTAATTGTCTAATATGCAGGCCTCTACGCATCTCCCACTTTGACTATCAATATTTTTTTCAAAAGATCCGTTACCAGCTTTCAATGATAAGGAAGAGCAAAGTATTTACAATTCCTCCCGGGCATTGGGCATATGTATCATGGCCTATTTTGGGCCCTCCTCCCAACTAAATGTGCTGTGGAAAGCAAGCAGCCCAACCGTCTGCCAGGTCCCATCAGCATCTAGTTGTGGAGCGACACTGTAGGAGGAATCTAATGATGTTTAATGCCCCTCAAAAAAAATCTAATGATGTTTTTAATTAGTGCCACCTCGCTAGTGCAATGCGAGACAACTTTCATTATAAGCTGTTTTTCCCCCGCCTAATAATTTCTTATAGCTTTGGGAGGAGAAGATTAGCATGGCCGCTGCACTAGGATGACATGCACAAATCGAGAAAATGGTCCAAAATTTTTGAGATTTCGCCTAGTTTATTCCATTTTCTCACCGGAGCACGCACTAGTTTATTCCATTTTCTCACCAGAGCACGCAGTGATCCTCATGGGCTCTACCGAGCACTTCATCGGTGCCCCAGGAAGATGAATTACGTGTGATGCACCTTCCAAGTTAGGGATTTATGTTGACACCCAAAATTGGCTTGACTAAGGCATGGTAAAATTCCAGACATAGCCAAACTTAAACCAAAAACAGGCATTTTCTGAATTGACCGACGCTGCACCGGCAAGGCCCGTCCGAGTCCGGACCAAACACCGCGGTTAAGCAAGCCGCCTCGAAGTGACCGGCACATCTGTGTAGCCGTCCGCCCGTCGCCGGCTAATGCGCCGTGTCCAACAGACGATCCGATCTGAACCGGATTGTTTCCTAAATTGTGTTTTGGTCGTTTTGGGATTGAGATGTCCAAGGACGGCGGTTTCCTAAAAGGATAAGAACCACCCCCTCTTATATAATAAAGAGTTCATGGCGATTTGATCCCATCTACATCCAATCGATCAAAGATCAACTACCAACTCCTCAAACCATAATTTCTTCTCTCTAACCCATCTAATCTGCTGTCCGTGGCATTCTCCGCGAATTTCGTCGGACGTTCTAGGTGGCCTTTTGTTGGCGGTCGTTATCGATCGCTCACATTTCTTAACGCAATCACAAAAAGGATGGATTTAAGATCAACCCTAAAATGGCACCAGAAATGTATAATGGTATCTATCTAATAAGTCGACCTCGGATGTGGAGTTAATCTCACATTCCAAAAAAACGGTTAGGGCGGAGAGTTAAAATAAGTTAGACGGAATTAGTTATGGTGTATGTCTTCTCAACATTATCCATAGTGCAATTAATCTCACCTCGGATAGGCACAAAGGTGTACCACATTCTAGCATTGCCTACGTCTTTGATGCGTCACCCTAGTTTTTCTTATTAGAAATGCGTGAATGGTATTCTTAATATGACACTTGAATCTCTTGCAATAATAATATGAATATAGTATGCGCAAATACAGAGATAGAAGCCAATTGTAGCACTTCACCGGGAGTCTATCCGGTATAAATATTTATATTTTACCTGAGGGGAAGGGGTAGGGTTATGGGTAGATTGATTGATTCACTTGTAGTGTGGTAATGTAGAGTAAACCATATGCATCAAACTAAGCTCAAACTAGGGCGGAGTCACATAATAATGATAAATAATGCTAATTGATAATGATAGCGCCAAGGCGAAGATCATGGTATGCCACTAGAATGTATCATAAGCGGCTAAATAACATAAGTGCCAGTAGAAGCGGGGGGCAGAATTAGAAGTTACTCCTACTTATATGTCAATCCATACTACAATTAGCGCAATACATCTAGTCACCATGGCATGAAAGCAATAATATATCTACACATGGTGAACATTACTAAGGAAGATCGGGAACAAAAGTAAGTCTACCATAGTTATAAAGCTCAACTAGCCCTACATTGGGAAATGGACTACCACGGGACTCAATGGCAATATCATCCACGATCTACCACACATCCCGAATATAGGGTGCGTCGCGAGCAAGCGTTGTATAAACACCATGTTTACACATTGTTGACCACCCATAAAGTCTTGCGCAACTAAGGGGCGCTATATGACTCCATGCTAGAATATAAAAACAAACTTACTAAACTAGATATATAATCATAATAAGCATGGAAACATATAACTAAGAATATAATCATTGAGTAGAATAAAATCATAACAATTGTATTCTAACCAAATACTTACAAATTAGGTACAAGAGAGAAGCCACGAGAAGCTGGCTCCCGCTACTTCTTGGCGATCGGGGAATCAAAGGCAGGCTTGACTTCCTCTAGAACTAGCCTAGATCGCTAATGCTCTAATTATGGTGGAACTAGGGCTTGGGATCTTGACTTGGGTCTTCATGATGGGACTTGGTATGGAGTAGAATGACTTAGGGTTTCACCGGGGGTCAAAGGGTCTTGTTATATAGCCCCAGAGGATGCACCGTAGCCCTTAGATCAAATCAACCTTGAGGGTGAGCGTAGATTGCACCTTAGTGGCGATGATGAGCCCGACATAAGAAGGAGAGGGTGATTGTGGGCCCCGTGGGCGCGGCCAGCATATGTGAGAACCTCCTAAATTCTGAGGGGCCACATGCACTTATCATTGTCATTAAGACCTCTAATCACTATACCGCGAGTTCCCAATAATCTAGAAAGTGCTATTAATCTTAGAAACAGGATCTCATTAACAAGTCGGTCTTGTATTACAACTTTTTATTCAAAAATACATCGAGTAAATAAGCGGAAGGATTACATAACCATAATTTTTACTAAACATTTTGTTCAAATAAACAAACTTAAGTGACATTATTACAAGCACGGAATTGTTGGGTAACATTATACATATAATACGACAACCACAGAGTTCAACTCTACTGAAATCATCTTCCTCACAGTACACCGTCATGCGGCGAGGGACCAAAACAAACCACGCTCCAACTGACCTGCTCCACTACAACAAGGGTCAAAAGAACCACGAGTGCGGGAGTACTCAACAAGACTTACCCGACAAAGAAAAGGCTTCAGGGAATCTTTGGTCTTAGGAGTCAAGGTAAGGCTTTAGCAAGAATCAAGAACTCTTTTGCGAAAAGCTTACTATAAGTGAATCCTTACTTTCAATATTTTTAATTGAGATTAGTAGCTCATATACTCTAGGTTTATCCTATTCAGAAAACATATTTTTCTTATGCCAACTTTTCTTTCCTCAAAAACATATTCCATCATTTACTCACGATGAATGGCGAAGCGAGGGTCTCCATATAGCAGGAAACAGCGGCGATTCATGAACCGATTATACCCGACTAATAAGTTTTGACCATATATGGTAGGTACTTTTAAGCCGCCATCTCTCAACTCCCGGTGCGTGGTTGCACCCAAAACTCCCACCGACACTCGCATCACCTAGCACCCCTTTGCCCTCCCTCGAAAAGCGGCTGCAGCGGGCATCGGCAGCCATAATGACCGGCGGCCACGGGCCGGGCTGTGGCCCTACTCCCGCCAGCCAACTCGCGGCTTGATGAGGGTGTTGCACTCGAGTCGGTACCATCCACCGAGCAGACCCTCAACTAAACTAGCCCTTAGCGGTCCCTGCACGCGACGACAGCAGCAGCGAGCGGTGCGGCCACGCAGCGGACCTGCGTCGGCGTCGGCGTTCGGCGACCCGCAGTGTAGTAGAGTTCAAAATAAAAGGTGCTACGGCTGCCTGGATCCGCGGGGAACACGGTGCTCCGCGTTGGATGGGTCGAGAATATGGCGGAGAAAAGGGTCGTCGGCGGTGGCAGCGGCTAGCGGCGGTGTACTCCGGCGGCAAGGATCGCGTTCGGCGACTTGAGACCCCGGCTGCGAAAACCATCGGCGCCGCGAGAATTGGGGCGAGCAAAAGCGGGCTAGGGTGCAAGTTGGTTCGCCGTGAAGCTCACCCGAGGCGTCCGGGCCCGACGGTGAGATGGCGTCTGTGGCCAGCGATTTGCCGAGCCACAGAAGAAGAAGACGGCTAGCGGTACGCCCCGAGCTGCGAGACAAAGGCGCTAACTACTCCAAAGCGATCGCGCAAGGGATCTGGCGGAGCTGGTTGCAAGGTGGGATGGAGAGGTGGAGCAATGGCGTACGAAACGACCTTTGGGAATGAGAGGAGCTCGGCAACCGGCGGCGTCGGAAAAGAAAAGAGGGCGGCGGCCTGCGCGTCTTCAATGGAGAAAGGAAAGGGCGGGGGCGTGGCGGGGTGCTTCGCGCGTCACGTGGCGGCACCTACGGGTGGAGCCAGCGTGAAGCGTGAAGCAGCGGCGCTCAGCGACATCTTGCAGTATGGAGGCAGTGAACCCCGATTCAGCTGTAGCACTCAAAAACCCAACTTTTTAATTTGATCAAATTCTCCCAAAATTTGAACTGAACTTGAAAAACTCCAAAAGTAACTTGGCCTAATTTTTCAAGATCTACAATTTTCACAATTGAAAGATTTTCAAATTCGGCCTCTAAATATGACTTTTTTGAAATGGGGTCAAAATGGAAGAATTTTTAATTCAAAATTACTTTAAAAATTTATTTAAAAACTTCAAAACTTTGTACACATCTTTTGTACATCAAAAGCAAGATCTACAACTTGGCTTTTGGAGAGTTTTTGGCAAATTTTCTTAGATTTTGAATTATGGAAAAGGGGTAAAAAGGGATAGGAATTAGGGTTTTTCAAAAGCTCAATTCAAACTTGAATTTGATTCAAATTTCAGATTCCCAACCTATACTATCAAACCATCATACAACAACACACTTAGGATCAAAACATAAATTAAAAAAAAAAAAAATTAAATCACTCTAAAATTCTTAGCACAAAACAATTCTCTAAAATATAAACTTATTTTAATTTGATGCATTTCAAATTTTTCCAATCATGCATGCTTTCGTGATCATGATGACATGGCAAAATTTGGTTGATTAACTGCAGGGGGTGTTACAGCCACCACAGGTCACTATCGGAGATGGGCCCGTCTTTGTGGAGTCGTGTCCTCTGGTGTTTTCTAGGTATATTCTTGTGTGGGTTTCAAGTCGTGTAGCCACGCGGATAAGTCTTTTGTGTCGTAGGGCTTTGCAAACTCTGGGCATTTTACTATTTAATCCTAAAAACATATAAATCACCAAAACTCATGGGAATAATGTAAGGTCAGGGCCCCAAACTATGTTGATATTCATTTTAAGCCCTTATTTCAGTTTAAATGTCTAGTAATTTTATACTATATGATATACCAACATAGGCCATTTTATCGCAATTTACATCAAATCGGGGAAACAAGCATACTTATGACACATATACATATGTTATGACCACCAATTCTCATAATCTTTCATGAGCCAAGGTAATTCAAGGCGGCCCATTCAAATGGCGATTCAGAAAACTTCTTTCTTCTGGATTCGGCATTCAATCCACTTTGGTCATTACCTGGTCGATCCATGGTTTTGCCCGCATTCTATCTTTAACCTCGAATAAAACCATCTCAGAGCTTCTTGAGTCATCTCAATTAAGGCACAGTTACGCGCTGCCTTCTTGCTCCTTTTCACCGAAACCAATCAGAAGACCGCTGAGATCATCCATACCGTGGCCCGGTGTGCAATCTTGGCAAATCACGCTGACGAAGGCAGTAGGAAGGAGCCGTGCTCCTCACTCGCCCGAGTCGGGTAAGAATTAAATACGCACACTCACGGCCCTTACATCTTGTTCATCTTCTTGAGTCATTATTGGCCTTAAATTCCTTTCAATCTTGTTCGGTGATATCCGAAGAAGGCCACGAGCATCCACTTCCTCACGAGGGGAGAGCTCGCCGGCGCTTGGCCCTTGAGCCACAAGCTCGGACCTCCAACTCCTCGTCCTACTCATGGGTCGGTTGGGTATGCGATACTCTAATTATTTTGCCATCGCCAAGGATGCTTGGATCTAAGGATGATCTGGCAAGTACTCGAAGATGTCCACTAAGGAGTTGGAGTGGGGAGGAAGGCCGGAGGCAATTCCTCCAAACCATCGGTTCACGTTGCTAAAAAACCTCATTTATTTTTCTCCAATCCGCCGCCTTATTTTTTAGTTTTTAACAAGGCTTGATTTCTCAACTTGTAGAGCTTTTCGGTAGAAACGCGGTTGAAGGTAGTGGCGGCGATATCATTATGGACAAGGTGAAGGCTCGCTGGAGGCGTCTTTGGTGGGCCGTCTTGATTATTGTCATCAGTTGATGGCATCGTCGGTCTCCATCACGACCCCTCTTCATGTGCGAAGCTTTGGAAATGTGTATTTGTCGGCGCATAGCGGTAAGGACTTCACCGTCTATCAAAGGAAACAAACTTTGGCTTCCCGCCCGAATATCGGCGTCGGTCAAGTAATTAAACTCTTAAGCCAAATCTACGGCGAGGACCTGCGTATCATCTCGAAGCCACCCTCCTCGAAGTTCTTTGAAATGCTGAGTTAAAGCATTTTTAGTTTGTACCTAGGGGTGGTTATGATAATAAAAATTTTCTTTTGTTTATATACTTATTCCATGATGACCTCCATGCTATTTTTGTGTGACAATTTAGTCTTCAGCTTTGTGAATATCAATCAATCACCTAAATAATTTCGAGCAGAATTAGCGGAATAGCCCACGCGAATAGCATAGGCGTCATCATGGCCAGAATGGATCAATCTTCACATAAAATCAACTTTACGGAGGAATTCCAAACACTATTCAATGCTTCATTTAATGGAAATCCCTCCCCTCTCACCTTTCCCAATATATCTACCCTTTGGAAAAACACTAAAAGTCATCCAGCGAAAATCACAACACACAAAGCATTGAGATATCTTGCCAAATGGCTATTCATAACACTCATTGGCAAAAGAACCGAATAACTTTAGGCGATTTTCTAGAATCCAGCGTCGTCACGGTATTCCAATTTAATGCTCCCTCAACATTGGCTCTAGTGATCCTTTATAAATAGAAGCGCGTAGAGATCTAGAATCACCATCCGCACTCTCTTGTTTACTCTGTCAGGCTTCGCAATCCACTCAATGGTAGAAAGGAAAAAGCACTACCTAAGAAAAAGGTAGACAAAGCTCAAAAGCGTCAAGTCAGTGAGATCAAACTTCCCTTACTAATTTCTTGAGGGCACTTTTTAATGCATTTTAACTTTGAACCCCTCTTTTTTCACAGCCTTGAGATCCTTCAAAAGGATATGTTTGGGACTAGATTCATACCCATTTTAGGTCACGCCAGTTCCTCACGAATCGGCCTTGAAGCGGCCGGATACTAAGCAACTCCGTAAAAAATTTCGTTTTTAGAAACATGAGTCGAGGGGGCCTTCATGCGGATCCACAGGCACTTCAAGGGCCTTCACCAGCGTTAAGGTGCTACGCCGCGCACTTATGAGGGTCGGCTTGGGGTTGAGTTTAGCTTTTGCATTTAACCTCACAGAGTAATTTTGTCATCTCATTAAACCTTGTTCTTTCACTTGATTTCCAGACATGGTTGAGTGTCTTCATTGCCTTCAAAGAGGTGGCTAGCGGCCTAGTTAGGGTAATTGAGCGCCGAGGAAAACTTATCAAAAAGATCTGGAACTCCCTTGGAAGGTACATTAAATGAAGCTCTAAAAGAAGAAAGGGGATTAGCCTATTAACTAGTAATTAGATTTACATGAAATTTCTTATCGATATATCAAGCGTCTTATGCGGCCTCCTTATGTTTTTTCTTATCAATGAATAAAATCTTGTGTCATATCTTAACCTTGTGTGATTTTTTTGTGCTATAGGCGACATGCTTTAGATCGGAGCTATTTTCATATGTGTGGAATATATAATTATTTTAAGCTAAATGATGTCCATTCATAAGGCTATCTTCTATTGAGATTGATCTTGAGCCGGGGCTCCAACCGACACTAGGATAGAATTTCTTAAAAATCTTCCATTGACAGCTGATCTAAACTCCTCTCAGCAGAGATTTCAGAATATATGCGTTGCCAGGCACACATCTTAGTAACTGAAAGGGTCCTTTCAGTTGGGGAGACCACTAGCCGAATTCCCTGTCTTTGGGCCGATTGGCAATATTACTTTCAAACTAGGTCACCTTCGACAAATTCTTTAACCGACTTTTTCTTGTTGTAGTACCCGGCAGCACACATTTTGCATTCTTCTCAATATTTTCCAAGGCCTTAAGGCAGATGCGGTGCAGATCTTCTACTCATCCATCATCAAACTCTTATAATCCTCATTCTTTAGATCCTTACGTAAGCGAGAACTTCGTCTATATCACATTTGTATCTCCCAAGGCAACACAACAGCATGATGCAGGTATATACTAGTTCATAAGGAGATGTCTTCGAAAGTTGATCCATGGCAAGAAGCCATTGGTAAGCCCATAGGGCTTCATCAAAACTAAATGCCACCTCTTGGAAAACTTTCATCGATCTTCTTCTAAATGATCTTGATCATAATCTTATTTGGCGCTTCTACGGCCATTAGCTTGTGCATAGTAGGGAGATGAAATATATAACTTGATCCCCATCTCCCTGGCAAAGTCACAAAACTTTCGAAGAAGTGGAATCGAGTCCCTTGGTGGGTTGTATTAGTTTGAGGAATCTCAAACACATAAATTATATGCTCTTTAACAAATTGACCATATTTTTTGATGTGACCTTCTTCAAAGGAATGGCCTCAACCCACTTGGTGAAATAATTTGTTGGCCAAAAAGCACAAACTTGTGGCCCTTACTAGATGGAGGATGAATCGATCACTAAATCTATGCCCCAACCTCCGAGTGGCCAAGGTTTAATGATGGGATTCAAGGCAGACGCTTTGACCCTCTAAATATTACCAAATCTCGACCATCTTGGCATCCTTTTGTAATACTCAAAGTAGTATTCCAACATAGTCGGCCGAAATATCCTATTCTTTTGATAATCCACTTCATTCGTAAGCCGATGATGTGCACCACCGCAATCCTTCATGCACCTCATACATCATCCTTTTGGCCTCCCTCTTGATCCGGGCATTTAAGCGGCACTCCATCTATAGATTTGTAATATAATTGATGAGTCGAAGTACAAACTTAATAGCTTTATACCTGAGCTTTTAGGAGACTTTCGTGATGGATTTCTAAAGGTAGTCAACAAACTCTTTTCCTACATTCATTGTGCGCTTTGATCCTTCACAGAGGCATACACATCAAACAAAGACTTCTTGGTTTTCCTTGTACCCAAAAGCACTTTGAGCCAATCATTTGCTTCTTCATTATGCTCCCTTGGGATGTGATGTAAGGTCACTACGAAAAGTTTTTCGGCAACTCGACACTCTTCATAGTAGTTTCCTCAAGATGTCATTCTTACACTCATATATTAATGCGATTGATTTGTTTGATCGCAATTACGAATCTCAAATATTTCAAAATTTGCAGTAGCCTGCAGCACCGCGAAAATTTGAAATCCTTTAACAATACTTCATATTTTTCTGAATATTAGTTACAATAGCACTAATAGGAAAGCAAACACAAAGGCTGCCCCCTTGGGTGAAATTAGCAAGATACCAACACCACGCCTTTATCACAAGGCGATCCATCAAAAGAATAAAGCCAAGGTGCAAAGCTAACCATGTCGTGAAAAATCATGATGTTGGGTAACAAAATCAATAATAATTTGACCTTTGCGGCTTTTGCCAATTCATACCTTAGATCGAACTGGGATAATGCTAAGAACCCACTACAATTCTTCCATTAAAATCGGCATTGATAACATGTGCTAATTACATCAAACTTAGATACTATCACACACGTGACATTCAACAAATAGTGCAAAACTTAGTGCATGAGAAGTAAACACATAAGCACAACTTTTCTATAGAAAGTCTGAGTGTCTCTCGGGATCTAACGGTTTTTCGGCTAAGGTAAGCAACCCTTTCGCTCTTTCCCATCTACTTCTTGTATGAGGGCCGATCCTATCGTTAGGCTATCGACCACCGCATTACAACGAAAGGCTTGTTGATTTTTGGAGGAACCGGGCATAGGTGGTGCCTTCATGTATTCTTTAATTTTTGTCCTAAAGCCTTTTCTTTGTACATCACCCCATACAAACTTTTGGTTCTTCTTGAGTTTTTAGTAGTGGAAAAATGGCAAGACTTTTTCTTACGATTGGATATAGAACTCTTCACAAAGTTAACCTTCTTGGGAAGTAATGTTCTAGTTACGTGAGATTGGTTGGAGGAACAATCTTTTCTATAGCTTCCAGCTCTTCTTACCAACCTCAATCCCACTCTTGTGAACCAAGAATCCGAGGAACTCACGGTAGAGACCCCAAAGGCACACTTGTTTGGGTTCATCTTTAAACCATGCTTCTAGTGCACTCCAAGGTCTTTCTTAAATCGGCCAAATGTTTCTCATAATCTATTGACTTGACCACCACATCATCAATGGATCTCCACTATCTTGCCGATCAACTCATGAAATATGTAATTCATGGCTCTTGTAACACCCAAATTTTGGCTATTTTAAAATTAAGCTAAAAATTCAAACTTTTTAGAAAATCTCGATTTAATTTGCACGCCTTAACAATATTTTATAAGCTTAATTCGAAAACTTTGAGGACTAGAATAATAAATTCTATCTCCTTGAATTTTGAATACATAAAATAAATATATATTTCATTTTCTTAGTCCCAAAGGAGTTGACAAATATTTGGGAAATAATAAAAGGGGAAAGAAATAAAAGGAGAAAGAAATTAGAAAGGAAGGGAAGGAGAAAAGAAATAGAAAAGAAAAAAGAATAAAAAAGAAAGAAAGAGTGAGCAGCCGGCCCAGCCCACCTTCTCTCCTCCTCTGCTTTTCTTCCCACCGGCGGGCGGCCCGGGGAATTAAGCCCACCAAGCCCGCGGCGGCCCATCTCTTTCTCGGTGATACGCGTGGGGCCCGGCCGTTAGCTTCGTCCCTCCACGGAGGCGGCGACCCGCGGCGCGATCCCGTCGGGACCCGCTGCCCCCTCGCGTGACCAAGTCACGGGGAGGCGTTGGCGAGCCTACTGATTGAGCACGCGGGCACCCGCGTGTACTGGGAGCCGACGCTAGCGGCCGGCTCGACACCGCACGCGCGCGCATAGCGCCGGCGACGACCGCCGCCAGCGAAGCCAAGCGGAAGCTTGCCGGGCGAGCTCCGCCATGACACGGCAGCGGCGTGACAAGCGAGAACCGAGGGGCCACAGCAGCGTGCCAGCTGCACGCCCGAGGCAAGAGTCGAGGACCGGCCGGGGACAGGTATGCTAGCGTCGCATCGCGACGGCGGTCCCGCCTTGCTGTTCGCTGCTTGCCGTGATGTGACCGCACTGGCCAGCCCGGCTCACCGGAGCTGTACCTCGGCGTGACGCCGCGGCCCGGCTAGCTCACGGGGGCGATGGCCGAGTGGCGATGGGCGGCAAGGACCACGGCAGCGTTGCGGCTCTGCAGGAAAAAGATCGGGGAAGGCCGCCGGGGGCGCCCACCGTGGCGAGGCTATAAATAGCCCCCAATGGGTGCTCCATCCCAGGCCTCGCCGAGCACCACAAGCTCAGTGGGAGCTAGAACACAAGGTGCTCAGCGCCGGTTCGCCCAATCCCCTCCCTATCCGGCCACGACCCGGATTTCCCCCAAGTGGTATCCGCGCCGCCGTGCAAGGTGCGGCGCCGCCGTCCAAATAAGGTCACCACCGGTCGAATTTGTGGCTCGGTATGCCTCCCTACTCCCTCCCCTTTCATTTCCCACGATTATTGCCCTCTATTGCGGTGTATACCACCACCACCCGGCGCAGCCCTAGCAGCCGCCAAGCATGCCGCCGCCGTGGGGATACCCCTACTGCCCGCCCGAGACACGCAGCTCGGGTTCGGGGAGAGGTCGAGGGACCTAATACGCCCCAGCGAGCTACGGCAAGACGCGCGAGCCACTCCGGGTGGGAATCCGGCGAGCGCGCCACCCGCCAGGCAACGGACGGCCGACACGACGGCGGCCAACCGCGGAACCGTAACGACATCAAGGGTCGACCAACAAGACGCCGCCAAGTGTCCGTTCCATCCACCACCGTTTCCCCTCTCCGTTATCGCCACGCTGGCCCCGACCGGGCCCATTGGTCAGCCGAGGGAGGAACTCACAAGTGGGGGTACACTAGGCGAGTACTAAGTCCACCCTTATTATGTACCGCGTAATGTTATAAATGTATTTTTCCGAAATTGTCGAAAAAAATTTCTAGAAAATATGTAAATAAACTAGATTATGTGGAGATGACTGTCATGATTTTTATTATATTTTTCCATTAATAAAATATTGACATAAAAAATCCCACGAGGTTTATTATCACGGGGATTAAACTTAGGAAAATCATAACTTCCGATCCGTAACTTTCATTTAGGTCAAAACCACTTCCATTATTTTTCTAAAATCGTACTCTATCTGTTTATCATGATTTCACTCTTTATCACATGGTGTCTTTTATCGCTATTGATTTGCCCTAATATTTATTCATATAATCTGCTAACGTGGAAGTAGCCAGCGAGGACCTTTATTAGGAGAATTACAACCCCCGATTACATGCGAGCCCTGGCGGACGTAAACAACCAAGGCAAGTCCTTACCCCCCCCTTAATCATGACCTAATTAATTAACCTTTAATCATGCGGCTGATTATATACATGATGTGTTGGCAATCTAAGTGAATGTTTTACATGCGATGATAACCTCGATTCTAAGCTAAGTCGCGTAATAAGCCGGTGGTGCTTGAGATAATGATGATGCTTTGTAATGGGGGGTTATCGGTGTAGTTCATAATGTTTAATTATAAGTAAAGATATAATAATAATAAATGAGCCCCACCAACAAAAGAGGTGGGTGGTGTTAGTCTACATGGAGGTGGGCTAACGATGCACCGGGGAACCGGAGGTTCTAGCGGAGAGATACTTAAGGGGGCCGGTTCATAGACCATCTACCTAGTGAGACATCACCATTTTCACACGCCGAGATGGGACGACATGAACTCCACACCACGGCTTAGGTCAAGGTATATTGTATGCCTAGGTGGCGGTGGGTGGCGGAAGATATCGGGGAGCGCACATGGGGGAGGGCCCCATGGTGGGTTGGCGTGGATCTTTGGTGATCCTCCACGCAAAACTTTTTGGCAATGTTACATCATATACCACGGGTATTAAGTTGACGGATCTTGGTGTGATCTTTCGAATGTTTGAGTGCTAATGGGATGCTGAGTGACCTTCCCATTTCCAACCCCGAGAAACCTTT
The DNA here is from genome assembly GCA_015847255.1 of Hyparrhenia diplandra. Classification (NCBI taxonomy): domain Eukaryota; kingdom Viridiplantae; phylum Streptophyta; class Magnoliopsida; order Poales; family Poaceae; genus Hyparrhenia; species Hyparrhenia diplandra. The sequence goes on along the minus strand of JADLZK010009587.1, from coordinate 11,505 downwards.
TGGTAGAAGATATATATAAACCTAGGAGGCATCCCAGGTGGGCACGCAGGTCTCGCTTGGATCTTTCCACTTCAATCGCATCATGGAAGGGCTGATTCATCGTGGGAAATTTGTACAACCTCTCGGCAGAGTTTTTATATTAAAATCTATTCAATAGCCCGCCCTTGGAGAAAGGTCCCTTGTGGTTTTTGGTAATTGAGTGTCAACATTAGGTGAACTAATATGGATTGAGATTATACGTGAAATTAGTTCACACGTGATGGTGCAATGAAGGAGCTTATTGCATATGGGAAACATGACATGGAGTCATGTGGCCAGAAATGAAGATCAAGACGAGGTTTACGATGGGCGATTTAAAGTGTGAAGGGCAAGTCGAGGGACTTGGCCGATGGACCAACGAACGGTGAAGAGCAAGTGAGGTCAAGATCGATGGATCAAGAAGGACATGTGATGATATGAAATGGATCATATCATTGTTGATAGATGTTGGTGCATGTGTTGCTGTCGACACTTGGAGATGAATGGAATGGAAATGCACAAGGCAAAGGTATAACCTATAGGGCATTTCATTTCACCGGGTCATGAAGAGCTTAGAGAAGTTTATGATCGATTTTTAGGATAGATGGCCGTACTATCAAGAGGGGCAAACTTGTTTGCATATGTCGGGCCATCTAGTGCCACTTGAGCCGATCTAACTTTGGCATGTGTTAGGATGGAGTGGTGTGCTAAGAGCTAACCCGCCTTTGAAAATGATTGTAAAATGCTAACACACTTGCACATGGTGATGTACACTTGGTGGTGTTGGCATTCGTGATTCGGCTTCCGAAAAATGAGTTGCATATTTTATTCTTGGCATGCAAGTTAGTGAGAAAACATGCTATCCCTGCGTGCTCAAGTTTGGTATACTTGATGGGTAGCATGTCGGGCGAACGGTCGGTGTTTATTTCCGGTGAAGTTTTATTTTGAAAACGGTGGCGGGGGCGACCGGCCAGGAAGCATTATGGCGAGGGGACGCCCGTGGGCGCCAAAGCCCGCGTAAAGTTTGTTTCGCTATTTTGACCGACGCGAATCGAACTCGATGTGACGCGATCCTGGCCGACCGGAGTCGCGATGCACCGGAAGCATGCGTTCCCGTTGTCACCGTGGGGCCGTGGGCCTTGTCCGTTTCCTCGACCGGACGCCAGGAGCGACGATACCGGACCTGACTCTCGCCGCGATCCTGGCCGCGCGGCCCCTGGCCATCCATCGTATAACTCAACGGCTCTATTTTTGGCTTGTGGCTGGCACAGATGGGGTGGCCGGCATTGGTTAGTCGAAAGCACACTCTAGCCTTTGTGGCTTGCTGCGGGGTGCTTGAGAGCCCTCCCCACCTCACATATGCTTGATATCGCTCATCCGGGATTGAGTGAGAGATCGAGTTCTAGTGGCGCTGACAGATGTCGCGACTGCGGGTACTAGGGTGATCGTGGTTGCAAAAGCCTGGCAGTGCTTTGTTTCTTTGAGGTTGCCAACCTCCCAGACTTGGTGGCAAGAGACTGCGGAAGCACTAAGGAAGCTTTAAAAGTGCTCAAGAAGAGATTGTGAGTGTCTTCGCTCACCTCAAGGATCGTGAAGAAAGCAAACCTTAGTGGAGCTGCAGTATTGAGCTACCACACTTGTGTGTGTGGGTTCACACGGTGCCCTCCCTCGAGGGATTGGCTAGAGAACTCACACACAATCGCGGTGAGGGTCCTCGATCAGCCCCCCACCGCGGACTTGGCACCGCCATTGCTTGAGAATCATCATCGGGTGATTCGCTAAAACCGGGAACCACTAAAGTGTTGGTCGACACAACGGTGGAGTGGGAAGTGGCAAGCTCCCCGGTGACCCTGGGTAAAATCACCGTGTCATCTTGTGTCCACACTGCGGGTGGTTTGCAATCTCTTCATCCTGCCTTGTTCTTACATTCATATATACATTGTGTTTGTGCTTGAGTAGAGAAGTTGTAACTATCTAGCTTGTGTGTGTTTGTTTAGTTAGTTTGCTTAGCTTGTGTAGCTAGGTAATTTGAGCCTTTGGGTTGGGCGGTGTTGCCTTGTCCATTGTGCATCTAGTGAGCTTAGGGAGCTTTGTGCTTATGCTTACTAGAATTGTGTAGGAAAGCTCTCTTGTGCTTGAAGTACTAGTGCTTAGGTTTGTGTGACCTTGCATTAGATTTGATTAGAGCTCAAGCTAGGCTTGTCACCTCACCTTTCTTGTGTAGGATCTTTTGTGAGGTGATTTAGAGTCTTAGTTAGAGGGGTGAAGTCTTGGCTAGACCGATAAGTTTAATTCCGCATTATTTCTTCGTTAGCCGCTCGCGATTAGTTTTGAAAAGGGACTATTCACCCCCCTCTAGTCCCCATCTCGACCCTTCACTTGGCATGGGCAAAATGCTAGGCCGATCATCTTATGATTAGATTTTCATACTATTGTTGACTAACCATTTGTGCTTGTTGTTGATGATAATCTTATATAAGCTAATTGGGAACTAGCGAGAGCAGTTTTAGAGTCTCTCAAGTAGGGCCCAAACCCCTAATAACCACCAACCCCCTGTGTGGACTTGCGAAAGTACTTTGTACTCACCCGCTGTTAATTTTTCCCTGCAGTTAGGCCATGATGGGGACTTCGCCACGATGACCACGATAAGGCAATGCAGATGATTATAAGCGTTGCGCTTTGGAGTTGCTAGGACCAGGATGTTGACACTAGGGTTTCGGGACTTCAGCCAAGTTGCTTGTGGGTGTGACATGATAGGAGCCACTATGCTACCGCAGCGCACTTCGATAAATAAATAATTAGCCACAGCATGGCTTAAGTTTATCCACCGCTTTGTTTAACCTTCTAAGATAGTGACCCTCGAAATACTTATGTAAGACCTTATTTATCCTATCAATAAAAGCTTCAGCACTTTTATAAATAAATTGTGTCCACTTGTTTATAAAACGTGATTAGCGCTGATCCTCGCACTAATAATTGTAATTAACGACCCATTAAAAGTGGGGCGTGATGCTCTCCTCGTAAAAGTTGCACGGCATTCTTCAAACCAAATGTCATGACGATCCACTCAAACAAACCAATATGGCCCAGGCATCCGAAAGCCGCCTTTGAAATATCCCCAATGGCTATAGATTTGGTTGTAACCAAAGATCCCATCCATAAAGCCGATAACCTCATGTCCGGCAGCAAAGATTCTTACCAAATTCGGGTAACCGGGTATAGGATATCCATCCATAGGTGTGGCTTTGTCAAGATCTCAAAACCTATACAAACCCTCATCTTTCCATTCCATTCTTTAGATGGGAACAATGCTTGAGATCCACTGCACTACATGGCTGAATGAATTCTACTTCTAATAATCTTCAATCTCTTTCTTCACGCCCAATACCGCCCTTCATATTTTTTGAAGAGGTTGTTTATAAGGGCGATAACCTAGTTTGATGGATAATCGATGTTCAACAATGGAATGATCTAATCCAGGCATCTCCTCAATAATCCCAAGTAAAATAGTCTTTGAACTCTTTGAGAAGATTTATCAATTTTAATCACGAATTCTTGATCTAGCCGGGCATTAATGTATGTCGCCTTGGCTTGTCACCATCACCTATATCCACTTTATTCCAATTTATCACCGACATAAAACCATGCCCTAGCTTCCCTTTGTTGCCATCGATTGGGTTTTCCATTAAAATATTACTATGAGAGCCCATTTGCTTCGAATGGGTTTCGATCTAGGTAAAAGCATTAACAAAGACCTCCTTCTTTCCACTCCCCTCGGTAGCACTCTACACCATCATACTCTTTAACGGTTTTTCAGCGGAGATGCTCACCGAAGTCATCGGCTTGAACAATTTCAACTTCTTCGCCATTCCAATCGCCCTGAGAACCGGTGCATGGTGGAAGGAACCTGATAATGGCATGGATCCAATCTCCCAAGAAGGCCATAATCCTTTTGCTGTCAATAACAAAGAAGGTAGTAATTAATGTCTTCGAGCGATCATTAACTCAACATGCATGGCTCCATGGGTGCTCCAAAGGAATGCCAGCAAAACTTAAGAATGCATGTCTATCTTCAGCAAATCCTCTTGGCCGTCCTTTCATAAAGGTCGCATGACATTGATAGCAGCGCCTCCATCCATAAACATCTTCGTTAGAGGCTTCCCATTGACATATCCCTTCGGTAGAGAGACTAACTAATCCATCAACCATCTCTTTGCTATCAAAATCGATAGGATAACTTCATCAATAAGCATCTTCTTGATCTACGAGGAGCCATGAACTCGGTGGCGTATAGAAAACCATGCCCACATGGCCCGAATGTTAGGTTTCATCGTTTTTCTTACGGTAGCACGCCTTTCCTTTTCAAATGCTTCTTCCTTGAGCTCCTTGTTCCTCCGGAAGCGTACTCTTCTCTTTTGACTCTTTCACCAGCCCCTCACCGCCCCATCGCCATACATACTCGAGGAAGTTCCTGCGTCATCATAGTCCTCATAGTCTTCATAATCAGGCCATGCTGATCGCGCAACCCTTTTGCCACTATGAGACACATTTGTCCTCTATTTTTAGCGCCGATCATCCTTAGGAACATGCCCCCATATTTCTAGGATGGGAGGGCGTTGACTTCAGCATGTCTATACCCGGCATATTGCTCACTTTGCATTGCGAATAGTTGTTTCCGGCGAGCAACTTTAAGCCTTCATTCCAGCCGGTGTCTAAAGAAGGGACAATCCCAAAGAGACTCTCTTGCTCGCATGTATTCCTCTTGTTCCAAGCGTACATCTCCTCCTCGTACCTTTGCGGCTCTTATACGCAAAGTGCCGCCCATCCCTCGATGTTGCTTCTCTTCTTTGCCTCTACCACTTGTTTAGTAGTATAATTAGAAGTAACCTAGGTTTTTGAGGGTCTCACCCTTACGAGTTACGCTATTTGGGAACCTAACCATATATTCTTTGAGCTCCTTACGGTGACTTGCCGACTAGGGTCTACCGAACAGCTTTTGTTTTGCCTTGTTAGAGGTCAGCACCTTCCTCTTGCCCCTTATCCTTTTGGGGACCGTTTGCAGACACCATATTCATAGAGAAGGAGACCATGCTCACTAGGAAGGGCTGTTTGTCCACCTTCATGTTGTTGTCAAACTCCTGCTTTGCCAATATGGGATATATATGGAAAATAGGTAATGGGAAGAAAATTAGGCTGTGGGAGGATAACTGGTTAAGGTTCTTCCTGTTTAGCTATTCAATTTTACCGTGTATATATAGAATTGTGAATGAAAAAGGTAAACCCATAGCAGATTTGTGGGATAGTTCTGATCTGAAGTGTACTTTTAGAAGAACGACTAATAATCACACCAGAACTGGTTAGAAATAATAGAGTTAGTCTCCACTATTAATTTTTACGGGACCGAGGATGAAATGATTTGGGAATAAATCTATACTATTTACTCCTCGTAGTTTTTATATAAAAATCATCAACTTTTAGATGTATTAATGTTGTCCATGTCCCACAGCAGTATGGAGCCTTAAAATTCCACCATGTGTGTATTTCATTTTGTGGCTGGTCATCAATAACACAACCCTCACAAAAAGACAATTTATTAAAAGGAGAAAAGTAGATGATGATACTTGTTTGTTTTGCTCTGAGAAAGAGTGTTTATCACTTATTCTGAGTGTGTCGTGCCAAACGCTGTAAATTATCTGATGGAAGCGGCATGTTGGACATTGGTAGACATTGGTTAAGTAACAAGATGTTTTGCCTTGTTAACATGATATCTTCTGCTGTTATTTGGTCTATCTAGGATCTTGGAATGAAATGTGTTTCCAACAGCTTGGCTGGAGAAGTATGGATGGATATATAGTTTTCTTCAAGATTTATGGTCTCCCTAGTGAATTGGGTAGTTCTCTGCCCTCGCAGACAAGAAAAGAATCAGTTCTGACTATGCCGCAAAAAAATCAAAGAGGGAGGCTGATGGTACACTGTCCCCATGAACTGGAAAAAAGTGAAATTCCAGAAGGCGGCATCTGATGCATGCAAGCTCGAGAGCACTGGCGTAGCTGCACGGTCATCCCTGAGATTGCTATGATGTAATAGTTTTTCAGTAATATTCAAGGCTTAGCCTCGTATCTCCAGCTGGAAGTGGATTTGGATAATCCAAAGTATAAATGGATCATATTAGCTGTGGATTTAATTGGATGGATGTTGTTTTGGAGGTGGATATCCATTTGCACTCGCGGTTTGGCTTGCGTGGCAGCTAGAGTTTTTTGTATCGGGGTTAGTCTTTGCCCAGTTTGGCTAGCGTGGCAGCTAGAGTTTTTTTTTGGGAAACACTCGTGGTCTTTTTTTGATATCAATTGAAAGGCCGGACCATAGACCCCTTTGAACTCAAAAAATATACACGCACTAGTTTCTGACATGTAAAAAACATTCGAATTGTTTTTACAGAGAAACTTAGCAACCACACACCTTTTCATATAATTTACCCGACAAGTGAAGCTCAAGAACGATGATGTGGGATTTAAATCAATATAAAAAATAAAGAGATCGGTGATGTATCAGCAAAGCATGAAGCATGATTCTACACGAATATGTCCTTTTATATTTAAAAAAAAAAACACGAACTAGTCGAGCGGGCGTAAGGATGACGAGGCTTTTGCCCGTGCGAGGTCCACAACGGCCTTCACCAGGCCCACGCACGGTGCCGCTCGTCATGTGCCTGGCGGAGGACCCGGCCCGTTGAGAAGCCCAGCCCAAATATGGAACATCGAATCCAAAATTTGCTCAAAACTGCTGATTAAATGATGTCGCAGCTTTTGGCACGTGCACTGTATACTAGCGATGATAAAGTGACGCTAAACAAATTTTTAAAGGGGCGGCAAAAAGCTTTGTCGCGTTCTAATAGGAATAAAGGAAGAAACAGCTGTGCTTGGGATTTTTTGGCCAAAATAAGGCGAAAAAACCATACGATTTTGGAGGTACCCTACCCACTACTTTCTGACCTTGTGTATCAAAGTTAACTCAACTCATGCGCGCAACTAGCGCCCACTCAACTCCTTGCTTGGTCGGGATTGGGACATCGACACAAGCACGAAATCCCCGGTCGGATTGGGTCATCGACACGAGGCAACCATTTGACACCAACAACTCACACAAACCAAACAAGCGACCGGATAGATGGAAATAAGTAAAACATGAGCGCTCAACTCGGTTGGATTGGGGCATCAACGGTAACCATCAATACCGCTTGAGTCGGGATTGGGACATCGACACTTGCAGCAGCAGGCGCCTCCGCCAACTTCACTAGCTCCACACACAAGAGGAAAAACGGCGACCCACGCGTCAGCTGCCACACCCTAGCAAAAAGCCCCACCGGAGAGGATCGGCAGCGCGCCCGACTATGCAAGCGGCCCGAGCTGCGTCACCCCCGCCAACAAGTCACCATGCCAAAGCCCGTCCTCCCTCGGCGGCGTCGTAGCCGCCGCCAAAGTCGAGAGGGGAGGGGCGACATAGACAAGAGACCATCCCCAACGCCACAGGGTCCCCGGCCACATCCACCACGCGACCCCCTTACACGCAAGCCAACCGCGCCCAGCCACCGCCGCACCCCGAGCCCAGCTAGCACTAAGCACCACCAACTAAGCCCCACCATCGACACCGGTGACATGAGTCTCCAAATGCGGCGCTCTCAAGGGAGGGCATGATGCCAATGGCGTCGTCATCGCACGTCCAAAAAGGGCGAGTTTTTCACCGAAAAGGCTTCGAGTCTTTGCGAGGAACATGGCGACTCCCAATGGCGCCCCTAACGCGAAAGCGGCGCTAGCGGCCGTCGCCATCATCACCACCGACAAAGCGTGCGTGGAAGCTTTCACCTAGCACAACACCATGCGCTCTCAACCAAAGCCGACCACGTACTCCCAACCTCCAAGCTGCAACAATACTATACGGAAGAGGCCCAACACGACCAAAGACACCGACGCGACACCACCGGTGAAGTACACTGCCAGCCCCCGAGCCCCACCACCAAAGGCGACGTCGTGCCGAAAAGCGCCGTCAGCGAAAGAGAGCACAAGCACAAACCGCAACCCGACGCCCGCCGCAGAGCAGGCGACTCCCACAACCACAGCTGCCCGCTGCGCCCGGCGAGAACACCGGCTCCGGTCCCCACCATAGCCGCAGGCGCCGCGCGTCGGCGCCAATCACCACCACCCCGAAAGGCGTGTGACCCACACAACCGTCGCGCGCACGACACCACCACCGAGCGTCGCCTTCGAGCACCACAACACCACGCCCGATCTGGATGGGAGCACCACGGCACCGCGAGTGCCACCAACGTAGCTGACCCACAACTCACTGCCTCCACCGCACCTTCCTCCTGCTGCGTCGTCAGCCGTTGCGGCGTGCCATCACCCAGCGCGCCAACCAAATCAGCTGCAACACGCGCCACCGACCACCACCCCGGTGCTGCCATGCCACTACCACCACACGCGACCCATGAAGCCGAGCTGCCACCACCGCAATCCTAGCTAGGATGGCGGGAATCGAGCTCCCACCCGGCAGCGGAGCCACCGAACCGGCGCTCCAAAAGCCGCCCCGCCCGAAGAAGCGGATCGATGTAGGGGAGAGGAGATCAGCCATGGAGGGCCGGATCCGCACGCGTCGCGGCTGATTCGTCGGGTCCGCCATGGGAGCAGCGAGGGAAGCGGCATCGGCAACCACGGATGCACGGGAGGAAAAAGGAAAATAGAGGCCCCGCTGCTGCCTTCATTGCCCTAGCGGGCCACCTGTCCGGCAGCTCGGGTAGCTGCGGGGAGGGATTGGAAGGGGGTGGCTGGCGGCGGGGGTTGGTTGAAGTCGCGGCCTGATTGAGTCGGGTCCGCCATGGGGACGTAGCCGAGGGGAGCGGCATCGGCAACCCACGGATGCGAGGAGGAAAAAGGAAATAGGAGCCCCGCTGCTGCCTTCATTGCCTAAGCGGCCACCTGTCGGCAAGCTTCGGGTAGCTACAGGGAGGGAAGGGGTGGCTGGCGCGGTTTGGTTGGGGAGTACGCCGCGTCGTCCAGAAAAGCGACGACAGCGGGCTTTTCGTTGTAAACAAAATTAATCAAATACATATATGTAACTCGTAAGCATAGAAGAATTTGGACATCATCACCTCTTGTTGTTTCCAAACTGCTCCATAATAAATTGTAGAGACTGGAGAGCATAAAAAAGCGAAGTCCAATGTACAAGGGGCCAGTGAAACCATATATATATATCACATTAGGAATATCCTGTTACATTGGGAGAAAAAAAGAAAAAACTCTACTCTAGTGGTGACAAGCGACAAAGCTGCGGCTTCGAAGTCAAAACTTGAGCAATATATAAATGCTCAGCTCATTTGATTGGATCGTCAAGCCGGCCAGAAATACTATACTAGTACTAAAGGTATAGCCTGCACTAGATATCGACGAGATTATGTGGCGTGGCGAGGTGCTGCAGCGCCAGGCAATCGGGCGCATGTCGAGCGTCGGCGGCGCCCTCCAGCGCCTGCACGACCTGCGCCATGGCGAGGCGATCCGCCTCTGGTCCTGGATACACCAGCACGCCACCCGGCAGCGCTCCAGCTCGTCCTCGCTCACGCATCGCCTGCCGCAGCCTCCCGGGTCGCGACCGCCCACACGGGGAAAGAACGTGGGCGGCGGTCGCCCCTGCTGCTGCTGCAGCGCCAGCAAAGACTCCTCTCCGTCGCCGCCCGTCCGTTCCGGCGCTCGGCGCAGCGCCCGTGCCCTCGGCGTCGGCGTTGTTGCGGCGCCCGGAGATGGCTTCGAACAGCAGCATCAGCTGTACACGTCGGCCTTGGCGCTGATGGGTAGGCGGAGATCCACTCCGGCGCGAGTACCCGATAGGTGCCGCGCATGGTGGTGAGCGCCCGGCTGAAGTCTCTGCCGACCAGCCGCCATCCCGAAATCGGCGAGTCTTGGGGCGTGAAATCCTTGTCCAGAAGTATGTTCTCCGGCTTGATGTGCGCGGTGGATGATGCGCTCCGGCAGCCGTCATGGAGATACGCCCGAGGCCTGCGGCGGCGCCGACCATGGCGCCGTAGCGTGGCAGCGCCTTGCAGGCATGGCGGCGAACCGCCCGGTGCGAAGAGGACGAGTCGAGGGAGCCGTTGGGCATGTACTCGTACACGAGCAGCTATGCGTCGTTGCGGAGCGAAGCAGAGGAGAGCGGGCCGAGGTTCACGCGTCTTTGGATGAGGCCTAGCGTGTTCACCTCCGTTGGAACGCTGTCCTGCCCGGAGACCCTCCATCTTCTTCCGCGGCGATTTGGACTTGGGTGTGTCGTCCGTCGTTCAGCACGCCCAGCGGTACACGAGCGAAGCTTCCGCCCGCCCGGCCGCTCAGAAGTTGCTGCATGTCGCCGACGGGTAGCGCCCGTAGCTCATGCGACGACAAGGGGAGGAGGAGCTCTTACGCAGCTTCGCCATTTCAGCCCGGCGTCTTATCCTCAACACAAGGATCCCACGCTGATGCTACTGCCGATGACACGCCCGAGTGTGCCAATGATGAGCGCCAAAGCGAGCCACGACCTCCGGTGCTCGTTCTTCCCATTGGCATCGCCGCCGCCCGGCGCAGCTGCTGCAATTCAGATTGAGCGACGGAGGTACCGCGCTCGGCGCCCGGCGCCGCCCGACGAACCCCGCCGCTGGAGGTATCATTATCCGGAAAGCGATTTGCTCAAGGTTCGCGGAATCCATGCGTGCCGAACAGTAGCGACCACCGGCGAAGAACACTGTAGGCGGCAGGAAGCGAGTTGCTTAGACAAAGCCATCGCGCACTACGCTTTGGTCATCGGCGCCGACCCGCAGACACCGCGAATGCGTCGGGGGCCTTCATGTCCGGCAGCTCGAGGAAGCGTCAGACACGTTGCCCGTTGCTCGACACAGCTGCGTAGCGGACTCCGGCGGCACCAGCGCATCCAGTCGTTGAGTCCCGAGTCCTTGTCGCCGCCGGGCACGAATCGAGCGGGCACGCATGCGAGGCTGGCTCCTGCGGTTCGCGAGACGCCCGAAGTCGCCCGCGAAGGCAGCGTAGGCAGTCGCCATTGACAGTGGCGGCCGAGAACATCTGCCCGACTCACGGCTGCAGCGCGAGATGAAGCTGCGCAGTGCGGCGGTGAGGTCCAAGACCACTACGGTGATAGTGGCGTTGTCGTGAAACCTGCTGGTGACACGTCGATGCGCCCGGCGTGTCGAGATGCGACTCTGGTTGAAGAGCGCGTTGTTGGCGACCTCGAGGAAGGTTAGGCCCGAACGCAGCGGCCCGTCCAGGCGCCGCTCCGCTCGGTAAGCGCGTGTGCCGTTCGAAGGTAGAAAGAACTTCGGCTCTGCTGGCGGCGTTGTTCCGGTCAGCTGTGGCCAGAGTAAGAACATCCTAGCGCGGCCAGGTCACCGGAGGTTTCCGCCACGCAGCGTCGAGGGACTGGTACTACGCCCGGTGGTGAGCTTGTCCTCGC